>ML784289.1:402275-441337 GCA_009831015.1 Picea engelmannii | reverse complement strand
TCACCATCAACCAATCATCACATAGAACCTGATAATGCTTCCTGAGACTTCTTCAATTTCTGCAATTCTTCAATTCTTGGAGTACTCTGATCCTGTATATAATATTACTCAATGTATTCTCTGAAACTCCTCCAAGTTTCACTTCTTGAATCCTCCCCAAAAAGAAGTTATAGAAAGAATGGTAGACTTTATTCAATTCTGGTCTATTCAGGAGACTGAACTTGTATAGAATGCCCCACGCTCAATATTTAACATTCGATTATGAAACTCACACACAAGAAACTACAGTCTGTACTCTTTCCAATAAAATTTTTCCCACGTCATTTGGATTCTCTATGAAGAAGTTATGACTATTTTACCCAGAACACATGTTTATTGACTAGCTTCAGGACTGGTCACAAACCCTATCTTCCACAGAGTGTATCTCCATAATTATAGCGAATCAAGAGATAAATTTTTTACCAGAGGTACCTTGATATGTCTTATCAATACCATAGTGATTTCACGATCTGAATCGTTCTAGAAAAAAACTTATAGCAATAATGGTAAGATGACCTGAAAATAGCATACCTTAGAACACATCACCAAAAGACTTCATCCTCCCTTGAAATCCGTCCTTCTTTTCTTCTTCTTTCCTCTGAAATTCGACTTGTATCAAATGAATGTATAATGATGTTTATTTATACCATTTATGTCACTTCCTTTTAACATTAGGGCCGACCTAACACTTTCTTATTTTGTAATTCTTTTCTTTAATTATCTTCAGAGCCTACATGTACTTCCTTATTCAATTCACTTTGTCATCTTCAAAAATTCATTTCTCTTCAACCATGAGGATCCACGTGATGTGTCACATACCACTGGAAACAACATGATGTATACTATCCATTCATGGGTGTTGTATATGCATGTGCATTGTCCTTCATGTCCAAATACCTTTATCAATCTTGCGGTCCAAAACCCATGACTAGGGTTGACATCAATGACAACAACCAATCTTCCAACAATAAAGAAATGGACAGATATATCATAGATATTCAATAATATAACAGAAATTTATCATAGATGCAACCATAAACACATATATACAGTAATACATGATTTCTATTAATGAATGAAATGTACAGAGACTGTAAAAATACAGAGTGAAAGACTCGCTAGAATGGTGGCAGCTTATCTCTAAGAAGAGATGTGATGGCTACTCGCATTCGCAAGAAGATGATTACAATGAGGATATAAAGGAATTTTTACAATAAAAAGGAATGCAAAAAACCATAGACATCCAAAAACCTAACCCTAGGAGATGAAGTGCCAAAAGTCATGTGGGCCCCATTTGGGTAAGTTAGTACATCAACTTCCTGGGGTCGTAACTTTTGCATACGATCTTTGTTTTAGGTGTATGATATCTCGTTGGAAAGGTATCATTTAGGAGATTCATTTTGGGTTCTCAATCACGTCTTTTAATATCATTAAGAATATCGATCCCAAAAAACCTTCATTTAGGCCCTCAAAATGGCCCCAAAAGTTAAAAACTGCTAAAAATAGTAAATTGCCAAAATTGCCAGAAAACTATTTTGATCCAGTTGGAAAAGGTGGGTGGCCACCGATATCCACCTGGATCAATCCTACCTCCTTAGGAAGAAATGGTCTCCATTGCGTTGAGTGCCCGGGGGAGAGAAAAAAATGTTTGCTGAATCTGAATCTTGATGAGTTGCTTGCCTTGTTGGAGATGTCACGAGCATGTGGTTGGAAGGGTTGGACCTTTTTAACCAGTCTGGATACATGAGATTATTTTGTGAAAAATGAATATTTACACTTTTCTACAATCTTGTCGACCTGCTTCTGTTGGATAGAAGGTGCTTGGGCCGAGGCTGTAGTGGTTGCAATATCCTTTTGTTCACATTTTGAATAGATTGTGAAGAAGCTTAATTTTGTAGTAGGAGATACTACCTTGCGGCACGTTTTAGGTGGAACAATAGTCAAAACTACCTCTAGTATTATGTAGAGATGACCCCCCAGAGAAACAATGACACTATGGGGTCGAGACTCATAAACAACATGGTGTATCCACATGTATGGTTGGCCCAAGAGGACATCACAAACATCTAGTGGGGAAACATCACATAATACCTCATCCTTGAAGGTTTGGATGCTGTATGATAATCGACATTGTTGGCTGACACGAAGATCTACTCCTTGGCGAAGCCACCCGATGTTGTATGGCTGCGGGTGTGGTGTTTTTGACAATCCCAATTGTTTGACGACCTCTGTTGAGATGAGGTTCTTCTAGATTCTGCTATCAACAATAAAATGCAGCGGCGTCCCCTTCACCCACATATATGAATGAAAAAGGCACTCCCCATCTTCAGGATCTATTGGTTCTTCTGGTTGAATTGTTTCGGTTGTAACAATAGCAGTGGGGTTTGCGTTGATGATTTGTCTTTTACCAGTGTTAGCAACATTACTTGTCTTCGGCATCAGGATATCCAGGTCTGCAGGTTACACGAGGAGCATCCAAGCGCAGCGCATAGAAGAAGTCCTTTTCGGACCTAAAATCAAGCGAGCGAGTAAAATTATAGTGTCAACGGTCCAGATTCATCCATATGAGCGGATCAATGGCTGGCGGGAAATCACGGATAACAGAGTTACGTCGAGAATAGTGCAAATAGATCGTGCCCATATTGTATGCAGTAATGGATAGTAGCCGTTCATCCCAAAGGACGCGTGGCATGAGATCTAGTCACGTCGGCTTTTCGGCAGTCGCGAGTTCAAAGGGTGAAGGTTTTATGTCGTGGTACACCTCGAAACCCGAACCCCGAAGTGTCGATAGCGCCCAAAGCCGGGCCCACAGTATCAAGGGGCAGTCTCAGCCCTCCATCTGAAACGGACACCTGGCGGGCGATTAGGCTTCCCGCCTTTTCGCCCATTGCGATTTTGAAGCGCAAGAAGTGACTCCCTCATATCCCTGATGCGCGAAGTGATGAGAGCTTCCAGGGCCTGGGGCCCACAGTAGCATCGGGTGAATTTAGGACCGTTAGATTTGAGAGAGATGCGTGGCGCCCAATTAAGTCGTCTTGGCATTTCGCCCATCGAATCTATGATAAGAAAGGTCCAGGATTGTTGTATTCCCGATGCGCGAGGTGCCGGGAGTGTCCAGGACCCGGACCCACAACATCACCGAGGTGCGTTCAGGACCGTCAGATCTAGAGGGGCGCGTGGTGCCAGATTAATCCGCCATAGTGTTTCACTCATCGTGATTTCAAGAAGCAAGGATTAGCTCCTTCCCATTCGTGAACGCCGAGGGCGCCTTGGGGATAAGCACGTGGTCACAGCCCGTGGTCTCTTGGGAAAGAAAAGAGCTGCTCAGGAAGGGCCGAAGTCATCATGTATTTTCACAGAAGGAATTACCGCGATCTCCAAGTGCCATTTGATCCAACCTCGGCCCTTGTTTTCGCTTGGAGTAAATGAAGGCGAGAATGGGTGGTTGAAACCTCTCCTCATTCATTAAATGCAAGGAACGAAGGGTCTGGAAAGTGGACTACTCGAGAGGGTCCTGTGTACCCATTTTTCCAGAGAAGCCATGCCGAGTTCTCAACTAACCTGAGGAGGTCTACACACGATAACTCGACATTTACTAGCTCAGCTACTCCTCCCCTGCAAAGGCCATGCGAAGTTTAGGAGACGTCTGACGAAGGACTTCTGCCCGAAGATTGATTGAAAAGATGCTATGCCTTGGAGGGCGAGCGCGCCTCTGTTGGGAAAATCTGCCCAAGTATATGTACTGAGTTTTTGCATTTTTGAAGGTATCGATGGTAGAGCACAGCTCCCGATTGTAAAGTTTTAGCACAGACTCTAGTTCTCTTGTTACGTATTGGTATGTAAGATTTCTTGTTTAATGACAGACAGTCTTCTCACTCCATCTAGTTTTCATCCTATACTAAGAGAGCTCGTGATCGACTGATTCGCACGAATTATGGAAATTATGTTGTGATAAAGGTTTTATTGTGGCATTATTGTTTTCTCTGGTTTTCCGCGTTTGAGTGTAAGAAGATCTTGCGTTTAGATGTCTTCTTCCACAGTCTGTTAAGAACCTGATGTTTACGACAGACCTTTGCATCCCTCTGATACAAGTCTTCCTCCTACTCACCCTTACTAAAACTCACTGTCTGAAGTTACCTAAGACCTCACTTGCCCATGCATGCCTAGCCTAGTTTCGTAGTTAGAAACACATTGTTTGAGTTAACCTCCATTTGATCACCCCATTAAGCAAATCGTGACATAAACTGATGGGTGTCGGGCTCTGCTCCTGTTGCAATTCAAGGGTGACTTCCGACGCTAACATTTCTGGTGTCGTTGCCGGGGACGAAGTTGAAAATTTTCCCCCGGATTGAACGACATTGAGCCTCTGATTTTGAAGGTGCATCAGGTATCAGAGCCTTTGAAGATTGCTACTGTGCACCTGACGACTCCACTGTGGTGAACCTGCAGTGTTAATTGTGGCTTTCATAGGTAGACACACACGGTCTCACCCACAGCTGCCTCTAGCTACACCTGAAACTGATCCAGAGGTAGTTCTCAAAAAAGGAAAGGCCCCTGAAGAAGAAGCTTCCATCGCCGAACCAGGTAATCCACCATCTCCTTTTGTAAGAACTCCATTTTCTCCTCCTCAGATTATTGACTGTCCTCCTTCCGAGGTGTTCTGTTTCCTGAATTTCGGGAGTGTTCCTGCTGAGTTTTTTCCTCCTGGTCTGGGATTGGAGGGAGAAACCCTTGTCACTCCCCTCTTCCCCGAAGCTGTACCTTGGCGTAGACCCAGGACTACAGAAAATTTTCCCACTCCTATCTTTGCTACTCCTCCTCTTGTTACTATTACTACTCCTGTGCAAGGAGAAGCACCTGCTGACTTGAGCTCGTTAGCCTTCTCCTTAAATCCCCTTTTGTTTCCCACTCCACTTCGAGACTCACTCCCAGTAGCCCCTTCGTGAACTCCTTCTCCTCCAAGTTCTCCTCCACCTAATATTCCTATGGCTGGTGCTAATCCCCCTCTGAATAGAATGGATGCCATAGTCGCTCCCAGATATGCCCCCTTAATCCTACCTCATCTGATGAATCCTCTCCCTGCTGGAGATTACTTGAAATACATGCCCAAGTTCACTGGAGAAGGGGATGTAACTGCTGAAGAGCATCTGGTTGCTTTCTACAGTTATGCAGACAACCTGAACATTGAAAATGAGGATGTCTGGATGAGAGTCTTCGTCCAGAGCCTAGATGGCGAGGTGAGGAAGTGGTTTAGAGGATTGGCCCCCGGATCTATTGCTGGGATTGAAGTCCTGGATAGTGCTTTCCTGAGGTAGTGGGGAGATAGGAAGGATTTCATGTATTACATGACAGAATTTGGGTCTTTGAAGAAGATGGAAGGAGAGTCCGTCTCCGACTTCTCCAAAAGATTCAATAAGATGTATAATAAGATTCCTGCCTAAATAAAGCGCTGAGAAGCTTCGGCCAAGATTTCTTATGCTAGTGCGTTTGGCCCCGATTTCTGTCTTTTATTGAGAGAAAGAAGAGACACCTCCTTAGCCCAAATGCAAGATGCGGCCATATAAGTGGAATCCAATGTATTAGTAGCTGACAGACTGAGGAACAAGGCTGACGCAGATAGAAGAAAGGGAAGGTCAGAAACCTCAACTTCTGGACCATCGGTGCCCCACCCTCAAGTGGATGAACAGACCAAGATGGTGAAGTCTATGTTTGCAGAAATGGAGAGAATGAAGGTCGAGGGGAGGCAAGCATACAAGGGCCCCCAAAATGCCGAAAAAAATGAGGTTTTAGAAGGCCAAACAATATTACTCCCCCGACTGTGTAAAGAGAAAGGGGAAGAGACAGAGAAGACCAGAAAATTCAGGCCCCTTTTCAAAACAATTTTGTGACCGGGGGGGAAGAAGGGGAAACAGATGAGCTTGATCCTGAAATCCATTTATTCGGAGACACTCCTCCTTTTCCTCACCTCACTCAATCAACATATGTGGAGTCTCTCATGGACAATTAGCTAAATGAACTGAGCAAGGGAGACAAGACTAGTGGCGGCCAAGGCAGGTATGATCTGCATTCCAAGAAAAGGACAGTAGCGCCTGATGTTCCTGAGTAGTCCCCTAGAACGAGAAACCTGCTAATGAAGTAGCAGACAGTCACAGAGGTAAGAAGCACCAACCCCTCTCTCCCATAGTCCAGAATCATGTTCCCGAAATAAGAGAAATCCCAAAGTTTACGTCTTCTTTTAATTTCGAGCATGAAATTCAGAAAATCAGAATCCCTGTGCCCCTAACTGAATTGATTAAACATGAAGGGTTCAAGAAACGCTTCTCTGAGATTTTACAGTCTGAGGTCTCAAGCCTTCCCACATACTCCATCAATTTGCAAGATGAAAAGCCTGCAGTTATTCTAGGTCCTATGGTAGAAGACAGGAATGACTCATCCCCTCCCTTCTACACTTCCTTGAACATACATGACAAGGTACTGCACAATTGTTTGATGGATTTGGGGGCTTCTCACAACCTCATGCCCAAAACTGTCATGGAAGAGTTAGGGCTAGAAGTCACCCGAGCCTATCATGACCTCTATTCCTTTGACTACAGAAAGGTTCAGTGTCTAGGAGTTATCAAAGACCTGGTCGTGACCTTGTTTCAGCTGCCCATGAAAAGTGCGGTCATGGATATTGTAGTGGCCGATGTCCCCCCCAAGTTTGGTATGTTGTTGTCAAGATCTTGGATAAAAAGACTAGGGGGAACCTTGCAGATGGACCTCACATACGCTACTATCCTAGTGTTTGGAGGAGAGCATAGAAGACTATACAGAGAAGCCCAATTGGCCTATATAATTAGTGACGAAGCCAATCCTACCAACCATCCCATTTTTGCATTAGAAACTGATCTAGGTTCTAGTTTGCTACAACTCACCCATGCTCCCGAACCCCCTCTCAAGCTCAGAAAACAACCCACCATTTCCCATAGGTTTTCTTTCTCCATCACCCTCGTCTGGAAAATGTTCTTTGATGCAGTCTCTTCCAGGGAAGGTGCTGGTGCTGGGGTATTTTTTGTATCACCTGCTCAGGAAACCATATCTCTGTCGTACAAGCTGGAATTCAAAACCACTAACAATGTGGCAGAGTATGAAGCCCTTGTTCTAGGATTGAGAGCTGCAAGGGAAATGGGAATTCAGGAGGTAGCAGTGTTCGGAGACGCAGAGTTGGTGGTCCAACAGATCAGAAGCGCTTATCAGGCCAAATACCCTTGACTCAAAAATTACAGAAATGAAGTATGGGACCTCATTGACAACTTCTTCTCAGCCTTCAATATCTCTTTTATTTCAAGGGAGGATAATGCTGTGGCCGATTCTTTAGCTGTTTCGGCTAGCCAGTTCAAGGTCCCTCAACCGTTTATGGCCAAATATGATGTTGAGATAAAATATAGGCCCTCTGTACCAGACAATGTCAAGCATTGGAAGGTATTCGAAGATGATCTAGAAATCGAGAAATTTCTCCAATCTGTTGATGAGTTTTCTACATTGCACATTGATCAGGATCCTGATACAGAAGATAACCCTCACCCCGAGGTGTTTTTAAATAAAGTTGCTAACCACCAGATCATTTAGCTACCTAGCAATCACATTATGAGGGGACTAATTCGTTTAGAAAGATTTTTCAATGGGAATGATGTGGTAGTAAAGGATAGGGTTTCAGATGAAGATGCTGACACAACCGAGTGCAACATTGGCATGCTGGAGGAGCCTAAGTTTGTCAAGTTGTCAAGGAGTTTGACCAGAGAACAGAGGGCCGAATATGCTGAGTTGCTGAGGGAGTTTGCTGATGTGTTTTCATGGACCTATGAAGGCCTCAAGACATAGGACACATCCGTCATTGAACACGATATCCCACTGAAGGAAGAAGCTAAACCATTCAGGCAGAAGCTACGACAGATAAACCCCATGTTGCTGCCTGTCATGGAGAAAGAAGTGAAGAAGTTGTTAGAGGCCCAAATCATTGTCCCCTTGAGATATTCCAAATGGGTAGCCAATTTGGTTCCGGTAAGAAAAAAAAGCAGAGAAATCAGGCTTTGTGTCGACTTCAGGAACCTGAAAAAGAGCTCAAAGAAAGACAATTATCCCCTGCCCAACATGGAGCACATATTGCAGAAGGTAACCGGTGCATCTAGGATTTCCATGATCGACGATTTTTCTGGCTATAATCAGATATTGGTCATGCCTAAAGATAGAGAAAAGACAACCTTCACCACCCCTTGGGGCACATTCATGTATGCCAAAATGCCATTTGGACTGATGAATGTAGGAGCGACATTTCAGTGAGCCATGGACATAACCTTCATCGGGGAGAAAGATAGGTTTGCGGTGACCTATCTGGATGACATAACAGTTTTCTCCAGGTCTGACAAAGAGCACTGCTGTCACCTGAGAAAGCTTTTTTCGAAGTGTCGGAGGTTTGGCCTTTCCCTAAATCCCAAGAAATCTTTATTTTCTATGGAGGAGGGGAAACTGTTAGGCCATATAGTATCAGCGGAAGGAGCGAGGATTGATCCTAGAAGAGTGGAGGCAATTCGGGCCCTGTCACTTCCCAGATCTAAAAATGAAGTTCAGGCCTTTTTGGGGAAGATTAATTTTCTGAGGAGATTCGTCTCGAATTTCGCTGAGCTGGTGAAACACATCACAGCCATGCTCAAGAAGGGAAATGAAGTGAAATGGACCGCTGAACCCAGGGAATCTTTTGTCCAAATAAAAAGAGCATTTACTGAGGCACCTGTGCTGATCAGTCATGACTATTCCAAAGACTTCCTAATCTTCTATTTCGCTTATTTCGATACAATAGCAGCGGTCTTGTTGTAGAGAAATGAGGAGGGGCGAGAGCAGCCCATTGCCTTCTTTAACAAGGCGTTAAGAGATGTAGAGGTAAGGTATGAAATCATGGAGAAACAGGCCTATGCCTTAGTGAAAGCTCTCAAATATTTAAGGGTCTATGTTCTGCATGCAAAGGTGATCGCATATGTTCCTTCAGCCTCTATGAAGGACATCCTTGTACAACCCGACATTGATGGGAAGAGGAGTAAATGGATAGCCAAGATCCTAGAATTTGACTTGGAAATAAGGCCTACCAAATTGGTCAAAGGTCAAGGCTTAGCCAAGTTGTTGGCTGAAGCAAATTGCCAAGCTTTGGGGATAAATTTAATCAACGAATGCTCAGGAATTCGGCAGGGTCGGCCGTCTGAAAGAGACTCCCAAAAGGAGCCCCCATTAGCTCGATGTCCTTGGTATAAGGATGTCATATACTTTCTGCAAGAGTTGCGACCTCCAGACGGCCTGCAAAGAAACAAAGCAAGAGCTCTGAAGCTCAAGGCAATCAGGTACTGCCTTATCGATCAAATTTTATACTGGAAAGACCCCCTGGGGGTGCTTTTAAAATGCATGAGTTTACAAGAGGCTGATAGGATCATGGTTGAATTTCACAGCGGCCTATGTGGAGGGCACCATTTCTGGAAGGCCACAGCCCACAAAATTCTTAGAGCCGGGTACTACTGGCCTACCTTGTTCGCTGATGTCCATAAAGGAGTTAGAACCTGTATCCAATGTCAAAGATTTGCAGGAAAACAACATCTCAAGTCTCTCCCTTTACAGCCTGTAGTTGTTTCGGGACCTTTCCAGCAATGGGGCCTAGATTTTATTGGAGAAATCCACCCTGCTTCTAGTGGGCAGCACAGATGGATCCTGACTGCCACATAATTCTTTACCAAGTGGATTGAAGCTATCCCCCCCAGGAGTGCTTCCCACAAGGTAATTATTGGATTCCTGGAAGACGTCATCACAAGATTCAGTTGCCCAAGAAAGATTGTTACAGATAATGCAACCTCATTCAAGGCCAAACCGTTGGTCAGGTTCTATGAATGATTGGGAATCAAGCTGATTCACTCCACTCCGTACTATCCCCAGGGCAATGGTTTAGTATAATCCTCCAACAAAAGTCTCATAAGGATCATCAAAAGATTATTGGAGGACAACAAAAAGGCTTGGAATTCAAAGCTGAAATTCACTCTATGGGCCGATCGGGTGACTACAAAGATATCTATAGGCATCTCCCCTTTCCAGTTAGTTTTCGGAGCATAAACTGTCTTCCCTTCTCAGCTGGCCATTCCCGTAGAGAAATTCTTCCAGGATTATCAAGAGGAGCCCAATGACATGGTCAGAAGGATTCATCAATTGGTAGAATTCCAGCAGGCCAGAGAGCAGGTAATAGACAGAATTCAGGATCATCAGCAAAGGATCAAGCAGGTTTTCGATAAGGGGGCCAAGAAGGAAGAATTTCGGATAGGAGACCTGGTGCTGAAATGGGACGCTCCTAAGCAAGATAAGGGCAAACACGGAAAATTTGAAGCCCTGTGGATCGGCCCCTTCAAAATCTCTAAAGTTTTCTCAAATAACACTTACAGGTTGTAGGATTTGGAGGGCGAAGAGGTTTTCAGCAGCCCAGTAAATGGGCATTTTCTTAAAAAATGTTTTGTCTGAGCCTTCGGTGGCTCCCTTGTTTGTAAATATTATCCTTTTTGTTTTTTGTTTTTACTTTTATTGTTTTGGTTTAGTAAATGACTCCATAGCCCAACAACAAGGCACTGGAACTGCAAAATGAGTCCTTAGAGCATCACAGGGACGACTCTATCCCCCATGGAGCCTAATGTTAGCAACATTACTTGTCTTCGGCATCGGGATATCTAGGTCTGCAGGTTACACGAGGAGCATCCAAGCGCAGCGCATAGAAGAAGTCCTTTTTGGACCTAAAATCAAGCGAGCGGGCAAAATTATAGTGTCAACGGTCCGGATTCATCCATATGAGCGGATCAACGACTGGCGGGAAATCGCGGATAGTAGAGTTGCAACGAGAATAGTGCAAATAGATCGTGCCCATATTGTATGCAGGAATGGATAACAGCCGTTCATCCCAAAGGATGCGTGGCACGAGATCTGGTCACGTCGGCTTTTCGGCAGTCGCGAGTTCAAAGGGTGAAGGTTTTATGTCGTGGTACACCTCGAAATCCCGAAGTGCCGATAGTGCCCAAAGCCGGGGCCACAGTATCAAGGGGCAGTCTTAGCCGTCCATCTGAAACGGACACCTGGCGCGCGATTAGGCTTCCCTCCTTTTCTCCCATCGCGATTTCGAAGCGCAAGAAGCGGCTCCCTCATATCCCCGATGCGCGAAGTGACGAGAGCTTCCAGGGCCTGGGGCCCACAACAACATCGGGTGAATTTAGGACCGTCAGATTTGAGAGAGACGCGTGACGCCCAATTAAGTTGTCTCGGCGTTTCGCCCATCGCAATTATGATAAGCAAGGTCCAACATCGTCGTATTCTCGATGCGCGAGGTGCCGGGAGTGTCCAGGACCCGGACCCACAACATCACCGAGGTGCATTCAGGACTGTCAGATCTAGAGGGGCGCGTGGCACCAGATTAAGCCACCTCGGTGTTTCGCTCATCGCGATTTCAAGAAGCAAGGATTAGCTCCTTCCCATTCGTGAATGCCGAGGGCGCCTTGGGGATAATCACGTGGTTACAACCCGTGGTCACTTGGGAAAGAAAAGAGCTGCTCAAGAAGGGTCGAAGTCATCATTTATGTTCACAAAAGGAATTACCGCGATCTCCAAGTGCCATTTGATCCGACCTCAGCCCTGGTTTTCGCTTGGAGTAAATGAAGGCGAGAAGGGGTGGTTGAAACCTCTCCTCATTCATTAAATGCGAGGAACGAAGGGTCTGGAAAGCGGACTGCTCGAGAGGGTCCTGTGTACCCATTTTTCCAGAGAAGCCATGCCGAGTTCTCGACTAACCGGAGGAGGTCTACACACGCTAACTCGACATTTACTGGCTCAGCTACTCCTCCCCTGCAAAGGCCATGCGAAGTTGAGGAGACGTCTGACGAAGGACTTCCGCCTGAAGATTGATTGAAGAGACGCTACGCCTTTGAGGGTGAGTGCGCCTCTGTTGGGCAAATCTGCCCAAGTATATGTACTGAGTTTTTGCATTTTTGAAGGTATCGATGGTAGAGCACAGCTCCCGATTGTAAAGTTTTAGCACAGACTCTAGTTCTCTGGTTATGTATTGGTATGTAAGATTTCTTGTTTAATGACAGACAGTCTTCTCACTCCATCTAGTTTTCATCTTATACTAAGAGAGATCGTGATCGACTGATTCGCATGAATTATGGCAATTATGTTGTGATAAAGGTTTTATTGTGGCATTATTGTTTTCTCTGGTTTTCTGCGTTTAAGCGTAAGAAGATCTTGCGTTTAAATGTCTTCTTCCACAGTCTGTTAAGAACCTGATGTTTATGATAGGCCTTTGCATCCCTCTGATACAAGTCTTCCTCCTACTCACCCTTACTACAACTCACTGTCTTAAGTTACCTAAGACCTCACTTGCCCATGCATGCTTAGCCTAGTTTCGTAGTTAGAACCACATCGTTTGAGTTAACCTCCATTTGATCACCCCATTAAGCAAATTGTGACATAAACTGATGGGCGTCGGGCTCTGCTCCTGTTGCAATCCAGGGGTGACTTCCGACGCTAACAACCAGTATTTTCAAAATCAGATTCTGAATCAGGGTTCGGCTCCTTGTCTTTGATCTCAGCCACCAATGACTGTTTTGAGCGACA
Source organism: Picea engelmannii (assembly GCA_009831015.1). Taxonomy (NCBI): domain Eukaryota; kingdom Viridiplantae; phylum Streptophyta; class Pinopsida; order Pinales; family Pinaceae; genus Picea; species Picea engelmannii. The sequence continues at coordinate 428,638 of ML784289.1, read as the reverse complement.
TTCATCGGTGTTGTGCTAGGGGATTTTGTGGAAATCGCACCATTTTTCGGTGTCCTTCTTTCTCTTCCCATGACTCTTATTTTCCTGTGGCTTGGACTGATTTTCAGGAGACTGTTTGTTAGGGTTGTCTTTGTCATACTTTGGTTGTTGCAGATTTGTAGACCTGAACTCCCATTTGTTCTGTTACTTAAATTTCTGCTTGATTTTAACAGCGTATCGATAAGCAACACCGAGTGATGAGATGTCCAGAAAATCCATTTCATTTTGGATGTATCTGTGTAGAGCCCCACGGTATTTCAGAACCAAATGTCATTCAGAGTCTTTGATACCCATCTTGGTGTGCAAGGTATGGAAGGTATTGGTGAACTAGGAAACTTCTTGGCCCCTCTCTTACTGCAGTGTGGTCAATCTCATGTACTAGTTCTCATAGTTGCCAACAAGGTAATATTGTTCCTTTACTGCATCCACAAAAAAATCCCAAGTGGGCTCGGCCCCATATATTCCAGACTCCTCTGTCGAAATTTTCTCCCGATAAGTTTCCCACCAATGTTTGACATGGGGGAGAGCTTTAAGGAGTGCGAAGGTGATCTTTTCTCTGTCGGAAAAATTATGAATAGAGAAATAGCCTTCTAACAGATTTAACCATTTGTCTAGAGCATCTGCATTTATCTGACCTTCAAATACAAGAATATCAAAATTGACCTGTACCTTGAAAGGAGAGGTTCTTCCAAAGTGGTTGTTTGATGAAGATGCGCTTGTTGCTATCGGCAGGTGTTGAAGGATGTGGGAAAAATTCTCCATCATTTTGTCCCTCTATCGTGTGAGATCTTTTTCAAGCAACAGATTTATAGGATTGTCTTCTCCATCGTTTTTCTTTTCTTCCGCCATGGAGGGTTTCTTGGGCATGTGAGAGCAATTATATTCAAGAGAGACAAGCTTGAGGCCCAACTTGCTATACTCGAACCTCGTCGGGGACATGCACTGAAAAACGATCAAGAGCAGCCTGCTCTTATACCACTGATCCAGATTATTTTCGACATGAAATGAGAGTGAAGATATAATAAAGAAATGCACAGAGATATCACAGATATTGAATAATATAATATAAATGTATCAGAGCTGCAACCATAAACACATATATACAATAATACCCGATTTCTATTAATGAAAGAAATGTATAGAGACTGTAAAAATAAGAGTGAAAGACTCGCTAGAATGGTGGCAGCTTATCTCTGAGAAGAGATGTGATGGCTACTCGCATTCGCAAGAAGATGATTACAATGAGGCTCTAAAGGCCTTTTTACAATAAACATGAATTCCAAAAAACTTATACATTCAAAAACATAACCCTAGGAGATGAAGCGCCAAAATTCATGGGGGCCTCGTTTGGGTAAGTTAGTACATCAACTTCCCGGGGTCGTAACTTTTGCATATGATCTCCATTTTAGGCGTATGATAGCCCGTTGGAAAGGTATCGTCGAGATGATTCATTTTGGGGGCTCAATCATGCCTTTATTTATAATTGAGAAGCTCTATCTTGAAAAACCTTCATTTAGGCCCTCAAAATGGCCCCAGAAGTTAAAAACTGCTAAAAATAGTAAATTGTCAAAATTGCCAGAAAATTGTTTTGAGCTAGTTGGAAAAGGTGGGTGGCCACCGATATCCACCTAGATCAAACCACTGTCAATCTGTCACTATGATATATACTACTTTACAACTATAACAACCTGTACCACTGACCTATATCCAATCTGTACAACTGCCATGTAATCAATCTGTACCTGAACTGAAAATGTATCTACAAATTACAATAGATATGCGACCTGTAGTGTTGCAAACCATGTATGTACGTGCCCTATCTGTTATGCAGCCCGCGTATGTATGCTACCAAACTATTATGCAACCTGCGTATGCCTTCTGAAAACTAGGGTTTCCTTTTCTTGAAAACTTCTGACCTTCTGTAACTTCATTCACATAGATCTGTAACCTGTCACTATATCCAAACTGTAACTGTACCCTGCACATGCATCCTCATATATAACCTTTACTCAAGACAAGTATGTCTTTCTCTAGTCATGTTTCATATAGGTATGTGTAATCATGAACAAGTATAATATCCCTCACATGATCTTAGTCATCAACCCCTTTCTGATATTCAGTCTCTCAATACATCAACTACTACACAAATACAAGCTCTCAACCATGTACCATAAAAACTCTTAGCCATATTCCAAGAAATACAAGGTGTGCCTCACAAGAAGTATCAATGATGAATATACCAGCACTGTATTTCTATAGATCTGACTTATCTAGAAGATCCCATGAAGCCACTAGTCTCTCTAGGGAGAATCCTCAAATTTCTATTGTCATTCCTCTTGCATACATCAAAATCCAACTATTCATAGAAATAAGACATACCTTTTGAACCAATGGATGGATCTGATGTATCTAAGCACTTTATAACTTCTTGGGAGCTTGATCTCAAAATATAGAACCTTTGCATCTTCATCTCTTCAAGTTTCCATTGATTTACCAACATGTACGCACCTTGTACACAGACAACCCACGTATAACTCAGCATGTACGCATCTTGTACACAGACAACCCGCGTATAACTTAGCATGTACACAACTTGTACACAGACAGCCCGTGTACACCTCAAAAAATAGGGTTTTGCTGTAATTTTGAGAATTGCGCCGTCAACCCTTCGTGTTACCTCAAACATTCTGCACTTTAGATGTATCCACAAGTATTTACAAGAAGCTTTACACAATAAAATATCTATACAATATGTACAAGTGTGTGTATAATGAGTGAGCTTTGCCTCTTATTTATATATTCATGTAGCCTTACACTTTCCTTATTTTAGGGCTTCTTCATTTAAAATAATTTCTTTTTCAAAGAACTTTGACCCTTGGGGGCTTCTATAAGACTTATGAGGGGTTCTCCAACTTCATATGGTCATAAATCTCTAACCGTGAGGATTTATGTGATGTTCGACATACCATTGGAAATGACATGACAAACACTATCCATATAGGATAGTTTCACTGAAAAATTCACTATCCTTCATCTCATTATTCCTCAAATAAGCATGGGTTCTCTCACTCTGCAAAGCATCTTCTCGTGAGGGATTTCACCATAAGGGGACCACTTTGGAGTTCATCCATTTTTACTTCTTATCAACCATGACAAGACAATAATGAGTCATATTTACATCAAACAATATCGGTTCCATTACCCAAACCTTGTGCTACGGGGCTTTCTTCAAGGGTTGACATCAATGACAACCAACCTTAATCAACAACTGTCGGATCATGTTGCCAGTGATGCCAATGGTTTGATTGATTGATGTCATTGATTGATTTCAAGTGATTGATTGATGTCAAAAGATTGATTGATTGATGATTGATGTAATGTAATATGTATTGTCTTTGATGAGAATGCATAGATGAAGATGGATTTGGATCCATGAGTTATCATTGATACAGGATGAAGATGGATCGATGTGGTTTCATTGGTATATGATGCATTGTTGGAAAAATGTATAAATGACTCATTATTGTCTTATCATGATTGATAAGGTGCACAAATGGATGAACTCCAAAGTGGTTCCCTTATGGTGAAATCCCTCACGGGAAGATGCTTTGTGGATTGAGTTATCCTAGAAGAATGGTTGGAGGACCCATGTTTGATTATGGAATAATTAGTTTAAGATCAATGAAGTTGTTGGTAAAACTATCCTAGATGGATAGTGCTTGTCATGCCATTTCTGGTGGTATGTGGAATGTCACATAACTCCTCACGGTTTGAGAGTTATGGCCTTACGAAATTGAAGGACCCCCATATGAAGTCTTGAAGCCCACAAGGTCAAAGAAGTCAAAGTGATTTAAAAGAAGAAATCATTATTTAAATGATAAAATAAAGTGACAAAGTCAAGGTGGATTATTTAAATAATAAATAGAAGTGACAAAATTAAGAAATATTATTTAAATGATAAAGTAAGGTGACAAAATCAAGAAGGAATATTTAAATGATAAAGTATTGGATAAGTTTCTATTTATGGAAAGTGGTTAACCCTAAAATAAGGAAAATAGGTTAAGTGAAATAGAAATGGGTTAAGTGACCTAGAGGGTGAGAGTATAAATAAGATAGCAATGGTCTCTTGCACATCATCCTTTTTGTGGATCAATGGAGAGCTTCTTATGAGAATATCTTTTGGAGTATTAATGGAAAGCTTCTTGTGAGAGCATTTTTGGTGTGTATCTCTTGAGCATGATTGAAGATCTATTCTGAGAGAGAGAGGAGATCAGGAGGATCTCATGGACACATTGAAGTTTTGGCAAGTCTGAGATCATGATGAAGAAATTCTCAGAATTACAGAAAAAGCCTACTTTTTGGTCTGTACGCGGGTTGTCAGTGTATAGGGTGCGTATACGCGAGCTATCTATGTACAAGGTGCATACAATACGCGGGATGTCTGTGTATAGGGAGTGTACAGTGGGTAAAATCATGGAGATTTGTGGTTGAGCTGATGACAAGCTGTTGAAGACTGAAGAAGGTTCCAGATCTGCATTCTATGGGCTCAGATCTGTCACTGAGACACTGGTATGGTTACATTATTGTCTTTATGGATAGTATTGCTTGTTGTGTTGTGAATGCTTAGGGAATTCTTGGTATGGTTGTTGTGATGTGGTTTATGTTGGTTGATGGAGTGAGCAATATTCTTGTGATTCAGTTGTGATATGATTGCTATGGTATAATAGTTGTTTATACATGATTGAGTTAGCATTCATATTGATTGGTTGTGGAGCATGAGTAAGCTATTGGAGAACTTGGATGTGTTGTGGTTGGCTGGTGGTCAGTTTGGACAGTGAGAGACATAAGAGAATGATAAATTGGTTGCAAAGGATCTGATTTAATCTTGAAGTATAAACCCTAATAGCTCAGAAGGTATACTCAAGTTATTGTATACCCTAATAGCTCAGAAGGTATACGCAAGTTATTGTATACCCTAATAGCTCAGAAGGTATACACAAGTTGTTGTATACACTAAAAAGTTTCTCAAGAAGAGTCAAAGGCACATCTTGAAGTTAAAATAAATGCTCAAAGAACTAGAATAAAGTAGTAAGACTCAATTAGAAGAAAAGGAAGAAGATATCACAAGGCTAAAGAATGAAAAAGAAGATATGAAGGTAGATGATGAGATTAGCAAAAGTTTTGAAACTATTATTCATCTCAAGACCCAAATTGAAGAAGCCAAAAGGGTAGAAGAACTTTTGAAGAATCAAATTAATGAAAAGGAAGAGTCATGTCATAAGTTAGAAGATGAAATTGTTGACCTTAGAAAGAAGGTAGAGAAGTCAAACAAATTCTTGAATAGCTCAAGAATCTTGGATGAGATATTGGAAAGTCAAATATCACCATGTGATAAATCAGGTCTTGGATACAAAGGAGAAGATGCACATGTTGAAGCAAGCACCTCAAAGAAGCATGATGTAAGTCCATCAAAGAAGGAAGACAATGTTGCAAAGCAACCATCTACATAAGGCAAAGAAAATTTCAAAAGAACAAAGCAAGGAAGACATCAAGAAGTTATCTTTGGGACACCAAAGCAAAGATATGAAAGTATTTTTCATGGGCATTGTTATTCATGTAATGAATATGGTCACAAAGCTTTTGAATGTAGATATTATGAAAGGAGATATAATGGAAGATTCTATAATACCATAAGGTGTTAGAGATGTGATAGAGTAGGAAATATTGTTGTTCATTGTAACACCATGAGATGCTATAGCTGTAGTGGATTTAGCCACAAATCCCAGGAGTGATGGAACACAAGAAGAAATTCCATGATGAGGACTTCAAATAACATGGCTAGAAGAAGGAATGAAGTAAGGAAGGGAGACATATTTGAAAACATGGATGCTCAAAGCTCAATTTTTGAGGAGAAAGGACATCTACAGAAGTGGGTGAAGAAGACAGAGAAGCTAGAACAAAATGAAAGATTGAAGTTCAAAAGTGTCATCTACTGAGGCATACGTGGGTGGCAATGGTATTAGTCGTGTACATACACAGACTGACCTTGTATAGGTCGTGTACATATGCGAGCTGTCTATGCAGCAGGCTACGTATATGTGGTGAAGCCTAAGGAAAAGGGCTATGCACAGGGATTGGAGTTTGATGTGATGGTATAACTCTGTGATGCAAGGTCTGACATTGTTTGTTGCAGGTTCTGACAATGTTTTTTGCAGGCTTTCATGATTCTATTGGGCTCGAGATATGATCATCTTCATGACGTTGTTATACACTTTTTGCCATATGTATATATGTGTTTTTTATCTTTCAAAGGAGCTTTTTGAAGAATTTGATGGTAAAATGATATAATCGGCATGAGGTACGTATAATTCATGTTTTGTGATTCAATCAAGTTTAATTTATCATATTTTATGGTTTCCAAGAGTTAATTCATGTTTTTCTGCTGTTAGAGGGAAAAACGCACCATGTTTCTTGGTCTGACACTTGTTTCGGCACTTGATCTAACACTTGTTCTGGCACCCAGTATTGCACAAAAACTCAAGGCAAGTTGGCGGTTATGGTATTGGCAACCAATGGTGTACAAATTGAGCACATGGGTTTTGTTTGTCATCGCCTCCTCCAGCTACTAAACTCAAGACAACTCGATTTCAGTTGTCCAAAGAGGGCGCTTATTGGGTTCCTCCGTTTTGTTAGTTATTGATGCATTTAATGTAATTTGCCGAATTTAGAGGTGGTTCGACCCTCCTGTGGTCGACCACCTGGGTTGTAAGCTTATAAATACCAATAGGATGCTCATTATATTGTTAACCAAGTAGCATAAGCATCAGAATTGCCATAAAAACGATTTTTCTCTGTTTGAGTTTTTACATTGCCAGAATTATGCCAGAACTGCGTTTTTGGATTTGTATGGTGAATTCAGCCTGCTAATCTCGTGGTATACTTTTAGAGAGTGACCACGACTTGCTAGGGGGGCCACCAACAGTCTGGTAACTCTCTTCATGTTTATTTATGCATTTCTCAATTTAATTTCTCTCTTTTCATTTTCTATACATGTATATTTTTATTGTGCTAATTAGTTTGTTGTAGCTTACCATTTTACTTCTTTTTGCAGGTTAGATGATGATATGCATTAGTATGTGTTGATTTTGTAGATTAGAAAAGGCTTGCAAGTCTCTCTCTCACTATACTAACCCTGTGTGCAACGCAGATGTTAAATTGTGCTTTCTTTTATATTTTTACAGTCAAGCTTAGAACAGATTTTTAGTTAGAACAGAGCATAGTTTTAATCTGAGTTTCTTCTGACAAATATTGATGGATGGATAGATTTGCTTCCAGTTTTTGAATCATAGCTTGCTTACTTCAGCTTTAGATAGATTTCACTTGCTTAGTTATTGGTTAAATGTAATTGTCAATTCACTTTTTAATATCATGTTTTTAATTTATGTTTTCAGTCATTTTCTTATCATAGCTTGAATGATTAAACTAGACATAGTATAGTTTTATTTCACGCAATTTCCTTTCATAGATTAAAATGCAATTAAATTCCTTAGTTAGATAATGATGATCTTGTTGTGATGTTGATGGTTTATACATGAATATGTAGGGTATTTAACATTACTTTTATCATGGCTAAGTTTTCATTGGACTGTTCACTTCACACCTTTCATTTTTCCATTGAAATAAGTATTGAGCTTATACCATTAGAACTGTCCTTTGTTGTCAAATGTCATCAAGATATCATCCATCACCATCGAAGGCATTCACACAACCACCAACATTACATTTGAGTGTTTCATAGGTTAAAGTTAGTTTCTTGCTTTCGTAGATTAGAAGAGTTAGTTTCTTGTTTTCATAAGTTTAGTTGATAGTATTTCTTTCTTTCAATAGAATAGATTACCTTTCATGCATTGCATTGAGCATTTAAACTTCTTTTCACGCAAGAAAAATAGTTTTGCATTAGGAATTTAGTTCACTTGCCTCTTAGGCTAGGTAGTTGTTCAATGAGAAGTCTTTGCTTACTTGTCTTTTGCTTTATGCTTTTGCTTGCTTGTCTATTTTCTTTAATAGGTTAGTTAGGTGTTTTTGTTTGCTTGTCTATTTGCTTTAATAGGTTAGATAGGTGCTTTTGCTTACTTGCTTATTTATTTTCTTTCATAGGGTAGTTGCTCATTGAATGAAGGTTGGCAAGTTAAAGGTAGTTTGCTTTCATCATTTTCTTAGTATGCTTAGTAGTTTACCTTTGCTTACTGTCATGAACCAGTTTGCTTTACATAGAGTTTTCATTCGCTTTCTTAGGAACTATCCATTATTCCTTGGCCCAAAAGTACTTAGGTTGCCTAGTTTCAAGTTGCTTAGTAGGGTTTGCTCATTAGATATGTTTTCTTGAATAGATTAGTCTTAGATAGCTGCTTTCGTTAGTTAGTCTACACTCCTACCAACCTTTTTACCTTTGGCATATATTTTGCTACAACTCTAAGTTTACTTACCCTGGGTTGACAATTTAATTGAGTGTAGTTTAGTGTCTTTTTTAGTACATATAAAATACCTAACAAATTCTATATTAGATTATGTAAGGTGATGATGTAAAATAAAATCTTGGGTGCATGGCACTAACCCATGAACATGGATTGATGCATTTTCTATTGAAGAACAATGCCGGTTATGACAACGAAGTTATGGCACCTTGGTTATGTGATATATCTTGATGATGTATTTGAAAGCTTACTTGTTGGAAAGCTTGATGCATTTGGCATATGGGATACACATTGGGACATGTGGTTGGTGAGTTGATGATATGATCATGTTGTACATCATTGATGATCTATAGTTGATGCATGATTGGTATGTTTCTAGTACACTGGTAGAGGCACCTACTAGCAGGTTGATTGGCACATGTTTCATGGAGGATTTGGCATATATGTATGGGAGTCATCATTTTGAGGTATTGGTGCATGGTGGTGTACATGTTTTGGTACACTCATATATGGCATATACTTGATGATACTACACCATTGGTATTACTTGATTAGCACAACAATTGGTCTTTATTTGATACATGGTTATGATACTTGGTTCATGATGGAGACATATCATGAGTGATATGATACATTGTTTGGCATGTTGGTAGATGCACATGGTTGGCATATTGGTAGATGCACATGGTTGGAATATTGGTGGATGCACATGTTGGCATCTTAATAGAGGCATATGATTGATACATTCCATGGATGATATCTTTTGGCACATTGCATGATGTTGATGTACATGGTTGATGTACATAGGTGTTGTGCATGATGAGCACACATTTTTGTACAGGATGTACTTGGTTGATATTTTTCTCCTGATTCTTTATTTCATTGTTGACATATCTTTTTCTTCATGATTCTTGGTATGGCATGAGTTTGATGCATGAACAGGTCCAAGGATCATTATATTGTAGCACATTTTTCATCTTGCAGAGAATATAGGGGAGACATACCCATAGGGGGAGTCTTTCTTCTTCCCATGATTCTAGGAGGAGATATTTATCAGATGCATACCTAGAAAAAATCACTATATTTGAAGGAAGAGCACAAAAGCATAATTCCAGGGGGAGCAATGGTCACAGGTGGAGTATGTTCGATGTATCTTCAACATTACATCAGATTGATATCCCTTGTTCAAAAGGGAAGACATTATTCAGAGGAAGATCAAAGGCACTCAAATAGGGGGAGCAACCCCAAGGAAAGTTCAAGCAGGGGGAGCAACCCCAAGAGGAGAATGTCCCTTTTCCATTGATGTCAAAGGGGGAGAGATAATCACATTGATGTGATTGATGATTATTGATTGGAAGAGATAGTCACATTTGGGAGAGATAGTCACATTGACTATTGATGTAGAGCATGCCTTTTCTATTACATATGTGGGTTGTCTGTGTATAGGGTGCGTATACAGGAGTTGTCTGTGTACAAGGTGCATACATTACACGGGATGTCTATGTACAGGGAGCGTACAATGGATAAAATCATGGAGATTTGTGGTTGAGTTGATGACAAGCTGTTGAAGACTAAAGCAAGTTCCAGATCTACATTCTATGGGCTTAGATCTGTCACTGAGACACTGGTATGGTTACATTATTGTCTTGATGGATAATGTTGCTTGTTGTGTTGTGAATTCTTAGGGCATTCTTGGTATGTCCACTGTGATGTGGTTTATGTTAGTTGATGGAGTGAGAAGTACTCTTGTGATTCAGTTGTGATATGATTTCTATGGTATACTAGTTTCTTATACATGATTGAGTTAGCATTCATATTGATTGGTTGTGGAGCATGAGTAAGATATTGGAGAGCTTGGATGTGTTGTGACTGGCTGGTGGTCTGTTTAGACAGTGAGAGACAGAAGAGAATGATAAATTGGTTGCAGAGGATCTGAGTTAATCTTGAAGTATAAACCTAATATCTTAGAAGGTATACACAAGTTGTTGTATACCCTGGCCACATACATACGCGGAATGTAGTTAGCCAGGGCACGTACACACGCGGGCTACACTATTGATAGGTCACATACGTATTGCAGATTGATATATGTTGAGGATTGTTTCCTCATCTCAGTTGGTGCTAAGGATGTAAGCTGAGTCTTGCATTATAGAGCTGGTGCTCTTGTAGAGTTGTACTCTATTTAGTTGTTGTTGAAAAAACCCAAGGATTGTAGTCCGTAATTAAAAAAAAATATACATACATCTTGTGTTCCTTGCGGTGATAACTTATTGATGATATATTACTGATATATGTTGCTGATATGTGTTCACATCTAACTGTTTATAAATGACAACAATGAGTAATGAGTAAATGTTGAATGCTAACTAATGAGTTTTGTGAAAGAGAGAAATTTTGGGAAAAAGATCCACACACTCATTCACCCCCCCCTCTAAGTGTGGTAGGTGTGTCCAACAGTCACACCCTGACTTGTCCACCTGTACCTGTCCAGTCAAATCCAATGCACCATGTCACATCATTTGTATGGTTGTACGACCTATACAGTCAGCTGCCACGTCAACACTGTGCAAACTGTACAATCAACATTTTTTTTTTCTTATTTGATGAAATGAAAAGACCGCGATATATTGAGCATACGATGTTTGTTTGAGCCTATTCAAGTTGTGCTGGGTTCATATCGATGAGGCCTATGCACACGTCTGTTTTGAATCCATTTTGAGCAATTTTATTTTTAGGACTTCCTGGGCCCTATCTTGGATCTGGGATCCATTCTGGATCACAAACAGACTCAAAACACTCAACAAAAAACATGTACTCAAGCCAAAAAAAGATCTCCTAACAAGATACTAGAGAGACTCCCCAGTGGAGTCGCCAATTCTGCTATGGGGAAAATTCTTCGTAAACTGGGTCTAAGGAATAGACAAAGTGATAACTCCCTTAAAAGACTAACTTATCTCTAATCTACCCCAAAACAGTCTAGACTAAGTGATAAGATAGAGGGAAGAGAAGGTTAAGAAGAGCACCTTGAATCCTTTCGGTTGATGTAGACCTCTTCTAATTGTTGTTGTCTCTTAGATCACATATCTCCTCCCAAAGATGAACTGCAACAACACAACAACATATACAATCTGTAGTAATCAATTAAAAGCCTAAATATAGATGTAAATGATCAAATAGATGAGAACATGTACACATAAATTTTTGGGACAAAGATAATCTCGTTTATTCATATACAAGATGAAAGGTTACAACCTTTTCTTGTGGACACCACTCTACGAACCAAGTCCGGGCTCCTTTGTCGTGACTCCAAGTGCACCAATCCCACATATAATTCTCACAAACAACATGCCAAAGTGGGAATAAGGAAGGGTTGTATAGGGAGAATGGATGGAGGGAAAAGTTGAGGATAAAACTTAGAGCAAGATGCAAAACTTGGGCAATGAGAGGGAAAGATTTTCGCAAAGTTTTCTTATTCTCTTGTTCATATGACCACATGACTCCCTAGGACCTCTTTTTATATGAGAAAAAGATGTTTATTTGGTTTGGGGAAGGGATACAGGGGGTAAAATGGTTAGGAAACCCTTCATATCCTGTAAACTCTGTCGAAATACACACATTTTTATATTTTTTTTCATTTTTTGGAGGTAAACACGGGCTAACTAGCATGCATCGGGCATATGTACGCAGGATGATAGTGAAGCATGACATGTACATCATCCAATGTTTTTTTTAGAAGGAAACCTCAGCAATATGCTTGGCAAAGGATGCAAATGGATGGGCCAATGTCTTGGATGCATAGATGTGACATTTTTGGACTATAAAAACCTTCCAAATTAGAGCTTCTCGGGCCTTTTTGTCTCATTCTGTATAGAACACGTGGGTAGTCAACTCTAGGTGCACTCATCACATGGAAAAGGATGCCTCTTTATTCACGAGACTGAATAAAGCTAAGGAGGGTAAAATCTATATTGTTGATGATTTTGCTCTGGATGTTGCTAGTCAGGGTGATGTTGCTTGTTGACATGGGAATATTTTCGATGCGTATCATGTTCCAAATCTTAGTTCCAATCTGTTTTTCGTTGCTAAGTTGAATCAGACAGGTAATATTGTGGAATTTTGGCTAGATCAGTTCTATGTTTGTGATTTGAAGAAAGGTAAGTCGATTTTCACTGGGGGGATTCTTGATTCGCTTAATAGTTTGTACAAGTTTCGTGACTCGACTCAACTTGAACCTGAACCAACTGCACTTTTTTTCTCACATTGACCAACAAAGTTAAATTTGGCATAAGTAACTCATACATCTGATTTTCCTAAGTCTGTAGGCATTGGAAACGCTTAACATGGTTGTTGGTTTTCCACAGTTGTTTCCTCCTAAAGGAGTTTGTAAGGGTTGTGTACTTCGAAAGCATCATCAAGAACCATTAGACTATGGTACAACGTGGCAAGCACAAAACCTACCGGAGATGGTTCACAATGATATATGTTGCATCAATTTACATTCACTGGTAGGAGCAAGGTACATTTTGACTTTCATTGATGATTTCTCTCACTTCTCATGGGTATTTTTTCTAAAAAATAAGAACCTTGTATTTGAAGAGTTCAAGGAGTTTTGGTACTTTGATTAAAATCTATGTGGTCGACCCATTAAATGCTTGAGATCATACAATGGTGGTGATTATGTAAATCGACCTTTTAAAGAATAACTACTTCAATATGGTATTGACTGGTAGTGGTCAGTTTCTCACACTCCACAATAGAATGGTGTTGTAGAATGTAAGAATAAAAAATTGGTTGAAACGGCTAGATGTGTTTTGCAGGCTAAAGACCTACCTCCTTGATTTTAGGCCAAAGCAGTATACTGTGCAAATTATCTTCTCAATCACATCTCGACTCGAGTTATTTCTTCTATGACTCTAGTCGCATGATGGTGTGGGAAGAAGCCTTCAGTTGACCACCTTCATGTGTTTGGATGTGATTATTGATATCATATTCTTGATGATTGCATAAATAAGTTGGATGCAAAGAGCCATGTTTGCATCATGATGGGCTACTCTAAATATTCAAAGCCTTATCCGATTGTTGGATCCTGTCAAATAAAAAATCATCATCAGATGCAATGTTCAGTTTGATGAGAAGTCTTCTGGCATTAAGTTGTTGAATGCCTCTTTTAGATTGATATCGGATGAAACCCTTGATGTTTTTTTTTACATTGGTTCTCCTGTTCAATTCTTCATTCCCTCAATTGGACAATTGAACTTTCTCTATGTTTCGACTATATCTTCGACCTCCTATTCAACTAGTCCATCGTCCTCTATTTCGATTGGTTCGTTGACTGAAGAATCTCTGAATTCTACCTAACCTACTGAAATGAAACAAATTTCATTTGTTTCTTTTCTACCCCCAATGGGTTTCTAAGACAACTGAATCTTTTGGAGTTAATACTGGAGATGCCTCCTGCAGATAATAGACTCGAAGTCAAAAGCAACATTCTAGCATTGCCTTGATGAATCATGTACTTGAAACTTTCGACCATGCTACCTACTTACATGTTGAAGGATGACCTGAATAGGAGTAAGCCACGAAGACAGATTTTGATTCTTTGACGAAGAATCAAACTTGGGACTTGGTTCCCCAACTCCAAGGAAAGAACATTATGAAGTTTCAATGGATCTATAGGACCAAATTTACCTATGAAGGTGTTTTTGAGTGACATAAAGCATGCCTCGTTGTGAACGGAGTTTATCAACAAGAAGGAATCAAATACACTGAAACCTTAAGATGAACTTTGTTCGACTGATTATTTCCCTTTTTGTTCGTTTTGGATGGAAAATTCATCAGATGGATGTGAAGAGTGCCTTTCTTCACAGAGACCTATCTGAAGAAATCTTCATGGAACAACCATCCGGTTTTGTGACAGATTCAAATTTGTTTTATTGATTCAAGAAATCACTTTATGGTTTGAAGCAGGCCCTCCAAGCCTTGTATACTAAGATCGACAGTTTCTTTCTTCGACTTGGTTTCAAACAGTGTGAATATGATCACATCATATATGTTCTCCACACCAATAGAGACATTATTATTGTTGTTGCATATGTTAATGAATTAATTATTACTGGAAATAATAATGATCTCATACTTAGATTGAAGAAACAACTCGCTAACTCCTTTGATATGACAGATCTTGGTACTCTGTATTATTTTTTGGGTCTTCAAGTATTATCACTTTGTGATAGATTTTTCATTTCTCACTCTAAATATGTGATGGATCTATTGACACATTTTAAGATGGATGATTGTAAGCATTGTGCCACTCCCTTTCAGTCTGGAGTAAAGCTCACTAAAACTTGGCAAACACCCACAATCAATGCTACACTTTATCGACAACTGGTCAAAATTTTTATTTATCTTACTCATAGTTGACCTGACATCTCCTTTGTTGTTAGTGTGGTTTCTTGGTTCATGCAGGACACCAAAGAAAGCCACTAGAAAGCAGTCAAAGGAATTGTTCTCTATCTAAAGGGAACCACTCAATTTGGTATCAAGTATTGTTGAAGTTTAGATTCGCTAGTCAGCTACACTGACTTCAACTGGGCTAGTGACGGTGATGATCGAAATTCCACTTCTATCTATGTGTTTTTCTATAGACCTGGACCTTTGGTGTGGTCATACAATAAATAAAAGTTTACCTCTTTGTCGACTAAAGAAGAAAAATATGATTTCATCGTTCAAGTAGGTAATGAAGTAGTTTGGATTCACCAACGTTTGGAAAAGCTTGGCCTTCCTATCTAGACCTTGACTACAATATACTGTGATAACCAAAGTGCTATACAGGTTTTTGAGAATCCTTTTTCCCATGGTAATATGAAGCATGTTGATCTTCATGCTCATTATTTGAGATAGTTTGTTTATGAGAACATTGTCTCTCTTGAATATTGCACAACAAAAGATCAAGTTTCTAATATCTTCACCAAACCTTTAACTGAATCCAAATTTATCAAGATATGCATGATGTTGGGGCTTCAAGAAGATGCAATTATGGGGGGATGTCTTGTTGACATGATTTCACCTCCTAAAACTCTAGAGATGTGTGCTAATGTGGGGATGTTGGAAAATCAAATATTGATGGTTCATCACACATATACTAGGTTCAGTCAGTCAAGAGGTCAGCCTACATTTGGATACAATCAGTTGGGAGATAGACAAACACACCACACCAGTCGCTCGAGTAGTTGATGTGTTTGTTGGTCGTACAGTCCCTGTCTGTCGAACAATCAATCAATCGTTGAAGATAGTTGGGAAATGGATCGACCATCCCAGCAATGGACTACAAGTTAGATAGATCGCCGATCAAATCGAGTCCTGTCGAGTCGAATCGATAGAGAATGTTTTGCGGATTCAAATATAACAGCCAACGGTTACATGTGGACAAGATATTTCAGATTCTATGGAAGTCTCTTAGATCTTGAGGCTATAAAAAATAGACCCCTTGGGTCATTATCATCATGGCAATTAAGTGATCATCTGCGATTGTGCAATAGATCATGTGAATCAAGATGTGCAACATGCACTTTGATGTTTTGATTATAATGCACTCTGCTTAAGTGTTGTAACAATGTCTTTAGACACCACTTGTTACTTCGAAATTTCTTTGTCCCTCTTTGATTATCTACATAACTATGTCCTCTATTTCATATTATGTTCCACTCTATTCCCCAATAGTTGTATTGTATAACTTGCTCTAAGCCTCTTTAGTATTGTAATGCTATAATGATTCTGACTATAAGTATGAGTCTTCTATATGTCTAAATTCTGAAAGGATGCACATAACTATGGGTAATTACCTACTTCGGAATTATAAGTTTCAGGATATTCCTCATTTTTTAGCCTATATTTCCAAAGTTTTCATATTGGAGCTCAATCCTTAGGGAATTTATCATCCCTTTGAACCACTGATATTCCCAGTGTCAGCAAAGGAAATATTTTTCTCGTCGATACAGTAGAGGAGATCACCCATTTCCCGTCGATATGCCTAGTGTTCGAAGAATCATCTCATCTTCCTCGATGCAGCAAAGGGATCCAACACTTAGTTTTTTAATTGATTTATTTTCCTTCCTTTAGATGTTAGAGCTCAATATTTATTTTGGCACTGACATACCGGAGCTCAATATTTATTTTTACGCTAACATATCGAAGGTCAATCCTTCTTTTGGAATTGAAATACCAAAGGTCAATCCTTCTTATGGCACCAACATACCGAATTTGATCCTTCTTCCAGTGTTTATACATCGATGGAAAAATAATTTTCAACCTATGATATAGTGACAGGTCTTCTAAAACTCCATTTCATATTTTGGCCATAACAATTGGCTCCAATACATGTTTTGCATGTTCCTTATACCATTGGAAAGGTCTCGCTAAGGTCTACAACTTCCTAATTATAAGGTTTAGGGGATGTCAGATTGTTCATCATATATTTTTGAATTTTCATGATGGCATATATTCATCAACCTAAAAATTCTATAACACAACATTGCAATGGGGGATGTCCATGAAACGACCATCAAAGACACTAGTTGTGAAACTCGGGGAAGTAGATCCAAACTTCTCACTCATTTTTTGATTAATTTTCCATGGTTAAATATAATTTAATTTATATTTTAAAATATTATGTATGGGAAATTCATGTATTTGGTGTTGAATGGCACCCAAGTGCCAATTGGACGAAGGATGGATCTCATGGTAGACAATGTAAAGAAAAGAGGGAAAATGGACTAGATTAAATACCAAGTAACAACAGTAGCAGAAAAGGGGAAGATGAGATAAAGGCAGAGGGAATAATACGATAATAAATCAAATTTGTAGATCTCATCTTTCCTTAAGAAGAAACTGAATGTGAAAAGTGAATATTTTATAACTATTTCTTGGGAATCTTAGAAGTCCCAAGGAACGATTATCAAAATCGGCCATAATAACTCATGATGACCCATGAGCATAAAAGGAACAAATTCAAAATACTAACGTATATCATGTATGATATATTAAATCATGAGCACTTTTGTTGTCCTTATTCTCTCATCATTCCAAAGAGGGTAAGGACAAAAGTTTGTAAATAAAAGGTCATGGGGGGAAGGCGGAAGGAAAATAGTCAAGTTGAATTTCAATAAATAGGGGGATTGTATCAAAAGATGGGGCTTTTGGCTCTTTGAACTTTCAAGTACTATTACCAAAACTTTTAATGAGAAGCATGTTTGGCCAAGCTATTTTATGAAACATTATGATTCTCGTGTTGCACATGTGTGGACTATTCTGCTATGTTTTTCTCAACACTTGGGTTGTGTAAGTATGCACTTTGTATTGTAGACTATTCTTATGTATGTTTTATGCATTCTTATTTCTATTCTTCATGGAATATTTTTCTGAATTCATGGGCATACAACTATAAATGATTGTTTAAATGCTAGACTATTATGTGTTTGCAGTTATTTATTTGTATTCTTGTTTCTGTTATGTGTGAACTATTTCCCTGGCTATTGACAGGAGCACGCCTAGTTCTATGTTTTCTTTCTGGTTACCTTTTTCATCTAGACACATGCATTATAGATTAGTTTCATTTCATTATTTAGCCTAGAAACCATCATCAATGTACTGGGCCGCAACAGGTAAACCCCAAACCAGAAATGGATGTGGGGTCAGAATCTAGATGGGTTCCCTATTCAAAACGGTTAGAGGTATAATTGAGAATTCTTATTAGGGGTCCCTGCTATAGATAAATTTCATTTTTCCTGCATCAACAACTTCAAAATTCAGTTTTCGATGAACTGAAAAATTCGTCCTTCAATTGACTTCAAAGTTTTTCTTTCGACAAATTGAAAAAATTTACTTTAGGTGAACTAAAAAATTATTTCTTGGAAAAATTCAAGAAATTTCCTTTGATGAGCTTCAAATTTCTCACATTGCCAAACTACAAGATGCCCTTTGACAAACTTCAAAATGCACTTTGATAAACTACATAATGCACTTCGGAAAACTTCAAATTATTGGCTTTTGGTGAACTCAAAATTTTGGTATTTCTGCAAACTTGATTTTTTGTCTTTGATGAACTCAAGTTTTCGATCTTTCGATGAACTCAATTTTTTGTCTTCAAAAAACTTCTTCAACTCAACGTCATTGAAAATTTTCAACTTATTTTTGGCAACCGAAACACACTTCTATTCAATGGTTGAAATCAACTCTTCTTTTTGGTGGAAAATAAACTTAGGTTTTTTGACAACTCATTCAAATTGGAATTTTTTACCAAATCCAAGACAAATTTGGATTGTTGATTTCAAAATTGAATTTAATCTAGGCCATTTATGGGTATATGTAATTTTCAAAGGGAATTTACATAGGGTTGCCATGAAATTTTTGAACTTAGCTTCTCATGGCCAATTTCAACCATGCACCCATCAAATTGACATTGGTATCTGTCAATTCGACATCCTTGACTGAAAATTAACTTGGAATTTTGCCCAAAAAATTGTGAATTTTCCCAATTTAATATCCCCCCCAAATTCAACACAAAGTGAAACTCTACTACTGCTAATTTGTCAAATTTGCGTTAGTCCTTGGTCCATGTGGTTCTGGCGTAGCTCTAATACCAAATTGTAACATACCCAACTCCCATGTTGGGTCATGTTGTTACAATTTTGACTCTGATATCAATTACAAAATGAAAATATGTGCAACATGTACAAGCTCATGCAATTATCAATAACTTTAAAAATCATGAATGAAAATGATTTAATCATGCATAAAAACATTTGAACACACATAACATAAATTAAACACATCATTTAATCTTATCATTCACACAATAATAACATAGTGATCAAACACTTATCTTTAAAATTGTTTTATACAACCAGCTATAGATGATGGACATTACACCCAGCCATAGACTCTGATTCTCTAGTTTTCTCAACAATAGGTCACCCTTGAGATAGGGCTATGATTCCAAAAGGATGGAAAACTCCTATGGTTGGCTACAATCCACACAAACAACCTAATACCTAGTAAAAACATAGTGGCACGACTCCTACAACAATTCCAACCACCCATCTCTCTTCTCCATCAGTCTGCACAACCCAAGGGATGATATTTAGTTCTTTGCACCATAGTCCCTCAGACAATCTCCATCCTCTCTAGAGCTCCAACATAGATCGACCAACAATATCTCGTCTAGGGGCTCCAGGAAATCCATCTACAACATGAAATCTCACAACAACATTTACAAATGCTCCTTTGGGTAGTTTCTCAATAGAAATTCACTAACATGAATGGTAGCCTCATTATTAGCATAAGTACTAGCTTCAACAAGTTGTCTTAAACACCTACTATGGTTGCCTCTTGTAACAACCCTAGTTAAATAATTGCTTAAGGTTTATTAAGTTTAATTAATTAAATAATTATCTATCCTAATGTATATTAGTTAAATAATGATTATTTATTAATAATATTATTTATTTATTTATTTATTGTTTAATGTATGTTAATTAATTAATTAATTAACTCATTTAATGCTTGGATAACGAATTAAAGTTTAATAATTGTTAATTTATTTAATAGAAAACTTAACGTATTGAGGGATGGTTGGCATTGAATGGAGGGATAAGGTGGGTGGGCATTGAATGGAGAGGCGGTGAATGGGAAGGAGGATATGAGGGGGCAGAGGCATTCGAGAGAGGACACTTTTGGATTTTGGGGGAAGGAAGCATTATTTTGAGATTAGGGACTGTATTTTTTCTGGTTTTGGAGTTTGGTGGACTGTCACAGGGGTGCATCGGTTGCTGGGAGTTTTGGGTTCGGGGGCTAGGAATCCTTACAGAATCTTGGAGCTAGGGAGCCTGAGAGGCTCTGTTCCTAGCTGGCTGGGTGGTTAGATGGTTTTGGGCAGTGCATCAAGCAGAGTTGGGGACAACAATAGCATCAGTTAGAGGTATGAAATTTCATTATTCTGTTGTGTTATGAAATTGATTATAATCTGCTCGTAAATATTATTATGCTGTATTATGTGGTTATCATCATGCTGCTAAATATGCTAATATGCTGATTAATGAAATTGCTTATACGTTGAAAGAAATTTTATGTTTAAATTTATTCAATTTTAGGTTCTGTGAGAAAGGACCTTACACATGGTATCAAAGATTTAATTTGAAGCACTAGAGACTTGAGGGCCTACCTACAACTGAGATTTCTTTCTTTAAATATATATATATATATACCACTGTTTAACTAAGCAGAAAATAGGGAGTTTCTTAAACTGGAGAAAAACCCAGAAATTTATTTCTTGGATTGAAACAAAGTTCCCTACTACATAGGGAAATATTCTGCAGTCTTCATGTCATCTAAATTGAAAACAATCTAAAATAAAAAAACCGAAACCACCCTAGAACTAGAAACAATTCAAAAAAAAAATGAATGAAAATAACTTTGAGAAACCCTAGAAATAAACTTGAAACAACCCAGCAAACCCAACAACATCCACCAAACTAAAACCAACTTGGTCTCAGCTCCCATCCTCGTCCAAATTAAAGTTAATCCCTTATGATCCTCAAAACTATATAAGAAAACCGATCAATACGAAATCGTTCCATAGAATTAATGAGTTTAAATTCCTTGCAGCACATCCAACTTTCTTGAGTACAAGATCATAAAAGATTCCAGGCAGCAGATATAAGAGCCCCCAAACCAAAAAAATTAATAATTAGATTTGCAGATGGGTGTCTCAGAAATTGCAGTGCAATCACCTGGATTATTTAGAAATAAAATTCAAATGGAAATGCGCATCTGAGAACTTGAACAAGTTTGAAGACATGAAAACGTGCTTGAAACTGGGGGATTTCCTTTCAAGGTTGAATCAAGGAAAAAGAAAAAGGCTAAATAAGAATAACCCCCCCCCAAAAAAAATATAGCCGCATGCCTAAAAAAAAAGAAAGAAATAGCCGCATGCATCATCCAATTTTCTATAGCTCTTGAGTACTTGTATGCACATACAACCAAGGTTAGCGCACATACATACAACACATATCAGGAGCCAGGGCCCAAGCGCTTATGCCAAGTCACATGGAGAAGGATCCCATGAGGGAACTATTGCTCAACGCGTCAAGTATTCAAGACAAGGCAGTGCACACTACACAATGCAACGAGGAGAGCCCACAATGGACAAGCACCGAACCCTTCCACTCCAGATCCAGTCCAAATATCAAAGATTACCCCAAAACCAGTGGTCGACACACAAAGCTCAGTCAAAATTCAAGCAAACCACAGTCATCACCAAAGAGTTAGAACCCGAGTCCAAGTGTAAAAGCACCGAGGAAATACCCCACAGGGGGGCCAAAAGCCTTGTACCACAAGTCAAATACCAAAGCACCATGCGTCAAGCTATCAAGGAAGGAGCCATGAGGGCGTAGTTGCACAACCGAGTGCCCACAGGAGGGAGCCAAACCACACAAAGGCAAATCCATATGCAATCGAAGCATCATTTTCCTTGCCAACCGTTCCTCTTTCAGGGAAAGAAGATGAACAACTTCGGGATTTAAGATTTTATCTATGGCTGTTGATGGTGTTAAAACATTAAATAATTCTCTATTAACCGTAGTTGTTGAACCTCGCTTGACCCTTGCTTCCTGTGCTATTTCAAAATAGAAAAAAAAAGCGTGTGCTTGAGTGTGCTATTCTAATCCTTTTAAATTCTAAGTCACATGATATATCAATCTATTGCATATACCAAAGTCCAACACAAGCAGAGTCTGAAGTCACCAGAACTAAGCGCAAGTGCCGAGCTCGTCTCTATGTGTTGTTTCAATTCGTTCCATCCTCTCAACCTTGCAGCCACGTGCTAGCAGCTTTGAACAACATCTCCAAATCCACGGCGTTGAACACCAAGCGCACCTACACCAAACACAATAGGAAACATCACAAGTTAAGCCAAGACTAAGCTCTCAGTGCCAAAACTATCAAGGGAGGAGCTGCAAGCCATTACCATAACCCTGCCGCAGCTGCAGAGTGAGAGAGGTCGACCACATTTGCAGAGTGGAAGAATGCGTATAGGGTTTGGGGATGTAGAGCTTAGTGTAGGGTTTTGGGGGGGATAAGAGCCCGAGGGGGGGCACCTGGGCTTCATGCGTGCCCTCACTTTATTATTTTATTATTTTTAATTATTTTAATTATTTTATTTTATTCAATTGTATTTTAATTTTTTTTTTTATCATTTAATTATTCTATTAAACAATTAAAAGTTAAACTAATTAAACAATTAAAGTTTAAATTTAATAATAATTTATACAAGAAAATATATATACATATTTAAATTTATGTTTTAAAATAAAATAAAATTAAGTATGATTAATTACATAAAATAAAAATTAAAGTAAGTGTGATTAGTCAAAGGTGATTAAGTATGCTTTATAAGTATGGTTAATGAGATTAAAATAAAATTAATTAAGTACATATTAAGTAAGTGATTAATTAAGTACTTAAGTAGGATACCAACAATAATATTAATTTTCTGGATTAAATTAAATGCGTTGATAAAGGCAACGAAAACTTAGGTTAAAGTTTAATCTAGATTTTCTTTTAGCTTTTAATAATTAATCAACATTATGTTAAAAATCACATTAATTAGTTTTAAATGAAAAGTTTAAAGACTTAGACCAAGATAAGCAGGAGGGGGTTTCATGCATGCTACGAAAGTAAGCTAGAGGAATTGACGAGTGTAGTGCGATGTTAGCATAGCTACCAGGAGAGGGAGTCAATAGTTTTCTTAGGCAGTGACATCAAGCTTAAACGCTTTAACCCTAACCTAGACACCTCCCCTAAAGAGAGTAATGTCTATTTACAGACAAGTAAAAAAAAAACTTACGCCTAACCTTGTTTTCTAGTCTAAGTTGCGCAAATGTGAAATGTCCTTGAACTCACCCTGACAACTTTGATTGATGCAGATTAAAATATATAGGATGGTAAGGACTCGAGGAAATCAAGGTCGAGGGGCATCGTTGCAGGGACTGCCAGCACCACCACCACCATCGCCTGAACTAGCTCTCATATTGCGCTCTTTGGAGGCCATAAATGAGACTTTAAAGGGGTGTCAACCAGTAGGGATTGAAGTGGAGCCCCAACCATCTGGATCGGTTAATCTTGAAGTGTCGAGGGATTTAGGGGAGGACCTCCACCTAGATAACTATAGAAGATCAAACTTCTGGAGTTTTCCGGGGGTCGTGCCAGTGAACGTGCCTAGGCATGGTTGGAAGGCATGACAAGGTGTTTTGCCTTAAGAGACTATGCGTCCACTTCAAAGGCGAAGATAGCGATTTTTCAGTTGAGAGACAATGCCTTGAACTGGTGGGGCAACCTGGAAAGGAAACTGCATCTTACCCTGGACATCGTATCTTGGGAACTTTTCGAGGAGAGTTTCCGAAGGAAATATGTACCGGTTTACTATGAGGAACAATAGGTGGGAGCATTTCATGCTCTAGTACAGGGAAATAGGACCGTAGAAGAATATGAGATCAGGTTTATGGAATTGGTCAAATATGTTTCATTCATGGATAATGACCAACGACAAGCAGAACGCTTTGTCTATGGGTTAAACCCTAAGATAAGGGCTATGGTGCATATGTGGAAACCGTCTTCAGTAGCAGAAGTAGTGGAAAATGCGCGTTATGCAGAGGAACACATGAACTTAACTGGAGGTATGAGACCGACCTTTCCGCATCGTCCTGGATTCATGGGGAAGGCCCCTAGGAAATTTCCCAGGGGAGGGGGCTCAAGGCCACCTCCATATGGTAATAGAGTCACACCAAGGACAGTATTCGCAGGGATTTCAATGGCAGCAAGTGCAACATCTCGTTCATCACCAACGACACAGGCAAGTCCACGACCATCTCATGGAGCAACTAGTAGGGGCAGGGGTTCCAGGGGAAGGAACTCATTTCAGAGACAGTCACAGAACAGTGCACAGGTTCAATCTCGTGTTACCTGTTGGGGATGTGGAGAACCCCATTACCAGCGTGACTGCCCAGAGTTACAGTCAGGATTTGTGCATAGAGAAGGAAAGGCCCCGATGGGAAGAGCAAGTGGCAGCCACTAGATTTACGCAGCGATTAACAATCGCCAGGCATAACATCAATCCACGGTGGTGGAGTCATAAGGTACACTAAATCATATCAATGTTAAGATTTTATTTTATTCTGGTGCTACATATAGTTTCATTTCACCATCTGCATTAGAAAAGAGTGGGTTGGTAACCTACGAGCACGACGACTTTAAACAAGTCGAGATGGCTTCTAGGGAAAAACAAGCGGTAGGACCTAGCGTTGATAATTTCCTAATAAACTTGGGAGTGTGTACTACCAGGTTGAAGGTTTACGTCACTTTTCTCGAGGCGTATGACCTAATCATTGGAATTGATTGGTTAGAAGCCTATCAAGCTTTGGTAGATTGTTTTGCAAAAAGGGTGATTTTTGTCGATGATGAAGGAAGACCAGTAGAGATCCATGGTGTACAGAGACGAGTGTCTCTACGCTTTATCTGAACTATGAAGGTTAAGCGGTGCATGAGGCAAGGGTGTCGACTGTATGTAGTGGAAGTAGTGAGTGAAAGGAAAGGACCCTCCTTAGATCAGTAGCCAGTATTGTCAGAGTTTAAAGATGTTTTTCCGAACGAGTTACCAGGGTTAACTCCTGAGAGGGAGCTCGATTTTACTATTGAGCTAAAACCTGGTGCAGAACCAATTTCCAAGACTCCGTATCGAATGACAATGCCAGAACTTTGTGAGTTGCAAATGCAGTTGAAAGAGTTATTGGACTTAGGGATAATAAGGCCCAGTGTCTCACTTTGGGGTGCACCAATAATTTTTGTAAAGAAGAAGGATGGTTCCTTACGAATGTGTATAGATTATAGAGACTTGAACCATGCTACAGTGAAAAATAGGTACTGTTATCGCTCAGTTTGTAGTTTAGGTCGAGTAGCTGAAGGATAAGGGTCAAACTGGCGAAACATGGACCTACCCCACCCAATGTCACCATAATGGGGAGGTCCTTTCTATTTAGGGTGGCTAAGCCCAAGGGAGACGTCCCTGGCAATCTGGGGTTTTGAAAGGAAAAGGCTCAAAGGCTTAAGGTTAGTTTCCCCTTCACAAATTACCACTAGGAAGATAGTCAAATGAAGGATAACCACAGGGAAGGCACTTGCTTGCGAGACAAGACAACAATGAAACTAATATATGTAATAATGGTTAGTGCTTCATAGATCAATGACTATCTGAATTTTAATGTATATGAGCATATATAGCAGTAAATATTGACGAAGTCAATGTTTGCAATAATGACAATGGTGTGTAATATTACTTTGTCAATAAACACTGGAATAATATAGCATTTAATGAAAATAATCAATCTTTGAATTAATCAATGCATTAAATATCATTAATTGCTCATATATAAGAAGTTGCTGCGTCAATATCCTAAAGGTGACGTCAGCTTCTTTTAGGGTTAGTGTAATAGACAAAGAAAGCCAACGTTTTGCAAATTAGCCAATGAAAATTACCAATATATCAATGTCTATCGCTGGATGACCAAGCCACAATATTTTCTATCAACAAAAGCTTAATAAAGGCATGACATCATCATTTTCTGCTATGTTAGAAGACGTTAGGGTTAGTTAGGGTTTTAGATTTGAGAGTTTTGAAAGATTGTTTTTTGCACAACAAGCTCAACGTTGGAGAGAAAAACCAGTGCCTTAGGGTATTATGGAGTCAAAAGTAAGGGCAAGATCTCAGGAGGATCAAAATCTAAAGACTAGAGAGTTAGGTTC
>ML784289.1:378593-399779 GCA_009831015.1 Picea engelmannii | reverse complement strand
CCTGATGCATATATAAGAAGGTTATAACAATCAAACATGACACATACCATGATACCTTGGACCAATTACCTCATGGAGCAAGAGTCTTCTCTGATGCAAGTCCAAGCCGATGGTGATGGAAGCTGCTGCTGCTGACAGGACAAGTCTGGCAAAGAAGAAGAAGAATGGGCCCTCCAGGGCCATGCTCAGGTCAATCCTACTCTCGGTACTCCATGTCTAGGACCTGTGGGCCTCGAGACATGATCTCCTAGTTATCCCTAGAAAACAGGGATAACAGGTACCCAATGCCACAGATAGATTATCTCTTTGATCAGATGAAAGGAGCAATAGTATTCTCAAAAATTGATTTGCGATCAGGGTATCACCAGTTAAGGATTAAGGAAGGCGATATTCCTAAAACTACCTTTCGAACTCGGTTTGGACATTACGAGTTCATCGTAGTACCTTTCAGATTGACCAATGCGCCAACAATATTCATGAGCCTCATGAACAGAGTATTCTGGAAGTACTTAGACCGTTTTGTAGAAGTCTTTCTAGATGACATCCTCATCTATTCCAAGAACAAAAGAGAACATGAGGAACACTTGTGAGTGGTGTTGTCCTGCCTTAGAGAGAACAAATTGTATGGGAAGTTGTCGAAATGTTCCTTCTTCTATAAAGAAATCCACTATTTAGGTCATATCATTTTCGGTGAAGGAATCTTTGTGGACCCAGAAAAGGTAAAGGCCATTATGGAATGACCAGTGTCGAAAAATGCCCATGAGGTAAGAAGCTTCATGGGGCTAGCAGGTTATTATCGGAGATTTGTGGAAGGGTTCTCTAAAATAGCGAAACCCATCACCACTTTGCAGCACAAGGGGGTCAGGTATGAATGGACGGAAGAATGTGATAGTGCATTGATCGAGCTTAAGAGGTTACTAACTAGTGCGCCAATTCTACGAGTGTCGGATCTGGAAAAGGACTTCATAGTTTGCACGAATGCCTCGAAGCAAGGGTTGGGGGCCGTGCTAATGCAAGATGGAGGAGTGATAGCTTATGCGTCAAGGAAGTTGAAGAAACATGAAGATCTTTACGCTACTCATGATTTAGAGTTGGCAGTCGTAATGCTAGCTTTGAAACTTTGGAGGCACTATCTTGTGGGGTGAAACTTTGAGATCAAAATGGACCATCAAAGTTTAAAACATCTCTTCACTCAAAGGGACCTGAATGCTAGGCAAAGGTGATGGAGTGAGTTTATGAGTGAGTACGATTTTGGTATTTCATACATCAAGGGAAAAGAAAACTTGGTCGCAGATGCCTTGAGTAGGAGACCATGTGTCTTCTCCTTGGTACCCTTAAAGGTCAATCTGAGGGAACGTGTGTTGATGCAACTCCAAGGAGACAGTGGGTATTTAAAGGTTACTTCAAACCTCCAAAGTGGGAGGCAATTAGATCCAAAGTATGAAGGATATAGTCTAGAAGCAGACGGACAATTAAGATATCGAGGAAGGATGTACGTCCCCGAAGGTGGGGATATTCGAAGCATCATATTGAAGGAATCCCATAGAGCACTTTATTGTGTGCATCCGGGTGTGAAGAAGATGTACACAGACATGAGGAAGCTCTTCTTCTGGGTAGGCATGAAGCATGATGTAGTCTATTTTGTCACCAAGTGCCTAGAGTGTCAACAAGTGAAAGTCGACCACCACCACCTGGCAGGCCTCCTACAACCACATTATGTTCCTATGTCCAAATGGGAAGTCATTTCTATGGATTTTGTTGTGGGGTTGCCGCTCACATCTCATAGACACAATGTCATTCTTGTGATAGTTGATAAGTTAACCAAGAGTGCTCATTTTATTCCGGTTAGAGACACTTATAATGTCACTAATGTGGCACGTGTGTTTGTAAGTGAGGTCATCCGTTTGCATGGGATACCTAAGAAGATCATTTTAGATAGGGACTCCAGATTCACTTCTAGGTTTTGGACGAGTTTGCAGTCAGCGTTGGGGACTCAGTTGAACTTAAGTACAACTTATCATCCTAAAATAGATGGGAAAACCAAGAGAGTAAATTAGGTTATGGAAGACATGCCTAGGATGTATGTTATGGATAATCAAACCCATTGGGAGAAGTACCTACCTTTGGTAGAGTTTGCCTACAATAACAATTTTCATAGCTCCATCGGAATGCCACCCTACGAAGATCTGTATGGAAGGCCATGCAGAACACCGTTGAGTTGGGATAGATTAGAAGATCGAGTAACAGATGGGCCAGAATTGATTCAAGAGATGGAGGAA
Organism: Picea engelmannii; assembly: GCA_009831015.1. Taxonomy (NCBI): domain Eukaryota; kingdom Viridiplantae; phylum Streptophyta; class Pinopsida; order Pinales; family Pinaceae; genus Picea; species Picea engelmannii. The sequence goes on along the minus strand of ML784289.1, from coordinate 397,500 downwards.
CAGGTGATTCAGATTAGGCAGAGACTAAAGGAAGCACAAGATAGACAAAAAAGTTATGCAGATGCATAGGACTGATTGAAGTTATAAAGTGGGAGATCAGGTTTTCATTCGTATCAGGCCTAATAAGAGTACAATTTGGTTTGGGAAGGGAACAAAGTTGTCACCTCGATTTATAGGACCGTTCAAAATCCAAGAGAAAATTGGACCCGTTGCCTATCGTCTCAGACTGCCGCCCCACTTGCATAAAACTCATAATGTTTTTCATGTATCTATTTTACGTCATTATGTTGCTGATGAATCACATAAACTAAATTGGAAGGAATTGCATGTATCAGATGAGGGAACCATCATGGTAGAACCATTACACATATTGGACCATAGAGTCCGACAACTCAGGAACCGTCTGGTAGACCAAGTTAAGGTCCAATGGGACAAGTATAGTCTAGGATCTGCTACTTGGGAAGATGCCGAGACACTACGATGAGATTATCCCTCACTTTTTTTACTACCTCGAGAATATGTTTCTCGAAGGTTGGGTGTATGTAACACCACCTTTTGAATTAGACAACCAGGATTACCTAAGGCCTAAACACCTTTATTTCCTATTTCACAGTGAAACTATTAAATGATACACTTGAAATTTTAAGATGTATGAACCTTTATGAATGTTTAAATGTATTTGAATAATGATGGATATGATGCGATATATTGTGAGAATGTAAATTTATAAATGTTTAAATGTATTTGAATAATGATGGATATGATGCGATATATTGTGAGAAATAAATTTTATGAATGTTTAAATGTATTTGAATAAAGATGGATATGATGCGATATATTGTGAGAATGTAAATTTTATGAATGTTTAAATATTATTGATGATGTTGGATATGATTCAATCTACTATGTGAATGATAATTCTATGAAAGGGTAACGTTAATTGAATTATGGGATATTATGAGCTCTATTTCTAACTTGAAAACTTTGATGTTAAATTTGTTGGTACGGGGATACCGAATTGAGATTTTAGTTGTATGCAATTACATGATAATAATGCATAGATGCGTATGAGTTTGTGTTACAGACTAATCTACAGGTCATTGGGCTATGAAATAGCCAAGGGATAATGATAATGAAAGTGGATGTCGTGACCACTGACCGAGAAACAATATGGTATGGATCTTTGTATGTGAAATTATATTGGTTTGGATACATTGCTATGATATGTGGACCAGTGCAGGATTTCAGGAGGTGAAATTGCCCAAAACCGAATAAACGATGACAAAACTCCCAGCAACACGGTGCCAATGTATATTCCATTGTAGAGTGTGGACCCTAGTCCTGTTAGGAGGGGTGGAGGCATTTCCCACCGTGTATCCTCCGAAACCTGGAGTCATGGGAGGACGGTGTTAGGTCACACTCCCCTAGACGTGTGATGATGACTGTCAAGATAGTGACACTTCCGCTTACGGGTTCTATTTGGAGTGAGGTCAATATAGTTGATGCTCCAAGATAGTCCAACAGAGGAAGGATAGGAATGAAGAAGGAAGTAAGTTAGGGAGGAAGGATGAGTAGAAATAGTTGAGAGTGTATGGAGATTTGTCTTATGGTGGAATTTATTGTTTTTCCCTTCTGAAAAGAAAATGGGTATATATGAATATTCATAATTACGTAACTAAACTACAATTGTCTAAATAACATTGTTGAGCTAGATAATTGTAATTAAAGGATTTCGCAAACATTTGATTGGTTTATTGTCTTTTATAAAATGAATAGTCTTGTTGATTGGATTGGATGCATACATAAATTACTATAAGGGTGATAATTATTGATTATTAGTACATGCACGAGACTTGTATGTACTAGCTACACATGCATTTCTTGTACATGTACACTAGTAGGTATGAGTTTTCTTGGCTTACTTACTAATAATGTCGATTATTTGTTATGAATGTGTGAACCATGTGTCTTTTCCCTTGTATCATAAAATGCTTTAAACTTCGGGACAAAGTTTCCTGAAGGGTGGGTGTATGTAACAACCCTAGTTAAATAATTGCTTAAGGTTTATTAAGTTTAATTAATTAAATAATTAATTGTCCTAATGTATATTAGTTAAATAATGATTATTTATTAATAATATTATTTATTTATTGTTTAATGTATGTTAATTAATTAATTAATTAACTCATTTAATGTTTGGATCACAAATTAACGTTTAATAAATGTTAATTTATTTAATAGAAAACTTAACGTATTGTGGGATGGTTGGCATTGAATGGAGGGATAAGGCATTGAATGGAGAGGCGGTGAATGAGAAGGAGGATATGAGGGGGCAGAGGCATTTGAGAGAGGACACTTTTGGATTTTGGGGGAAGGAAGCATTATTTTGAGATTAGGAACTGTATTTTTTTTGGTTTTGGAGTTTGGTGGACTGTCATAGGGGTGCATCGGTTGCTGGGAGTTTTGGGCTCGGGGGCCAGAAATCCTTACGGAATCCTAGAGCTAGGGAGCTGGAGAGGCTCTGTTCCTAGCTGGCTGTGTGGTTAGACGGTTTTGGGCAGTGCATCAAGCAGAGTTGGGGACAACAGTAGCATCAGTTAGAGGTATGAAATTTCATTATTTTGTTGTGTTATGAAATTGATTATAATCTGCTCGTAAATATTGTTATGCTGTATTATGTGGTTATCATCATCCTGCTGAATATGCTAATATGTTGATTAATGAAATTGCTTATACGTTGAAAGAAATTTTATGTTTAAATTTATTCAATTTTAGGTTCTGTGAGAAAGGACATTACACCTCCCTTTTCCCAGCATTAAGCTGTATTTTTCTCTCTTCTTCCCAGCTGTAAAAATCAATTCCCTTCTCTACGCAAATTTATTTTCCTTTTCTCTCATGCATTCTTGAGTCTCAAATTTCCCAAGAATGATTGTACTCAACCCATGTTGTCTCTTACTCAACCTATTACATGCATTCAATGATACAATTCCCACCATGAATGTACTTAGCCTATACTAGCATAACTAGGTGAGATGACTTTCCTAGCAACCATCTTACATGCATTCAATGATTGACTTTACTAAGTATAGAGGACACTCTTTCATGCTTGTTAGATGATGGCCTAATCGACCTCACCTTTAAAGTCATGAAACAATGCTCCATATTATACCTAGTGAGTTATTATGTATAGATGACCCTCTTTCATGCTTGTTGGGTTGTACCATGATAACAATTGCGTTAAATGGTTAACAATTTTCTTCCTTCAACATCAACTCCCTTAAATGTATAAAACAACTTTTAGCAATAGTTGGTTTTATTTTGTGCACAATCTTCTTCAAACACGGAAGTTCAATTTTACATACTTTTTGGCTAGTCTATAGTTTCCATCTCATCATGTCAACTTGTTCAATCTCATTTATAGCACATAACTTACAATGTCATATACAAAACCTTATTTCAAGTATTCATGACTTTAGTAGTCCCTTTATATCTAGATAGCGTTGAGGAGTGAATTCTTGAGGATGAACTATATTTTTAGGTCTAAATAATTTGAGTTACAAAACCCTATTTCAAGTATTCATGACTTTAGTAGTCCCTTTATATCTAGATAGTGTTGAGGATTGAATTCTTGAGGATGAACTATATTTTTAGGTCTAAATAATTTGAGTTACAAAACCCTATTTCAAGTATTCATGACTTTAGTAGTCCCTACTTTAGATCTAGATAGCGTTGAGGAGTGAATTCTTGAGGATGAACTATATTTTCAGGTCTAAATAATTTGAGTTTTTTTTTTGACAGAAACGGTTAGAGGGATTTTGTATTAATAACAGTGGACATGCCACTGGGTTCATTACATTGGTAAAGATTTGCTTGAAACTATAAAACTACTGCCTGAAAATTCTAACTCAGTACATAATCGTGGAAACAAAACTATTTTAGCGAGCCTGAACGACTTCGCGTTATTATATCACTTCTTGCCTGAAAGTTTTTTTTTTTTTTGACACCATTTGCCATTCAGTGCTTTGGTCCATAGCTTGACTTTCCATCGGGCCTAGAGGGTCTTCATTGTCCACTATGTCTGCCCAGCTTGAGGTCTGGGGTTCCTGGGTGGGCGACTTGGGAATGGCTTCTGCCTGAGCTTTCCCCTTAGCAGGGGGTTTGATTTCGGCTTCAGCTTCAGCTTCTTCTACTGCTTCCTGGGCCTTGCTTTCGGAGCGCGATTCCACTGGTGCTCCTGTCCACCAGGTGGGTCTTTGGGTTTTGGATGACCTTTTTTTCCCGGTTGATTTTCCACAGCTACGGGCTAAGTGCCCTGTTTCAAAGCAGTTCCTACATCTGAAACTGAGATTCTCATAGTCAATGATTTGGGTCCTTGAATAGTCCTTGCCTTGAAGAATTATTTCCGCCGGGAAACCTTTGGAGAAGTCCATTTCAACACAAATTCGAGCGAAGGTGGAGCGGGCTGGCTTGGAGTCTGGACTTCTACACAGGAACTTGCTGAGGCCATTGCCAATAGATTTAAGAGACTCATCCCCCCAAAAATGCAGGGGCAAGTATGGAAGTCTCACCCAGACTGGAGCTGAAGAGATACAATCCATGGAAGGGTTGAAGGTAGGGGTCCATAGCTGCATGGACAGGCCTGCTCTGCCCCAGAACCATGGCCCGGAGTTAAACACATTGTCTCTATATCTAGAAGAGTCGAAAACTACCACAAAAAACCCTTTTGCACAGGGGCAGGTAATGACTTCTCCTTCTAAGAGCGGGTTCCATTCAGAAGAGATCCAAGAGAGCAGATCCGACAGATTGGGATAGTATCCATTAAACCTGCAAACTAGAGCGTGCCTGATATAATGGCAAGCATGAGTTAGGGCTTCCTTCGGCATTTGAATAGAAACTGCTGGAGCTTCTGGAACTACTACATGTAGCCCGGATGGACGGCCTTGAAGAGAAGTAACCTCAGGAGCCGCTACATGCATACCAGAGAGAATACCCTGGCATGAAGCCACCTCTTTAAAGGAGGGGGCCGGAGCTAGAGAGTTTGCTGCCAACGTGGGAGCACTTGCAAGAGAGAGCGGCCGGGAAGAGAGAGACACGATCGAAGGAAAAAGACCAGCAACCGCCATCGCAGCCGCACCAGAAGGGGCGTCTCCTTGCTTTGAAGAGATCAAGGGGGCCGCCATTTGGAGCTTGTCGAGCTTGTAGGAGGTGCTACAACGACGCTGGAGGGTAGGAAGGGCAGGGGGCCACAGGGCCAGCAGCCTGCGAGAGATCCAGGAGCGCGGTTTCGTGGAGAGCCGAAACCTAGAACTCACCTATTTCACACACCCTAAATAATTTGAGTTATAGTACATACTTAGGTTGAAATCCTCTTTCACCATTAATTTATGCTTGATTTTTATGTAATTCATGTGTCATTCATGCTCTACATGCTCATGTATTGTATTTTATTTGAGCATGCATATTCGGGGGCTAAGTAGTAACCTATGGACCCAAATAGTGTGACTATGAAATATTGACATTTTATTTATTCGTGTCATTTCCAAGCTAAAGAAAAATAAAAATGAGAGTCTTATTCCAAACTTTAACAAGAGCTGCATGGAAGCGTAGTCCCTGCCAGGTAAGATTGAGTATCTTCTGTGTGTAATAAGGGGTTCAAGTTCTTCACCAATCATAATTTTAAAAAATGGTTTAATTTAAAAAAAAATTAAAAAAATCAATATAACAATGTTATACTTTGGAAAATTGTTTAAATTTATAGTCAAACTGCTTAGTCAATGAAATTAATGTCAAATCAATAACAAACTCATTGTTATAATCGTGCTTTGGCAGGGACTAATAATAATAGACAATGAATAATAAATGATAATTCTGACCAATCATTTTATGGTATAAAATGGAAAAATAATGCATTTAATAATAAATTTTCTGGTATAAAATGGAAAATAATATGATACATTTTATTATATATATAAAATTAAAATAGTTTAGATTTTATTTTATTTAGAAAGTTTAATACCAATTTAAAATCATTAAATATTCGAATTTGTTAGAAGTGAATTAAATTAAAAAATTAATAAAAATAAGAAAATAGAAATAATATTTCAGTTGTTAATTAGCAGTGGGGATAGTTATTATTGATTCTAATCTATCAATGTAACCTGACTCAATGCAATCTGACCAATCATAATTTTCTTATTGTTTTTGACCAATCAAAAATTTAAAAAATTGTTTAATTTAAAAAAAAAATTAAAAAAAAATCAATATAACAATGTTATATTTTGGAAAATTCTTTTAAATGTATAGTAAATGAAATTAATGTCAAATCAATAACAAACTCATTGCTATAATCCTGCTTTGGCAGTGACTAATAATAATAGGCAATGAATAATAAATGATAATTCTTTCAACATTCTATTTACATAGATGTAAACTGGCAAATATCTATCAACATAGTTTTCACTGTAATACAATGTGTACTTAGATGAAGAGGATATGACCATCTAACTTTACCAATCTATAGTTTAAAATATCACCATCTCACTTTATTAATTTATTACTTTGAAATATCAGCATATTAATTTCCCAACTAACAAATCCGATACATGATTTAATTTTGTTCAGTTAAAAAAAAAAAAAATCACCACTTTCCACTTTCCGATGAATAGGTTTGCCTAATTTGAAATATGAGCACCCCACTTTCTCAACTAACAAATCCGGCAATGAAGAAGAAGTGATAAGGAGAAAAATCCATTATTAAATGCCTTTCATTAAAAGCTAAGAATTTAAGATTATTCTTTGGAGAACGTTAGAGCACCACTCACATACACAGTGAAAGTAAAAGAGAAACGGAATTTAATCTCCACAATCATTTCGGTTTGTCTCTCTCTCCTCACGTATTATGCTCCACCTAGATGCCAGTTGCCTTGTTTACTGTGCCCAAGTGAATGATAGCACTAACTAGCCCTGCTAAATATAGCAAGAGTGGCTTCTCGGACTTTGAAATTAAAAAGAAAAACATTAATTTTGAATAAAAAAATGCACTAAACCCAATTGTATACACTGACTCAACCTTTTTACTCACATGTGGGATAAGTTAACCCTGGGGCGCAGTCAATCCACATGCTTTACCTGTAACCTCTTCCGTGTCGCTTACGAATCTGGAGCCCCATGACATCACACAACGTATTTAACCATAAAATGTGAATTATCATTGCTGTTTAATCATTCCTTAAATTTTGATAAGATCGTGGACAATTAACAAGTGACTTGCCAATACTCAACCCCACATGCCTTTGTTACATGACACGTGCGAGACAAGTGGAGAGAGATCGATCCTTTGGAAATGAATGTGACCAAGAGGTATCCTGCTGAAACAGCGTGAGTTGTTGCTATTTTTAATATAAACGTTAAAAACGGAGAAAGACGGGAAGGGCGACGCCAGAATTTTTACGGCGGGGACCCCACTATATCTATACACACGGATTCCTGCCGTCTAAATATTTACTTTATTGGTCGAACCAAATTTGGAGTCAGACTAATAATGGTGGGGGGAGGGAAGGCCAGTGGGCACCTCTGCAATAAGGGGTTAAAGTTTTTTACCAATCATAATTTTAAAAAATTGTTTAATTTTAAAAAATTGTTTAATTTTAAAAAAATAATTAATTTTAAAAAAATAATTAAAAAATTCAATATAACTTTGTAATACTTTGGAAAATCATAATTTTAAAAAATGGTTTAATTTTAAAAAATTGTTTAATTTTAAAAAAATGTTTAATTTTAAAAAAATAATTAAAAAATTCAATATAACTTTGTAATACTTTGGAAAATTAGTTTAAATTTATAGTCAAACTGCTTAGTCAATGAAATTAATGTCAAATCAATAGGAAACTCATTGCTATAGTCCTGCTTTGGTAGGGACTAATAAGATATTTATTATCTTCTTGTGTAGTGAGACATATCTGTGTGTCATGCATGTGATTGGTTTCTAACCTATCTTGATAAGCGTAACAATTTCCTAATTGTTATAGTTTAGTGTGCATATATGATTAACTAGTTTATGAATACATTATTCTTTTCATTTTAATTTACTTAGATAAGAATATCTACCAAGTCATGGATGACAATAAGGGCCTTCCACTTGTCCTTACAACACCTCACTTGTGTTGTATTACTTTCCTTTGATTCACCTTGTATTATCCTAGGCATGTGATTATGGTATATCCACACCATCTCCAATGATATGACCATCTCTAATGATATGACGAGGTCCTCTTTTTCTTTGTCCCCTTATGTATTTGTCTGTGGTTGTAAGTTTGTCCTTGGACACTTTGGTTTCTCAATTTTGGATATATTCTAAGTGACTTTATTCATGTTTTTGCTTCAATCTCTAGTGAGTTGGAAATGCTTCATTTTGGGTCCCTAACATTCCCAAATTCATTTGGGCAATGAAGCCTTAATAATAATTATTACTTGAAAGAAATATGTTATAGATACTAATATGATTCGATCATTTCTTTTTAGGCAAATTTGTAATTTGAAATCTATGGAGAATCAGGTTGGATCCGGTCAAAATTACGAAAGACTTATCTACAAAGTAGGAAAGGATTTTATACAAAATACACTTAGAAGGAATTCTCTCCTGAATCATCTATCTACCAAAAATGAATTATGGAAGAAAAGGTTTTGTTATTTTTCTTAATGGTATTTAGAATCTTCGATTGCCGAAACACATTTTAGGGGTCCAATTTGTCAAACTTGAACTAATCCTTCTTAGCCTTGGCTCATCCTATGTACTATACATTTTTCATACCTTACTACATGTGTTCCACACTACATGGATCAAAGGGTTGTTTTCCTAAAATTACCTATTGTACGCCTATGGAACCAATGCTTCCTTAGTCAAAACCTATGAATCAATTCATATAAAAAAACAACTTGTGAATCGGTTCATAAAGAAAAAAACACCTTTTTGGTAAGATTTTTGTGGTGAGAGTTATTTTCAGAGATATTAGGAGAAACCACAATATTTTCATTTGTTTGTCGACGTTCAATGATTGGCCTAATGTTCACCCACTCCCTCGGTAGTTTCCGAAATCTATTTAAGTCACCTCTTAGGTCATTTTTAAAGGTTCCACATCTTACTCTCTTGCATGTTGTTACTCTCCCAAATTAGCATGAAACCTATGATCTAGATATATATCTCTTTATCTCACCTCTCACACCTATGTACTACATAGATCTACTATCTCTTCAACATTTCATCCACCTTAAGTCTTCCTCAATGGGTATTTTCTCTTCATTGGCCTAGTCTCCTTTTGTTGGATAAATTGGTTTCTCTAGGGTGTCTCTAGCTTTATCCCATCTTCGCATCTTGGTATACCATCATCAACACCTCAAAGGAGGTTTCATAATAACTTGTGAGTGATGAAGGTACCTTATAATTGAGGGCACATGGGACACCATATCTAAATTTAGAGTTTGATTGTTATGTATGGTCAATTGTTAATTTGTATCCATTTCAATGCATATATTTGGATATAGCATATCCAAGTCTATTTTTCATGGATTCAAAAGGCATTCAAAACATTAAGTAGGCCTTTGTACCCCTCTTGGTTTGCTATTGGTTTTGTCTTTCCTTATTACAACTAGTTTTCCATTTTTTCTTGTTTACTTTCAAAATATTTTTAAGAACTTTGGTTCACATGGGGTTGTTAATAAACCTTTGGGCCTTTCATGTTTTCTTATCCAACACAGTTAAAAGGGATTAATTGTTTTAATGTTTTATTTTCACTATTTTGATTGAATCAAAAGGTAGCTAGGCTACATATCTTTCTCTCCTCTTTCATTTTAGTTCTCTTTTCTTTCCTACATATATATTAGCATGTAGAGAGTTTAAAAGAGAATAAACCTTAGTTTAGCTCTCTTTTCTTTTGATAATTCATTATCATATTTACTTGTATTGCTAAGATCCAAGAGAACTAGACACTTAACTTAATCTAGAAATAAACTCTTTAATATAATCATCGTAGTGACCTTTTCCCTTCTTCCTTTGGCCTTCTATTATTTCTCATTTTTTCTTGATTTATCCCAAAAATCAAGGAGTGAGTCGATTTCCCTACCAAATGTTCAACTTTGGACCTTCCTCTTTGTGGTAGTGTGGTGTCTCACTCTAAACATCATGCTACAATTTATACTGTATGATAAAGTGTATGCATTGTTCTCTTTAGGAAGTAGTGCCACATGTAACAATTTATTTTGAAATTAATTATCATCATTATAAAATAGACACGTATTGGTCAATGATACATAGTCTCTATAAAAAGATGTAACAATTTATTTTGAAATTAATTATCATCATTATAAAATAGACATGTAGTGGTCAATGAATGATACATATTCTCTATAAAAAGAATTGATGTTTTTAAGAACTTTTATTTCGATTTTTGGGGAACTATGAACTCCAAATATGCGATAACTCAAATTAATATCGAGGAGGGCTCCATGAAATTTGAAGTTTGGATCTATGGGGAGGGCTCCATAAAATTTGAAGTTTACATTTTTACCTTAAATAATTATGCAACATTACCAACTAAATCATGAGATAATCTCCATATTTATTTTATAAATATTTAATGAAAATATCACAAACATTTACAACTATAAATGGATATCAATAATTAATAATAATGATGATGATGATGATGATAATGATAGTAATAGTACTACTAATCATAATACACCAAATTGGTGTATGAGACCCCCTTGTTTGTGGGACGAGCAACCCCTTCCCCGTAGAGATTTGACTTTGATTACCAAAATCTACAAAAGTGTACACACTCTACCCCTATGTAACCTCCTTATATTTTTTAGAGTTTTTATTTATATGACATTAAACTTCACATCTTACAACCTTCTATTTCTCATTCATTATAATCCCTTTTGGTATTATGACCAAAATTGCATGAACTTTATATTGCATCATATTCATTCCATATGATGTTTTTAAATCATCAAATTCAATCAATATAATCCATTTCCAAAATTATAACTAATGATATATACATTTCCAAAATTATAACTAATTGTTATCACTCCAGGAAACTCTCCTAGGTTGTATGTCAGAGATGCTTGGTAACTTAATCCTTTTGGTAACTATTTTCTCAATAATAAGTGTGGGTTTGGATCAAGATGAATATCCTAATCTCTGGATTGTATCTTCAAGACAGTCTAGCTATATTCATGCAATACAAGGCCTTCAAGAGCTATTATCAGATAGGTTTGTAAAACAAATGTATAAGAAAACCAATCAGTTAACCAGAACATACATAGGCAATATATATGATGGGTCAACAAACTAGCCAAGGATGCTTATGATTCTTTCTTAACAATCAAAAGTAAGATGATAGTTACCATGGGACCATTAAACATAGACAAAAGAACAATTTCAACTCATATGCATAGACAAAGATGAAGGAGAGTCTGACAATAGCAAATGAAAGAAGCTTGCGGGCTTAATATATTAAAGAAAGTGTCTTTCATACAAAAACAGTAGATTCTAGAACTCAAAATTGAACCTTCAGCTTCCAGGACTGAATTTCCCCCTCCATCACTTCATCTGAAGTTGCTGGCTTTATAGCCTTTACAAAAGATTTCTAGATCCAAGAAAACTGGATCAAATATGCTAAATATGGAAAGTCAAAACAAAATCATAAAAATAGGGAAAGATCCTATTTATGTGGTCAACCTTAATCTGGATAGTCTTCATGTCTTCGACAACTGCAACAATCTTTGACACACTTCAACATTTGACAAGGCAACAGGTCTTCAAAGGCTGATAGATAAGGTCAAAAAATGCCACCTGGGCAGACAGGTCATTCTTTGCCACAAATAGGCAACAAACTTCATCTCTTTCACATTGCTGGCACCTCAAAAACTGGAACAACACATTGAAACAAATCCTCTTAATTATAACCTTCACTTATAAATCATCCTCGTGCCCTGTAGAATGATAAAACTTGGATTTGTGCAAAAAGAGTTTCATTTTGCACTTCTCGACGGTTTCGGTGGCTAGAGAGCCGAAATTATAACTTGTAAGCCACCGAAAGCTTTGCTTTCGGTGGCTAAGGACATATATGAAAGCCCTCCTAAGCCTCCAAAATTGCAGATTTGTGAAATCTGTTTCAAAACTGCAAAAACTTGATTCTTGATTCCAGTAACCTACTGCAACAGAACAGTATTGTCCCTTTCAAAAAGTCTGGAAGATATCTTGGTCATTATATAAATCTCCAAATCTGTTCACATCAGCATAGCCATGCCCTCCATAAGCTTTTCTGCAGACACTTAGAGATTTTGCTGTGTAAGAAGTCTCGTAGGCTTTTAGCCTAGCAGAGAGAGCATGGACATATTAATCAATAGTCTATAGTAACCTCTGCAAGATGGTAAAGGGCAGCTATAGCTGCTGCCTATGTATCTGCTCCAGAAAAGTTCAGTAGATTAATTAAACACTTATAAACATGCCATGTATGTAGAGATGAACCATATAATCAGCCATTGGAAAACCAAATCTAGAGGGCCCAAATCTCCAACTGATGCATTAGTTTAACCGAATCAACCTGAGGTGCAAAAGAAAGCACATATGGTTTATTATCTGGATTGACTATCAGTTTTTAGACCAACTCTGCAGCAACACAGTTCCAATTTTTAACTGGTGATTATAGCATGCCCACAATTGTCTCAACTGCCCATTTCTCACTGTCATGTTTGCACAATAAGTACAAAAATATCAACAAAGGTTCACTTGCTAAATCTTTTGCCTAATTCAAATGTTTAGTCATGGGAGCATGATATGGCTTTGACTTGAAGATTCGCAGTTGGAAACAACCAGCCAAGCAGCACATGTCGAATTCCAAGGAGAACATCACGAGAAGCTTGACTAGTTATGACTGTCTTTAGTGCATCTGAAATCAAAGAAAAATGAGCCCTGCCAGAAATGACTTCACCACGAAAGGCATCACTAAACTCAACTCTATGGGCATGGCAACAAAGTTGGTAAGCATCCGATTAGGTGTGTGAATATTGGATCCCGGAAAAGTAGTAGCGAACCCACATAGTATCACTGTTGTACCGCAAATGGAGAAAACACCCAAGGATAAAGCTTCCCATCCTACAAATCGAGTACCTGACATTCTGTTCTGTGTTTTATTATTTGCCAAATGTTTGCAAAAAACTTCTCTGTCAATTTGTACATGATCCTCATGATGCAACTCTTTCATTTATATGTCGTGGCCCTTCTTCCATGCAGCCCAATGCCTTCAACCTGTCAAACGTTCCAAAAATGCAGAGATTTGCACCACGCTGAGGACACTTGCGTTAGGTTTTAGTTTTGACTTGTGGTTTGACTCAACGCTGGGCTTTTTGTGTCGATTTGTGAATTGACATGTGGACTGGAATTTATGACATAACAAATGACTTGATGTGCTAGGCTTATGATGGATGGTTGTCTCTGAATCGTGGTTTGAAATTGTAGACTTAAGATTAGAGTTGGGTTGATGGATTATATAGTATGACTCGTAGTTTGGCTATGACTCGTGGCTAACATAATAGCATAAGAATATAACATATAGCTGTGACTCATAACTTGGCATATGTGTCATCTTGTGGCAAAGGTATATGCGTTGTGATTTAGGATATGGCTTTAGCCTATAGCTTGATTTGTGGCATTCAATCTTCTATTAGAAAGCCATAAGACCCGAGATTATATAGACCATATGGACTTTGGTCTACACACTAGACTTAATATGTAGTGTGATGACTTAGGACCAAGGTTTGACACTTGAGCACACACCTCTAGCTTTTCTTTGATCAATTTACAACGAAAATATATATCTTTGTTTGAAAATAATAAAACCATAAAAGCTAGGGTTATAAGCTAGGTAATATTGATTGTATTTTTGGAATGCAGGTCGTAGACGGAGTCAGAAGAGTCTAGAGCAAACATGATCAGTGAAGACGTAATGGGGAATTTGAAGATATGGACAATGACAAATGGCCAAGAAAAATGACAATTTAAGCATGAATGAACAAAAATGCCTCAAAATTTTCAATGTCATTTGAGGAGATAACACTAATGATATATGATCCATAAAGATTGGTTATATATATAACGAATCTTTATGGATCATATATCATTGCTATAATTTTGGAAATGGATTATATTGATTGAATTGGATGACATGTTATGTTAAAAAATACATATATAAATTAAATTAAGATATAAATATAATATAATTTATTTATTAGAAAAAAATTATAATTTAATATATTAAATTTATTTTTTATTAATTTTTTTATGATGATGATTATCATGTCGTAATTAGATCATATCAATCCTACCCTACTTCTATCTGAATTTGTAATCTAGAAACACATATTCTTAATTATTAAACCCATAATATAAATTATCCTTATATTTTTTAGAATTTGTATTTACATGATATTAAACTTCATGTCTTACAACCTTCTCTTGCTCATTCATTATAAATCCCTTTTGATATTGTGACCCAAATTACATAAACTTTGTATTACATCATATTCATTCCACATTATATTTTTAAATATATGATTGTTTATATATATATATATATATATATATATATATATATATATATAAAGAAAAAAATAAGCATTGCTAAGATCAGAACAAATTCTCACTAGCTTCATAGTGAAACTGGGCGTTGGTCAAATCCTAAAACGTCATGGGATGAAAGAGTGTGTCACCTTTGTGATACTAAGAAGGTTGAAGATGAAAAGCACTTTCTCTTAGATTGTCCAGCCTATACCCATATTAGATCTCATTTTCAAAATATTTATCACACTACCAACTTTCCTAACCTCTTAACTCAACAAAGGTATGGTGATATTTGAAAGCTTCTCTTAATGCTTTTCGAATTCTAAAGAATCACAAGTAATCACTTACTCTCTTAAGGGCCCATAGACCAATTTGATCCTAGTGGAAGTTAATCATCATCATCATCATCAATATGGTAAAATCCACCTTTATTAGATTATATTGAAAATAGATTATAATGACTAAATTAGATGATATGTCTATGTAAAAAACACATATATAAATAAAATCAAAATATAAATATAAATTATTTATTAGGAATATTTATGATTTAATATATTAATTTTTTCATTGATTTTAATTAAAAAAAAAATCATTGCCATATTTGATATTTCACTTATTTTAGGATCTTGGTATATTTTGATTAATTTAAAATAATTTATTTTATTTTATTTTTGACTTGTTGCTTTATACGCATATGTTTTGTACTCCTGTACATGAGACCTTTGACACAAGATTTTATGAGCTGGACGAGAAAGATTTTTCACCATGTAACATTTTAATCCGCTTCATCCTTCGTTCACTATTTTTTTAGTGTGAATAGTTTTATCGCTGCCATCTCTCGGAGACTTCGTAAATTTATCTGGCTCATTATGTCTCACTCCATTAACTTTTATATTTCCAAGTCTCCTATACTTAAAGCTAAAATTGATTTAGCTATAAGTAATATTTGTGATTTTTTTAATTTTAATACAGTTAAATGTTTATATTTCTAAAGATATTTTTTTTTATTTAATTTTCCTTTAGGTAAAAGGACAAAAGATTTCCCAGATAGAAAAAAATATGGCATTGGTTAAATATTATTATTTTCTCTTTAATTACAATGGCAACCGTTTAATTACAATGGCAACAGTTGCAGCTCTTCATTCTATTGTAAATAATGCTAAAACATATCATGTATTTGCAAATACATGATTTATAATGGAATCCTGTCTTTACAAGGGATAGTTAGGACTTTCCTTAAGAGAAAGGAATGTATTATAAAATTAAGAAATTTAAAATATTTTAATTTGTTAGTTAAAAAAAATAAGTGAGTTTTTAATTGTTTGACTTGTTAAATAAAATAGTATAGAGTTTATTATTTATTTTAAATATCAAACTTTTATAAAGTGTTTATGAATTTAAATGGTAAAATATTGTGTAGATCTATTTTAAATTTAGATTTATCAAATCTAAATTTAGATGTATGATCAAATTCTTTATAGAGGCTAACCCTCATGGGAATCTTTAACCACAATGAATGAGGATGATCGATGCCTCATTCTTAGAAATAAGGTTTGCTAGGTTGTCCACTAACCTAGTCAAAATTGATCATTGATGCATATCTTGGATAGACTTGGGACAATTTAATCACTTGAGCTTCATCTAAGTTTCTATTTTATGCTATGCCATGGTACATATGTGACCCATTGAGTTATAACTAAGGTGCAATGGTGATCCGGATTTTATGAGCAGAACGAAATGACTACAGATTATTAACATGTGCTTAACACAAAATAACAGAGATACAATAAAACTGGTTTTCTATTCAATAAGGGAATAAGTTGAAACTGTAAAATGCAGCGGAAAACAAGCTTGTTGGAATGGTGGTAGCTTATCTCTGAGAAGAGATGTGACAGTTGCGCTCATTCGCAAGAAGATGATTACAATGAGGATCTGAAGGCCTTTTTACAATAAACAGGAATGCCAAAAACCCTAGACATCCAACAACCTAACCCTAGGAGATGAAATGCCAAAAGTCATGTGGGCCCTATTTGGGTAAGTTAGTACATAAACTTCCCGGGGTCGTAACTTTTGCATAAGATCTCCGTTTTAGGCGCATGATAGCCCGTTGGAAATGTATCGTCGAGAAGATTCATTTTGAGGGCATCATCGAAGGAACTTCTATGTTGCTCTCCGTTTTCCCAAAAAACATCGTTTAGGGCCTCAAAACGGCTCCGAAAGTTTCAGGACCCGAAAAACTGCTAAAAATAGTAAATTACCAAAATTGCTAGAAAATTGTTTTGAGCCAGTTGGAAAAGGTGGGTGGCCACCAATATCCACTTGGATCAAATGGTGAGTTATCTTTTGCACTAGATTTTAAATTCGGACCAATCGGATTTGACAGAAGCATTGGAAAGTTGACACACTAAAAGTATAACACTAGTCATGTGCAAGAGGTATATTCTAACAAGGTATTAGCATTGGTTGTATAACAAGGTAGCATAATAGCTTCTATATAAACTAAGGTATATTGTTTCTACAGTGATTTGAGAACTACCAAGAATTTAGTAGGTGAATGAACTACTCATGTGCTCAATTTAATTATACCTATAGGTAGTAATGGTCCCATTACATCGATAATATAAGTGTTAGTTACCATTGTGTCAAAAGGATAATCTAAAGAAGTGGTATCCATGAAATTATCCAATAAGCGAGGAAACTAGTGTCACACTTTCTCAATTGGAAAATACTTAGTCTTTGTCAATAACTAATTTGCTTTTATGATCCTAAGGAGTTGAGTAGTCTTATTTAAATTATGTTGTAATGTCCTATCAATGATATAATTCAACTTTCAAGTTAGGTTCTTTATCAAATATGGGCTTACTATATGCAATATTGTGCTCAAGAATTGGAGCACTTTGTGGTCAATGAAACTCAATAATTAAACATTGCATACACCCTATGTTATGGTGGTAGATCAAGTTTGAATGCATTGTCAACACACTACGTGGTGCATTAAGTGTATCATAGTGACATGATTTTGTGAGGTGGCCCTTCAAATTGTTCTTTCTAGGTGTGAATTCATGCTTTGTTCCCAACTGAGAAATAACATGGGATGGAATGCTTATGTCAACAATGTTTGTATTTTTCTAATGTCTTTCATAGAATGTCATCAACTTCTCATTATACATTTTCTAATTCACTCACTAAAGTGAATTTCTATATTGACTTGTTTATATAATGGTGTATAATTTCATGTAGTTGGTGATATTAGATGAGTCACATGACTGGGTGATGTGAATTGAAATCAAAAGAAAACTTTTAATATACTCTTGTAAATAAAGTTACGTTGAGCCATATTGTAAGTCTATTGAATGGATAAAATATTTCCATGCAATGGGGTCCATGTTATGTATCAAACACTAAGATATAAAAAAAGAGAAAGAGAAGTAACTTTACGCCTTGAGAATGAGAGATAAGAATGAATGAGAATCATCTTCAAGGCAACAACCTCCTTTTACAATATAACAAATGTACAAGATGAGATGATCTCTAGAACTAGGTCTCCTTGGTATATATAGGAGACAATGGGTACAATTACAATTAAAGGTTCTAGATGACCATTAAAGGGCCCAACCAACAAATAAGGATAACACTAGTAACAATAGAAATGTAATAACTCAATATCTAGGGAAAAAAATTCCCCTCCCCTTCAAACAAGTGTTCCCATAAACACTTTATTAGTTGTGGATGTTTCTGCATGAAGAACTCATCTTACCATGTCACCTCTTCTACTAATAGGTTCTTCCAATTAATGAGACACTCGGTAATTGATTGATTTCACAGTTGCTTAATCTATGTTTCAAGGATTGTTTCATGTTCTAGTATGATTTTACCTTCTTCATTAATCTCTAGTAAAATAGTCTAAACTAGGATGTTTCACCAAGTACCTTCTTTAAGAAAGAAACATGGAAGACTGGATGTACACATGAATATGGAGGCAAATCCAATTCGTAAGCAATGCTTCCAATCCTCCACAACACCTTATAGGGACCATAGTACTTGGGTGCTAATTTATTGTCCTTCTTTTGTTGCTTAAGGTACATTTGTTTTGATGGTTATAGCCTCATAAATACCCAATCCCCCACTTAAATTTCTGATCCGGATTTATGTAGGAACACAATGAAATACATAAATACACATAAACACAGAGATGCAGCGGAAATAAGACTTCATTTCATTAATAACAAATGACTGAAATATGCTTACAGACAGAATGGAAATAAACTAGCTAGGGTG
>ML784289.1:293765-364651 GCA_009831015.1 Picea engelmannii | reverse complement strand
AGAAAGGTGGGGGGGCTCCAGAATCCGATGTGCGCCGTTGATCCGGGCGCTCTGATCATAGATCTGAGCGCGCAGATCCTGGCCGCCCAGATCCATGCCCCCTTTAAGTCCAATGCGCCCGAGTTTCATCGATGGATGGACGACTGAGATGACTTCGACGCTTTCACTATGAAAATCCTGAAAGGCCCCACCTGTGGCTCAGATCTTGTACCGTGTGTCCTTCAGATGGACGGTCCTGATTCTTTCAGGATTTCTGGCACCGGGGGTTCACGATGCAATGCTTCTCAAAATCCCGATTGACCAAACTGCGAAAGCACGGATGTACGCCGCGTGTCCTCCAGAGGAACGGTCGAGATGGCATTTGATGTTAGAAGAGGGTTGCCTCCATTATCAGGCTCGCTTGACATGAACAGGTGCTAGGACCATGGGCTTAGCTTCAAAGGCGCTTATCGACGTTTCGGGGTTCGGGGTTTCGAGATGTAAAATGACGAGGAGCTATTACCCCTCGAATCCCCGAATGCCGACATGACATGATCGCGCACCACGTGTCCTTTTGTATGGACGACCGAGATCCTTCATGAATGTATATAGACGCTACCCATCGCGCTAATCCCGGTGTAACTTTGCTAACCGCGATTTCCCGCCGACCGTCGATCTGCTCCTATGGATGAATCTGGACCGTTGACAACCTAATTTCGCTCACTCACTTGATTTTCATCCTGAAATGGAGCTTTACATGCTACGCTTGGGCGTTCTTTGTGAAACCTACAGACCTGGATGCTCTTAGGCCCAAGATAAGAAATGTCGCTAAGACATCCCACAAAGAAAAACATTCAAAAAGAAAGCAGAGCAATAAATAGCCTTTTAGTAAATTTCCAAAAACTGATGCGGTCCTTCACTCACACCATCCCAGTAGTAGTATGATAGTCTTCACTCACTTGGACCAATATATTTCAAGTAGACATGGTTGACTCGATATATTTTTTGTAATCAAGGGTGACAAGTATTGTTTCCATAATATATATATTTGTTTAAGATGGATTAATCTAAGGATCGATGTTCCGCTTGTTTTTGGTTTTTGAATATTTTTAAGATGTTTTTTATATTATTCTTTTCAAAAAGAATAAAATAATCGAGATATTATATATGTTTTATATAATATAAAACACACACACACACACACACACATATAACATTTATTATATATGTTTTATATACAATAGAAACAAGGAGACATGTGTACAAAAATGAGACCAAGCAATTTTGACTTATATGTGTGGGAAGAATAATGATAGATGGAAGCAACTAGGGGTGGGGCACAATAGTAGTTTTCTTGATAGGATAATGAATGGTGGTACAAAATGTAGATGTTTTATGGTTCATGGAGTATTTAGCATAATAAACCATAAAGAATATGAATTGATCCAGATTTTGGGGGAAAATAGGCCATCATAATGATAAGAGGAAATTATGAGGCTTTCTCTATGATGTAGATTTTATAGACTCCCTAATCCTAAAGAGGGAAGAATTGGCATGGCTGCCAACATGTGACGTGATATTAAACCAGGGAAACCCATGTAGGTGGATTACTACCACCTAGCAAGAGCTTTATGTAAATGGAATGGTCAGGCTACTTACTAAGACGAGGAGGACCCTAAAGGGAAATACTAAGGGATCAAATAGGGAAAATGCAACATAAGCATAGGGGATATCACATCTAAATTCTAGTTTGAATACACATACTTGAAGGGTTGGTGATGGGCCCTAGTTGAAATGGTATGACAAAATGACTCCTAGATAAAACACTTGCATGCATGAAACAAATACCATGGTGTGAAAGTAATCATGAAAACAAATCCAATGGAGCAAATGGAGTAAAAGATGGGGTTCATGAGCCCATCACTAGTGATGAAAAAAAATGGGGAAAATGGCTTCCAGGTGAAGCACCTACACAAAAGAAATGGATCCCATAGCATGAAAGAGCTCAAGAAAATGAATCCATCAAAGTGAATGACAAAAAAATGGAGCTTCTCAGCTCTCATATGAGCTAAAAAATAATTAGGGTAACTCTATAAATATGGCTAAGCATGCAAATTGAGAATCATTTCCAAG
This sequence comes from Picea engelmannii, assembly GCA_009831015.1. Taxonomy (NCBI): domain Eukaryota; kingdom Viridiplantae; phylum Streptophyta; class Pinopsida; order Pinales; family Pinaceae; genus Picea; species Picea engelmannii. The sequence continues at coordinate 362,539 of ML784289.1, read as the reverse complement.
AATCATTGTCTACATGATTAAATCATGCACCCATATTACTAGCATGGTGCATGGTGGTGTGATTGTTTGTGATATAGTCTCATTAATGGAACATCAAAGATGTATAATGCATGTGCAATGCTGACAAACATTTCCTTTCATTATAATTTTGGAAATATTTAAGAAAATACTTCCATCACTTGGAGAGATCAAGAGTATGATGAGCTCTAGATGGTGGTGAGTCGTGATCTAATTGTGTGTAGAGAGATAAAAAGGTATATGATCTTTAATTTTTTTGCTACCCATTGATGTAGTCCAATGAGTGGGTTTTTTAAGACATTATCTAAATGTGGTGATCATATGGGGGATATTTTGACATGAAGGGTCAACATATAGAGCTAACCATGTCTAATATCTACTTATTGACTTTCCTACCCATTAGGGGAATGGGGGAAAAGATTCACCCCATCTTGGCGAGGTGAAGAACATCAACCAGTTGGTGGCAGAGCATTTCCAAGATGCCTCAACCAAGTTGGATGGAGCCATACAGATCACATAGAATAGGTCCTAAGGGATGAGGACCATTGTGAAAACAATTTTTCAGTTGTTAGAATCTCATGTCACTCATCATATCTAAGGTGGGTATATGTGCATGGTGGAGTAGGTGCTTGGGAGGACCCTCTTTGCATGGGAAACTAGTAGTATGGGTAGAGTTGACCCATTACTTTCAATGTGGTAGGGGGTGATTTTTCTTTTGGATCCCTCCTATGCTCATTTTTCCATGAGCAAGTTCCTTCACTCTGCCTACAACATGTGATCAAGGATGGAAGCCCGTGGGAGCCTAAGATGCACCTATGTTGTGAGTTGATGTCCCACCTAGGTGGTGGAGGGGAAGGTTAGTACTTTATACTATGGCTTTTATCTTTCTAGTATTACAAACCCATGGTGTTGTTGGAGTACCTCTATGCCAACATGAACTACTAAGTAGACATAGAGCTTCTAAACTCTCTTGATAATGGTTGGGGGTCTATATGTTAATGATATTGTATGGTTTTTTAATGTTTACACTATCATAAATGGTCAATTAAATATCTACTTCATATTTTTATGCACGAGTTACTGACAATAATTTTTTTTGGTGCAAATATGGGACCAATGGGATCAACAACCGTAGCAACAAGGCTACTAGTAGAAGTGGCAATAGGAAGACAACAATGAGACAATAATGAAAATGAGGCAAATCATGTTTCCAAACAACCTCATTGGGATGAAAACATGGAAACTAAGAGGATACTAACATCAAATATATGACGATGAAAGATCTAGGTGCTTTGAGGGGTCATCACGTAGGGATAATAGGCCCTTGATGATGAGGTTACAGATGAATGCACTAAGATCTCGATGGAGTGTCACTCTGTTATGAGGATGGATGTGGTGATAGGTCATGTAGTGCATGACCAAGCCAGAGCTTGGGTGGGTTGGGCTATTGATTCCTCTCCTATGGAATATGTACAATCCTTGGGAATACTCCCCCCACCATAGTAGTGGGAGGGTTATGTGTATAGGTGATGTGTAATGTACCTAGGGAGGATAATATGGGGTAATATGGTGTAATATGGGGTACATTGTGGGGTACCTAAGGGGATAATGAATATAATGTGGCCATAATATTGGAATAAGCCCACTATGCAATAAAAAGGAAATAATAGGCCCATTATGTAATTAAAATGAAATAATATAATAATAAGGGTTAGTTGGCATAAAACCCATAGGAATACTCATGAGAAAGTATAAATACACATGAATATCATTGTATTGGATATGTGTTAGATTGTGTTGTCTTGTATCAAGCATGGCTTGTGGAGTGATTCCTTCCATAAGGAGTATGTGATGGTGTTACCCTACCTCAAGGGTTTTCTCTACAATTCTCTTGTGTTGATTATTTTGTGTGAATGATTTGGTTTCTCCTTGAAGTTAAGGATTTATCTTCTAAATTATATTTTCATATCTAAGGTACATAACATGATGCCTCATTTTGTAGATCACCTAGTATAGATATGTGCCCTGATGGGGGAAGACAGATTTTATTGTAAACCTCATATCTATCTATCTATCTATCTATCTATCTATCTATCTATCTATCTATCTATCTATCTATCTATCTATATATATATATATATATATATATATATATATATATATATATATACAAACACACACACACACACACACACATGGATTTTTGTTTATATGGTTTATGTGCACCTGTGGTGATGAAAAATGTCCGTGTTGATTTCATTTACATGTTGGATGAATATCATGTGATGACATATGTACATGTTGTGTGGTTTCTTTATCTTACTTGTAAAGAATCAATTTGATAAATGACAATCTAGACAATGGTTTTCAATGTTATCTGCAAATTAATTGTGAATTCTAGGAACATGCATGAATGTGATGGTACCAAAAATCTATGACAAAAGCCTAACTTGTAGATTGTTTCTAAAAAGACATAGATCACACATGTTGTAAAAGTTATTGAATTGTTTAACAAGGAGATGGGAATCAAGATGGACATTGCGATGGTGGATACAATGTTGGATTGCATCAACAAGTAATTGAACCACAACATCATACTTTACTTGATTTTTGGTGTTCGAGCCCAAGCAAATGTCACTTGAGTGGAGCCATGTATTCATGTGTGGGTAAATACCACATGCGTGTGGTGTTATTTATTAGAAAATTGGAAGATTCAGAGTAGAAACCATATAATATACCTAGATTTATTGCAGAAATGATATATTATCACAACAATGGCAATAAAAGAATTAGAATACCACAAAATGTTCTACCTTTATTGATGAGAAAAATGTTCACTTGCATCTTTAAAGGAGCAACCTCTATTTGAGTAAAACTCTTATTACAATATACTTCACAAGAGATCTCGTTACATTGCCTATACTTCACATCATGTATTTGCAAATACATGATATGTTTTAGCATTATCTACAATTGAGTGAATAGCTGACACTGTTGTTATCACTGTAATGAAAGAGAAAATAATAATATTTAACCAATGCCATATTTTTTCTGCCAAGGAAATGTTTTGTCCTTTCACCTATACAAAATTTGTAATCAACAATTAGCTATATTATAATTATTGTTTCTTTAAATTGATAAATACAATAAATACAATAATCACAATTATTACTTACGAGCTAAATGTATCTTACCTTTAAGTATATGAGACTTGGAAATATAAAAGTTAGTGGAGTGACACATAATGAGCCAGATAAATTCACGAAGTCTCCTAGGAATGGCGTCATGGCGGCAATAAAAGTACTCGTAGTAAAAAATGATGAACGAAGGATGAAGCGGATGAAAACATTATGTGGAGAAAATATTTTCTCATCTAAGCGAGAAAATCTTGTGTCAAGGGTCTCATGTATGGGAGCACAAAACATCTGCATGCAACCATTCAAAAATTAAAAACTATTACGAACTACTAAAATACATCAATATCCAAAAACAAGTTATATATATAATACATGTTTTTAAATGAATAATTTATATTGCTCCAACATATTCTATTTTGAATATTATAACTTATAACAAATGAAGTGGCTTTAATATTTTCACTTTAAAGTATATACAAATGTGGTTTTAATAAAATAGAGCACAAAACTCCTTTGTTCAATAAGTTGTGAATTAAATAATAGACAAAAGTGAGATGTGGGACAAGCACAAAATCAATATAATAATGACTAAGCAATACGAAAGTATAAGTATAATCAAATTATTAATTTAACCATACCAAACATCATTAAATGCAAAAAAAAAAAAAGGGAAAGCAACAATACTTATATTATGGCCCAATGGAAAGGAAAAAACATGAAGTGTCACTTTATGAGAGATAATGGTAGTGGTAGGCTGCCATGTTTTCCTTGGGATGGGTCATTTTCTTCTAATGCTTTGTCTAACTCTGAAGAAACATTGCCTCTTTAATGAAAGGATATAGAAAAGTATGACATAAAGGATATAGAAAAGCATGACAAAACATTGAATGGAAGAAATGAGAGAGAGAGTTATGGTTTCCAAGTTCATTCATCCATTGTAACTTTGCAATATTTTCCTCCTATATAATACAACCCCATGGTTCTCTTTTATAGGCTAAACTAGAAATATTTAAGAATTGGATCAATTATGAACTCTCTTCCTCCATGAGATATATCTCATATATTAGATCGACATTAATGGAAATCTAGTGCATGGAGTAGGCCTAGAAACACTTCTTTGATATGTACTTAGATTTGAGCTATTTGTTAGATGTTCACTTTTACAGAGCAATTTGGTTTACCAGTATATTTATATCTTCTTTCATATTAGCATTTATATCATGTACTAAAAAAAAGAGCAGCAGTAACAAGCACAAGAAGACACAAGAATTTATCCTGGAAAAACCTCAAATGGGGGAAAAACCCATCCAAACTTTCTTAGAGAGAGTCCGTCCAAACAAGTCTAGCCATGAACCAACATATAAACCCTAGCACAATGGCTAGCTAAAGATACAACCATAATTACCACCCCAACTGCAATAGAAACACCATACAAGAGTAGCGCACGTCTACCAAGGGTAGCGCACAAGAGAGAGTTACCACAAAGACTAAACAATAAGAAACTTTTTCCACTACAGTTGTTGCGTCACCTTCCTCAAACTTGTGCCTTCCTTTTCTTTATATGAGAGAGTGTGAGTGAGTGTGTCAAATGAACCAAGGCACCTTGATATTTATAGTCTTCTTGACCTCCTTACTGGGTAGACTTCTCCTCTGGGATGGTGTCACTTCATTATTATGTATTCTTATGGGACGACTTCTCTTCTTGGGTATTTCCACATTTTTTCAATGGTTCTCTTTCTTTCAGAATCTTCTTCTCATCTAAGAAAGGTCATCTAGGAGAGAAAGTACATCCTGCATCTACCAAACATCAACACTCCCTCTTAGCTAGGGAGGTATATTTCATGATGTCTTCTTCTGGTAGTCCATTGACTACTCTGCAATCAACTAGTAGAACAAAACTACTACCATGCCATTGGTAGCTCGAATCATCAATCCCAGTCTCCATGACTATGTTGCAATCAAACAATAGCACACAACTACTTCTAAGAGGTCTGGTAGTCTCCATGGAAATCAACTAGTAGCACACAACTACTACAATGCCATCCAAACTGTTGCCAAGTCATAGTAGTACACAACTATTTTCTAGTGGTACATAACCACCATAGTAGCACACAACTATTTTCCAGTGACAGACAATCATCGCCAATGGTACACAACCACCGTAGTAGCACACAACTAATGTACATTGACACACATTCACCGCCAATGGTACACAACCACTGTAGTAGCACACAACTATTGTCCAGTGACACACAGTCACCGCCAGTGGTACACAACCACTGTAGCAGCACACAACTATTGTCCAGTGACACACAGTCACCGCCAGTGGTACACAACCTGTTGGACACACCGACTACATTGAGAGGGGGGGTGAATAGTGTAGGGCTCTTTTTCCCAAAACTTCCCTCTTACACAAAACTCATTAGTTAGCAATCACCATTAACTCATTACTCATTGTTGTCATTTATAACCAGTTAAATGTGAACACATATCAACAACATATATCAACAAAATATCATCAACAAATCATCACCACAAGGAACACAAAGAACACATGATGTATGTACAATTTTCTTTTTATTACGGACTACAACCCTTGGGGTTTTTCAGCAACAACTGAATAGAGTACAACTCTACATGAGCACCAACTCTATAATGCAAGACTCAGCTTACACCCTGAGCACCAATTGAGATGAGGCAATAATCCTCAATAGATATCAATATGTCACAGGTACACGACCTGTCGGTAGTGAAAAGCATGTATGTACATGCCCTACCACTAGTACAACCTACATATGTACGTGGCCAGTCTATACTACAACCTACGTATACTTCTGAGAAACTAGGGTTTTGCTTTTCTTCACACACTCAGATCCTCTGCAACCTGCAATCACATTCTCTTCTGTCTTCCACTGTCCAAACTGACCCACAGCCAGTCACAACACATCCAATCTCTCCAACAACTTACTCATGCTACTCAACCATACAATATGAATGCTACTCAATCATGTATAAGAAATCAACATACGATATCAATCATATCAACACTGAATCATAAGAGTGTTGCTCACTCCATCAATCAACACAAACCACATCACAACAACCATACCAAGAATGCCTTAAGAATTCACCACACAATAAACAATAGTATCCATCAAGACAACAATATAACCATATCAGAGTCTCAATGACAGATCTGAGCCCATAGAATGCATATATGGAACCTGCTTCTGTCTTCAAGATCCTGTCATCAGCTCACACACCAATCTTCATGACTTCATCCAATGTATGTGCCATGTCTTCATACAACCCGCGTATGTACGCTCCCTAATCCACTACAACCCGTGTATACCTCATAAACTAGGGTTTCTGAACCTCCGATGTTTTTTTCATCATGATCTCAGACATGCCGAAACTTTGATGCGTTCATGAGATCCTCCATACCCTCTCTCTCTCTCTCAGAATAGATCTTCAATCATGCTCAAGAGATACACACAAAAGATACAATTCAAAAGAGACCCTTGCCTCTTATTTATACTCTTCACCTTCTAGGTCACTTAACCCATTTCTAGGTCACTTAACCTATTTTCCTCATTTTAGGATTAACCACTTTCCATAATTAGAAAGTTCTCCATTACTTTATTATTTAAATATTCCTCCTCGATTTTGTCACCTCACTTTATTATTTAAATAATCTTCTTTGATTTTGTCACTTCTCTTTATTATTTAAATAATCCTCCTTGACTTTGTCACTTCACTTTATCATTTAAATAATAATCTTCTCTATGCAAGCTCTTTGACTTCTTTGACCTTTTGGGGCTTCAAGCCTACATATGAGGGTCCTCCATCTTCGTAAGGCCATAACTCTCAAACCATGAGGAGTTATGTGACATTCCACATACCACTGGAAATGGCATGACAAGAACTATCCATCTAGGATAGTTTTACCAAGATCTTTATTGATCTTCATCTCATTATTCCATATATAAGCATGGGTTCTCCAACCATACTTCAAGGATAACTCAACCATAAAGTGTCTTCCCATGAGGGCTTTCACCATAAGGGGACCACTTTGGAGTTCATCCATCAACCATGATAAGACAATAATGATTCATCTTTACATCCATCTAACAATGCATCATATACAAATGATACCACATCGATCCATCTTCATCTAAGCATCATATCATTGACATCATATGACTATGATTCCACTTGACATCTATCCATTGTCATCAAGGATAATACATATTACATCAATCATCAATCAATCACTTGATATCAATCAATGACATCAATCAATCACTTGACATCAATCCTTGACATCAATTAATCAAACCTTTGGCATCAATGACAACCTGTTCCAACAATATCCCCCTTTGGCATTGATGGAAATACCAACATTGATGTCAACACCAATCATTGATGTCAACACCAATCGTTGATTTCAACATGTATACAAGGCATGCTCTGCATCAATAGTCATCAATCACATCAATGTGTCTATCTCTCCCCCTTTGACATCAATGGCAAAGGGTCACTCTCCCCTTGGGGCTGCTCCCCCTTTGACTATCTCTCCCCCTGTCTGAATTCCTTTGATCTTCCTCTGAATAATCTCTCCTCTTTTGAACAAGGGATCTCATTCTAATGTAATGTTGAATATACATCGCTCATACTCCCCTTGTGACCATCGCTCCCCCTGGAATTATGCCTCTGTGCTCTTTCTTCAAATATAGGGCTCTTTCCTAGTATGTATATGATAGATATCTCCTCCTAGAATCATGGGAAGAAGAATGACTCCCCCTATGGGTATGTATCCCCCTATCTTCTCTGCAATATGAACCAACATGCTACTACTGCAATATGATTTTGCTGCAACTGCCACTGCTCAACTGGATCATAGAACAATCACTCTTTCTATGATGATCCTTGGACTTGTCCATGCATCAAAACTCGTGTTATACCATGAAACAAAATATATGTCAATAATGGAGAATTATGAATAAAGAATCATCCAAGTACATCATGTACCAAATTGTGTGCCCACCATGCACAACATCCATGTACATCAACCATGTACATCAACACCATACAATGTGCCATAAGATATCATCAATGGAGTGTATCAACCATATGCCTCTACCAACATGAAAATCATGTGTATATGCCAATATGACAACCATGTGCATATACCAATGTGCCAACCATGTGCATCTACCAACATGCCAAACAAGTGTCATATCACTCATGATATGTCTCCTCCATGAACCAAGTACCACATCCATCAAATGTCTCATGTATCAAGGTATATGCTAATCAAGTAATACCAATGATGTAATTTTATCCAAGTACTCATCATCCAAACATATACCATCTATGAGTGTACCAAACATGCACATCAACATGTATCACCATTTGTACCAAGCAAGTACATCAACCATGCACCAATGCCACAAAAAAATGAATCCTCATCAAACACCATCATAAAACATGTGCCAATCAAATTGCTAGTAGGTGCCTTTACCAATGTGTTGGAAGTGTACTAATCATGCATCAACTATAGATCAAACTATGACTCATCAATTATGTACAACATGATCACCTCATTAACTCACCAACTACATGTTCCAATATGTAGTCCAACTATATGCCAAGTGCATGCACCAAGATATTAAAAAATGCTTCAATAATATATCATAAGATATATCAATGAAACTCAAATGTGTACCAGCCATGTACACCAACAGATCATCATCAATCCTCCATTCACTACAACAAATACTAAGCATCCAACAATACATGTACTAATAGTATGCTTCAAATAGATCAATGACATCTCTAGCTAGCATCATCATGATATATCACATAACCAAGGTGCCATAACTTCACTGCTATAACCGACATTGTTCTTCAATAGAAAATGCCTCAATCCACACTCATGGGTTAGTGCCATGCATCCAAGATAGCATTTCATTATTTTTATCATCACTTTACATAATCCAATATAGAATCATGAAAACCCGCACCAAACAATATCAGAACCTGCAACAAACCATGTCAGAGCCTGCAACATAGAGTTATACCATCACAACAATATGCAACCCATGTGCATTTCCTTTTTCCCAAGGCTTTACCACATATACGCGGCCTGTTGCACAGACAGATCGCGTATGTACACAACCTATTCAAGGTCAGAGAGCGTATGTACGCGACTGTTACCATTGTCACCCTTGTATGCTTTAGTAGATGAAACACTTGAGCTTCCCTCAAGACTTGCATATGCTCTGGGTGTTCAGTCTTCTTTACCCACTTCTGAAGGTGTCCCTGCTTATGAGAACTTGAGCTTTGAGCTTCCATATTTTCAAAGATGTCTCCCTTCCTTACTTCATTCCTTATTCTAGTCATGCTATGTGAAGTCCTCATCATAGACTTTCTTCTTCTGTTCCAACATCCTAGGATTTGTGGCCAAATCCACTACAACTGAACCATCTCATGTTGTTACAGTCAACAACAATGTGTCCTACTTGATCACATCTCCAACACCTTATGGTGTTATGAAATCTTCCTTCATTTCTCCTTGCATAAGATCTGCACTCCAAAGCTTTGTGACCATATTCATTACATGAATAACATTGACCATGAAAAATGCTTTCATACCTTTGCTTTGATGTCCATCTTCTTTGAGGTGTAAGGATGGCTTCTTGATGTCTTTCTTGCTTTGTTCTTTTGAAACTTTCATTGCCTTGTGTAGATGGTTGATTTGCAACATTGTCTTCATCCTTTGAGGGACTTACCTCATTCTTCTTTGAGGTGCTTGCTTCAGCATGTGTAGCTTCTCTCTTGTATCCAAGACCTGATTTATCATATGGTGATCTTTGACTTTCAAGATCTCATTCAAGATTTGTGAGCTATTCAAGAATTTGATTGATTTCTCTACCTTCTTTCTAAGGTCAAGAACTTCAGCTTATAACTTATGACATGACTCTTCCTTTTCATTTATTTGATTCTTTAATAGTTCCTCTACCCTTTTGGATTCTTCAATTTGAGTCTTGAGATGGATAATAGTTTCAAGACTTTTGCTAATCTCATCATCTACCTTCATATCTTCTTTTTCATTCTTTAGTATTGTGATCTCTTCTTCATTTTCTTCTAATTGAGTCTTATTACTCTCTTCTTGTTCCTTGAGCATTTCCCTTAACTTCAAGATGTGCCTTTTACTCCTCCTAAGAAACTTTTTAGTGTTATCCGAAAGATAGCTATAGTCTATATAATAATGATCATTATTATATTCATATAAACCATCTTCAACTTTCTTTTGAAGTTCTAATAGACATTCTTCTATTCTTTCCATGGGATAACTACCATCAAACTCTACACAAACTATTTCTATATTTTCTTCTTCACTTGTAGAGAAAAATTCAACATTGTCACATTTTGAATCATTGCAATCAAGAGTCTTTGGAGATTCTTTAACTTCATTTGAAATACCTTCGAGATATTCCTTTTTGCCAACATCATCACATGATTCTTTGCTTTCATTTGAAATGTCTTCAAGATCTTCATTTGTGCTAACATCATTACTTGATTCTTTGTCTTCATTTGAGATGTTTTCAAGATCACATTTAGAAATAATTCATTCAAGATTTTTTGGAGATTTTTTATCTTTAATGATCTTGATGGAGTGGTCTTCAATATCTTCCTTCTTGTTCTTTCTTTGATGTGTCTCCTCTAGCTTTAGCCATAGATCCTTGGTAGAAGTGCATTGTCCCATGCTCTCTTTGATAGGGCTTGAGAGTCCACTAAGAATTGTCTTGAGAGCTAATACATCATTCTTCTTTCCTTCCCTTTGGGCTGCAAACTTTGACTTGTTCTTCAAGGAAACTGATCCACCAATGGTCGCCTTCCAAATACCCGCTCCCATTTCCTTCAAATGTACTCTCATCTCTATTCTCCAAGTAGAATAGTTTTCCTCATCAAGGATTGGAACTTCATCATCCATTTGTGTGTCCATAGATATCCTCCAAGCTTGTTAAGGCTTATAGTGATGGCATGATATGATACCAATTGTTAGACACACCGAATACACTGAGAGGGGGGGTTTAAAAGTGTAGGGATATTTTTCCCAAAACTTCCCTCTTACACAAAACTCATTAGTTAGAAATCACCATTAACTCATTACTCATTGTTGTCATTTATAACCAGTTAAATGTGAACACATATCATCAACATATATCATCAATATATCATAAACAAATCATTACCACAAGGAATACAAACAACACAAGATGTATGTACAATTTTCTTTTTATTACGGACTACAATCCTTGGGGTTTTTCAGGAACAACTGAATAGAGTACAACTCTACAAGAGCACCAACTCTATAATGCAAGACTCAACTTACACCCTTAGCACCAACTGAGATGAGGCAACAATCCTCAACAGATATCAATCTGTCACAGGTACACGACCTATCGGTAGTGCAACACGTGTATGTACGTGCCCTACCAGTAGTAGAGCCTGCATATGTATGTGGCCAGTCTATACTACAACCTTTGTATACTTTTGAGCAACTAGGAATTTTATTTTCTTCACACACTCAGATCCTCTACAACCTACAATCACATTATCTTTTGTCTTCCACTGTCCAAACTAACCCACAACCAGTCACAACACATCCAATATCTCCAACAACTTACTCATGCTCCTCAACCATACAATATGAATTCTACTCAATCATGTATAAGAAATCATAATACTATAGCAATCATATCAACACCGAATCATACGAGTGCTGCTCACTCCATCACCCAACACAAACCACATCACAACAACCATACCAAGAATGCCTTAAGCATTCACCACACAATAAAAAATAGTATCCATCAAGACAACAATGTAACCATACCAGAGTCTCAGTGACAGATCTGAGCCCATAGAATGCAGATCTGGAACCTGCTTCTATCTTCAAGATCCTGTCATCAGTTCACACACCAATATTCATGACTTCATCCACTGTATGTGCCCTGTCTTCATACAACCCACGTATGTACGCTCCCTGGCCCACTACAACCCATGTATACCTCATAAACTAGGGTTTCTGAACCTCCGAGACTTTTTTCGTCATGATCTCAGACATGCCAAAACTTTGATGCGTTCATGAGCTCCTTTGTACCCTCTCTCTCATAATAGATCTTCAATCATGCTCAAGAGATACACACAAAAGATACAATTCACAAGAGACCCTTGCCTCTTATTTATACTCTTCACCTTCTAGGTCACTTAACCCATTTCTAGGTCACTTAACCTATTTTCCTCATTTTAGGGTTAACCACTTTCCATAATTAGAAAGTTCTCTATTACTTTATCATTTAAATATTCCTCCTCAATTTTGTGACCTCACTTTATTATTTAAATAATCTTATTTGATTTTGTCACTTCTCTTTATTATTTAAATAATCCTCCTTGACTTTTTCACTTCACTTTATCATTTAAATAATAATTTCTTCTATGCAAGCTCTTTGACTTCTTTGAACTTTTGGGACTTCAAGCCTACATATGAGGGTCCTCCATCTTCATAAGGCCATAACTCTCAAACCATGAGGAGTTATGTGACATTCCACATACCACTGGAAATGGCATGACAAGCACTATCCATCTAGGATAGTTTCACCAACAACTTTACTGATCTTCATCCCATTATTCCATATATAAGCATGGGTTCTCCAACCATACTTCAAGGATAACTCAACCGTAAAGCGTCTTCCTATGAGGGATTTCACCATAAGGAGACCACTTTGGAGTTCATCAAACAACCATGATAAGACAATAATGATTCATCTTTATACAACAGTGCATCATATACAAATGAGACTGCATCGATCCATCTTCATCTAAGAATCATATCAATGACATCATATGACCACGATTCCACTTGACATCTATCCATTCTCATCAAGGATAATACACATTACATCAATCATCAATCAATCAATCCTTTGGAATCAATCAATCACTTGACATCAATCAATAACTTGACATCAATCCTTGACATCAATTAATAAAATATTTGGCATCGATGACAACCTGATCCAACACAACCACTGTATTAGCACACAACGAATGTCCAGTGATACACAATCACCGCCAGTGGTACACAACCACCACAGTAGTACACAACTATTGTCCAGTGATACACAATCACCGCCAGTGGTACACAACCAACCACCATAGTAGTACACAACTATTTTCCAGTGATACACAATCACCGCCAGTGGTACACAACCACCATAGTAGTACACAACTATTTTCCAGTTATACACAATCACTGCCATAGTCTCACGACTATGTAGAAATCTACTAGTAGCACACAACTACTAGAATGTTGTCCAGTAGGACACATATATTTCCATAGTATTATGACTACTTTGTGATGTTTCTCCTATCCCAGTAGTCTTATTCACACCCAATCCACTGGGAAAGACTATGACCATAGCCCCAAGGCTACGCCATGGTCCAAGACCACAAGTATTATTCACACCTAGCCACCTCACATAGTGTAGGCAAGACTTGTACCCAACTGTGCATTACTCCCTCAATCACCTCACATGGATGATCTGAGAAACCCTTGGCCAAAGGGGTTAGCTGGATGGAGGAGAAATATCACACCTTCCTCTCAATGAGGGTGGACATTCTACATCACACCAAGCTTGTCTCTAAAGTACTCATATTTCACTCTAGAAAGAGGTGTGGTGAGAATGTTTTCTATCTACTCATATGTGGATATGTATTAGAGCTCCACAACACCTCTCTGCACCATGTCTCGGATGTAATGGTATTTTATCTCTATATGCTTTTACTTGTCATGAAGGACATGATTCTTTGAAAGCTTCACACAACTTTGATTGTCGCAATGTATCAAAGTTTGCTCCAACTCTAGATCAAATAACCCTACAAACAACTTCTAAAGCCACATTACTTCATGACTTGCAACACTAGCTGCAATATACTCTGCATATGTTGTACTGAGTTCCACTAATGTTTGCTTTTTGCTTAACCATGAGATCATACCTGATCCCAAACTGAAGCAACATCCAGGCGTGCTTTTCCGGTCCATTGCACTCCCTACCCAGTCAAAGTTTGTATAACCCTACAACTTCACATCTCCATCTGAGACATATCTTAATCCATATCCAAATGTACCATGTAGGTACCTCAACACATGTTTTGCAACTATCCAATGTACATGTCTAAGATAAACCATGTACTAACTAAAAGTGTTCCGAACATAACATATGTCTAGCATGGTATTAACCAGGTATATCAAGGATCCAATCAATTATGTGTACATAGTGGGATCCACTAAATTTGAAGATGAATCACTCAAGAGATTCAAATTCGTCATCATAGGTCTGGCCATGGACTTGCAGTCCATCATCTTGAATCTCTGTAGGATCTCAATAGTATATTTTCCTTGGCTAAGGAAAATCTCATCTGACCTCTACCACACCTCCAATCCCAAGAAATAATACATCTAACATAGATCCTTCATATTGAACTATGAAGTGAGGTCCCTCTTGCACCCAACTATGAGATTCTCATCTCTTGTTAGAAACAGGTCATCCACATATAGGACCTGTTAGAACAAGAATTTGCACTAGAAAATTTGGTTATTTTTACGATCTATTTTGTAGCACTGGTGAATTAAGAGATTCTGTAGTGCCAGCTTCCTCAAGCACCAAGACCGAGAGCCAAGTACACCTGTCATCAACACAAGAAACAGGTTATAAACTCCATGAACACATTAAAGAGAAAGCTTATGTGAATGGAGACTTTCCTAAAATAGAGGAGGTGCACTACCGAATTTGAAGAGTTATTTCAACGACGATGCTATAGAATCATCTATGTAGTATGTTCTGCGATTTTGCTACCTTATATGCTACGAAAACTCCAAAGTTGAAATTAACAGTGGCGCTACAAATTCTGCATGATTGTGTCACAGTGGCGGTACCAAATCCGCATAGCTAAATTCATGATGGGCACTACCAATTTTATAGAGGCTAATTCAGGATGGATGCTACAAAATTGCACACATGATCGATGCTACTGAATTTGCAGATTTATTTCAGCGATGGCGCTACATAATCATCTATGTAGTATGTTCTATGATTTTGCTACCTTATATGCTATGACAACTCATAAGCTGAACTTAACGGTGGCGCTACAAATTCCACAGAGGCTAATTTAGGATGGACGCTACAGAATTGCACATAGGATCGACGCTACGAAATGTGTAGAGTTATTTTGCAAGGACGCTTCTGCCAATTTTGAGTGTCTAACTTAAAACTCGGATTATGAACAAATGATAAGGTATTTTTGAAAACTAGAGGAGGTTTTTGTTCACCACATACCCGTTGGAGTTACTTCACACACACCTAGGATTTATTTTTCCTAAGGTTATTCTTTGTTTATTAATCATAATTAGTCATTATCCAGTCTCCTATATTTTAGGGGAGAATATTCCACCTAGAGAATATTCTCTTTCAGTTGACACTTCAGTTTGACTAGTTGAGTTGAGTTTAGATGTTGCATTGGTTTTGTCACCATGCAACATTGGGATCATCACCAACTCACTACTCTTTGTCCAGTCAGTTAACTGAAGACTAGTTGACTAGTTAACTCATCCAGGTGGCAGTTCACTCCCGTAACTGCCTGAGAGACTAGACTAGGTGGAAGTTTACTCTTGTAACTGATGGTGTGTTCCCAGATAACTCTATACCACCACTATGGCTCATCAGTTACTCATGTATCCTATATCTATTGTAAATTATTCACTCTTTATGTGTGGAATACAGTTAATGAGAATTCTTCCATTCTTTCTATATTGCTTCTTCTTTCTCAATTTCTCTTCGCAAATGTGTGTAGTATTTTCTAGCTAGATCTATTCTGTGCAGGTTCAACACATTTACATGGTATCAGAGATGAAAGAATGCTAAGCAAAATCTACACCAAATCATTTTTTGTAGGTACAAAAGATTGAAGACAACAAAAGATGGATTATTCGCCGAAAATACTTCTCACGCTTCACAACTATTTGGAATGGAAGCCAAATATTCTTCTTCATCTTAGATGCAGAGGATTGTACCAAATAAGTATGGCAATGTGTTGGCAGCCAATTCAATTTTTTTTTACTATCTTATAAGCTGCCTACACCAATGTTTTGAAAACCTTAATTTTCGTCGCAATTCTCAAATAAAACGACACTTTTATTTTTTGCGCTATTTGCACACTTACCTTTCTTCTTGTTTTCACGACTGCAAGCATGAAAACTTGGTTTTCGAAGTCACATTAAAATCGTCATTGAATTGTCGTTATTATTCTTGTCGATATGCCCATTGCGTTTACATTTTACTTATCATTATGCAGTTGGCAAAACCTTTTGATCTGTACTCATTTGACATTCTTTGATTGATTATGTAATTTCATTTCATGAGTGAATGAGGTTGTGATGCATTAACGATTGGATTTACATGTTATTTGATCAATTCACTTAGCACATTAGCTTCATAAAAGCACATAGGTGTTATCGTTAAACCCTTGATATATATCATTTAATATGACACCTAGTTTGTGTTATCAAAACCTTTGGCATTAACTTGGTATTGGTTTCGATTTGTGTGTTTGGTTTTAAAACTATGGCATAACTTTTGATCGCGCGAATGTTTAAACCACTTATCATTGATTTCATTGGTTGATTGATTGGCATAATCGTTAACCTATACAATAATGGGTTGAACAGCTATTTGCGACGACGGTTGTACCGTAAATATGATTCTCGTGCATGTATGAACCAACTCCACCACCTTCGCACGATATGTCATTAATGTTTACCCCTATCCCCGTTTCACCACTGCTAGCATCGAGTAAGCCTTTGAGTGTTTTGCTCCTGTGTATGCTGCGTTCAAACCCTGGCTCATTCACATCGCTCACCGTGTGCTCCTCTCCATGGCACCGGTGGTGCGAATTGAGCCGAACGGTAGTCAAGCCCTGCTACTGTTCGATAACGCCCGAAAATATTTACAAGATAATGGTTGGCTCACGTTTGTACAGAGGTTTGAGGGTTTTAATTTGTTTGTTGCACAACAATTCGCCCTTACCTTTGATGGGTGTAGGGCCAAAGTATGCGACATTCATCTTGAGCTGAGTGAACAGTTCATTAGCTCTGCCACAGGGTTAGCAGCCACAGGCCAACGATGGTTTAAAAACTCTAAAGTCGATGAGGTACCATGGCCTTTACTGTTCGTATCACGAAAAGTCACATCCTGTGACAAAGGTATGCCTATTTCCACACTTAAGCCAAGGTGGCATGATCTTTTGATTGTGATTAAACAATTCGTGACTTGTGAGGGTCGGTATGGACTATTTTTTCTTTATCACCTTCGACTGTTAATGAATTTCATGGGTTATCCATTGAACATGCCATTCTATTACTTGCGTAGTTTGTATAAGATGTCAAAAAGGTTTAAACGAGAGAAGGCCGATAGTAGCTTTTTTCACCATGGCATGATCAGACTCATCGTCGTTCATCATTTTAACCTCCATTTATGAGTTATTGAAATTTCCATTTCTGCTACAAAAAATGTTACAGAATATGTCAGAGAATGGAAAAAATGGTAATTCAAGTGGTAACAAGGTTGTGCAGAACAAAGTTCCTCAGAATACTTCCACTAAAAACCATCCTGATCCTCAAGATAAAGGAAGCCTTCCTATAATTAATGTAAATAATGTAAATAATGTAGATAAAGTAGCTTTAGAAACTACGAGTAAAAAGCCACAAACTACCACCCTTAGTACTCGTAAAAATGTACCTCCATTTTTGTTAACTTTTGAAATCTTTAATAGAAACGTGCACAATTGTATGGTAGACTTAGGAGCATCATCCAATGTGATGCCATGGTCTGTTTTCCAGAAGATTAACGCTGAAGTTGAACCCTCCACCTTAAAAATCATACAACTTGATCGGACCAATGTTAAAGTTATAGGCGAACTAAAGAATGTGCTTATAAGATTATCGTCTAACCCCAAGGTTCATCAAGTCATTGATATTATTGTTGTGGATATTCTAGAAGTGTATGGTCTGTTTTTAAGCAGGGACTGGTCAGAGCAGCTGCATGGTTATTTCGTGACAGATTGGTCTCATCTATGGCTTCCAGAGAACGACAAGCCCAACAAGATCAAGGTAAATCGTGAGCACTACCTTAAGTTCATGGTCACAGATTTGAACGATCCCAACAAACCATTTACACCTTCTGCTGATTCACCCAAAGTACAAGGTATGGACACCTTTTTCGACAATTTCATGGCCGAGGCTTCAACTATCACCAATCCAGAACAACAATATGAGATTGTAGGATATGTGCAGCCAACAGCTTCTACGCAACAATCTCATGTACCGGATGAAAATCAATTTTGGTCTCTCTATTTCGACGTGTCAAAGTCCAAAGAAGGAGTTGGAGCAGGCTGCGTTATTATCGATCCGGCAGGTAACAAAACATTGATTGCATGTAGGTTGGAATTTGAATGTACTAATAATATTTCAGAATATGAGGCTTTACTGCAAGGTCTCAGAAAATCTTTGGATATGAACATTCAAAATTTGACCGTCTTTGGAGACTCTGAAATAGTGGTTAGACAGGTAAGAGACTCTATCCACTGTCTGTCTCCACATCTCAAAAGCTACCAATCCGAGGTATGGAATTTAATGAATAAATTTTCTACTTTCAATATAAATTCTATTCCTAGATTGAATAACTCTGAAGCAGATCTATTAGCTAATGTAGCTTCTAAACTCTTTCCTACAGAAGGCTTGTCCCCAGATGCATTCTCCGTCGAACTGTTGTTCCGACCATCTGTTCCCGACAACATCACGAACTGGAGAGTCTTTGACGACGACCAATAGATTATTAACTTTCTGCATATGGAAGAAACTTTTCAAGGTGCGGTGATAGATGAACGCACGCACAACGACAATTTGCGCGATTTCACGGTAATACCAGATCCGAGAACTCCTGAATCTTCATCGGACATGGTAAACTCGATCCCTAAATCTGTAGTTATATTAGAGAAGTTTTATGATCTTCAAGATAAATTTAAAAAGTCAGTCAACTGTAAAACCAATAGTTCCTCGTTATCTTATGAAAAGGTAAACTTAGGAACTAAGGACAATCCGCAGTGCATTAATCTAGGGGTAGGATGTTTTGAACAAGAAAAAGTTGCCTTTATTAAATTGTTCAAAGAATTTAAAGATGTCTTTGCATGGACGTATGATGACCTTAAAACTTTCAACCCTAACATCATACAACATGTCATTCCTATGAAGTCCCAAACCTTACCCTTTCAACAAAAGCTGAGAAAAATGCACTCTAAGCTCGAACAGACAGTTCAAAAAGAATTGAATAAGCTCCTAAATGCTAAGATAATTTTTCCTATTAGGCAAACTCAATGGGTTTCTAACCTTGTCCCTGTCTGGAAGAAAAGTGGGGAAATCTGACTCTGCGTCGATTTCCAAAACCTTAATAGAGCGTCTGACAAAGACAACTATCCCGTCTATCAACAGATCCTTCAACATGTATCTGGTTTTGAGAGGCTATCCTTACTGGATGGTTTCTCGGGGTATAACCAAGTCCTGATGTCTCCACCAGACCAAATTAAAACTACCTTCCGTACCCCGTGGGGCACTTATGCTTATCGAAAAATGCCCTTTGGATTGATTAATGCTGGTACCACTTTCCAGAGAGAAATGGACATTACTTTTCGAGGCTTAATCATTCAGTCCGTCGTGGTTTACTTAGATGATGTGACTGTATTTTCTAAAAACAAAAACGATCATCTAGCTCACTTACGAGCCGTTCTACAACGATGTCGTAAATACGACATCTCCTTAAATCCTAAAAAATCCATTTTTGAAAAGGGTAAACTCTTGGGATTTATCGTGTCAAGTGAAGGGATGATTATCGACTCCGAAAGGACTCAAGTCATCGCGAAACTTCCCCCTCCTACATCCAAAAAATCTATGCAGTCTTTCTTAGGCCAGATTAACTTCGTGAGGAGATTCGTCCCCAGTTTCTCCGAAATGGTCAGGCCTTTACATAATTTAATTAAGAAAGACACCCAATATTACTGGGGACCCCTAGAAAATCAAGCTTTTAATGAAATAAAGAAGGCCATAATAGATGCTCTGTCTCTCATGAGCCTCGAATTTTCTCAAGACTTTACACTCTACACTTTTGCTTATGACCGTTCCTATGCCGCCGTCCTAACCCAAAAGAATGCCGAAAACAATGAAGTACCCATTGCCTTTATGAGCTCTGCTTTCAAAGGCGCTGAACTTAATTACCCAGTGGTAGATCGACAAGCCTATGCTATTTTCAAAGCAGTCAAGCACTTCCGATCCTATATTTTGAAGTCAAGGACGAAAGTCATTGTCCCCTACCCAGCCGTCAAGAACCTGTTAGTGTAGAAGGAACTAGGAGAAAAGAGGGCTAACTGGGTCACCTCCTTGCAGGAGTACGACTTAGAAATCACCCCAGCTCAGATAGTGAGAGGCCAAGGGTAATGCAAGTTAGTTGCCGATTTAGCAACATGACAACAAGAAGAAAGCGATACGTCAAACCTAGGACAACACGATCAAAATCTAATCTGTTGCGCACAAAACCCTGTCAGTCCTTGGTATGACGATATAAGATTCTGTCTTGAACATGGGTCAGACCCCCGTCACCTAGATCCCACTAAAAGAAGAGCGTTGAGATTAAAGTCTGCCTCCTTTCATTTGGTTAATGGTATCCTGTTTCGTCAAAGTTTTGATGGCGTACTGATGCATTGTCTTGAGAAAGACGAAGCATAAAAAGTCTTGCTACAGTTGCATGCAGGAGAAGCTGGCGGTCATTTTGGCGGTGACACCACTGCCCATAAGGTTTTAAGAGCCAGTTATTATTGGCCCACGCTTTTTAGAAACGCCCATGCCTTGTGTCGTAAATGTACCATTTGTCAGAAAGCATCAGGGCGGTTAAAAAAACCAACCTTTCCTTTGCGGCCTGTTTCAGTAGATTCTCCTTTTCAGTAGTGGGGCCTTGATATCATAGGTCCAATCAAACCCCCATCCTCACAAGAGCACAAGTTTTTTGTGACAACCGCAGATTACTTTACCCGATGGTCTGAAGCTGCTGCGTTAAGAACTATGAACACCAGTCAGGTAATTGCCTTTCTAAATGAAAATATTATCACTCGTTTTGGTATCCCTGACTGTTTAGTATTCGATAATGCTTCTTACTTTTCCTCTCTTGAGATGAGTGAGTTCACTTTGGAAAAAGGAATTAAATTGAAGTATTCTACTAGCTATTACCCCTAGGGAAACAGATTGACAGAATCGACAAACAAGAGCTTGATTAAAATCATCAAGAGAACGGTGGTTGAAAATCACAAAAATTGGCACAATGCACTGTTAAACGCGTTGTGGGTTGATAGGGTAACACCAAAAGATGCTGTAGGTAACTCCCCCTTTTTTCTCATTTATGACAGAGAAGCAATTCTACCACCTCACATTCTTCTTCCTTCGCTACAGTTGTCACAGAAAATCCAAGAAAAAGATTGTCCCCCTTTGGAAAACCGAATTAACGCTTTGATGAAGCTAGAAGAGGTAAGAGCCCAAGCTAAACGTAAGTTAGATCAACATCAACTATTGGTTAAAAGCTGGTTCGATTCTAACTCTGCTTTTGATAGGAATTTCTAAGTAGGTGACCTCGTCCTGAAATGGGACAAACCACATGAGGGAAAGGGAGAGCACACGAAATTTCAAAATTTGTGGCTTGGACCGTTTTTAATTGCTGAAAAGTGAGGTCCCATTTCTTTTCGATTGAAAAATCTAGAAGGACAGCCTGACACCTATCCAGTGAATGGCCAAGCCCTGAAAAAATACTTTGCTTGACAACAACCCTTGTATATTATGTACATATTTTTCTTCTGTTTGCTTTTTCGTTTGATTTTTGTTTTTGATTTTTCCTTTGAGTTTATCAGCTTGTGTTTTTTTTGAAATACACATACCTGTATACTGAGCTATTCAGACAAAGAAAACAGAAAATTCCTTCGCTGAAATAACTGCCAAGAAAATTGTATAAACATCAATGGTATATTTCTGAAATTTATATCTGTGTTGGCAAAAAAGTCTGTTGTTTCAAAGAAGTTGACTGATTTCGATCTCTGAGTAAAGCTTGTCATGATCATCTATTATCTTTTTACGCTGTCCCTATTCCTTAAGGGAATGACTCAGAAGATGTCTCCCTGCCTTAGGAAGTTGTTTTTGTAAATGAAACATCTCTGGATCTTTGTAAAGGACACTTCTAAAAAATTCTGCTGAGGTCTAAAAAAAATATATTAAAATATCATAATTTTCAGCGTCACCCCGCTCAACTATATATCTTTGAAAAATAAAAAAAATAAATCATTAATAGAGCTGTGGGAAGTGCTTGTAAACCCGCCGGGATGCTGAACAAGTTTGCTGGCAGCGGGTAAATGCATGCATGGCGCCAAGACAACTTCGTCGGGGTACTGAACAGGCCCGCTGGCAGCGAAGCAATGTCGGGTATATGAAAATTTGCAAATAAGAAACCTCTTAATGTCCTTTATTCTGATCTAGAACTTCTTTGCAGGACACGGATGTCAGAGTGGGTTAAATGGCAACCCTGTCGAGGCTATGGACACTTGCTGGAGGCAGTGGCTCTGTCAACAATATTGGAGATTTTATCTTTAATATCATGACTCGCTGGTCTAAAGACTGTTATCAGTTTTCATCTTTTAAAACACTGCAGGAATAGTTGGTTAATGATGATGTTTATACGATTTTCTGGTTGTTATTTTTGAGTTGGAATTATCTTTGCTGTCCTAATTTGAATTTGTTCTTTTGGTAGAGATAACTTCTTCTACCAGTGTGTCGCCATTGTTCGCAACCAATTCAAATTTTTTTTACTATCTTATAAGCTGCCTACACCAATGTTTTGCAAACCTTAATTTTCGTCACAATTCTCAAATAAAACGACACTTTTATTTTTTGCGCTATTTGCACACTTACCTTTCTTCTTGTTTTCACGACTGCAAGCGTGAAAACTTGGTTTTCGAAGTCGCATTAAAATTGTCATTGAATTGTCGTTATCATTCTTGTCGATATGCCCATTGCGTTTACATTTTACTTATCATTATGCAGTTGACAAAACCTTTTGATCTGTACTCATTTGACATTCTTTGATTTATGTAATTTCGTTTCATGAGTGATTGAGGTTGTGATGTATTGACGATTGGATTTACATGTTATTTGATCAATTCACTTAGCACATTAGCTTCATAAAAGCACATAGGTGTTATGGTTAAACCCTTGATATATATCATTTAATATGACACCTAGTTCGTGTTATCAAAACCTTTGGCATTAACTTGGTATTGGTTTCGATTTGTGTGTTTGGTTTTAAAACTATGGCATAAMTTTTGATCGCRCRAATGTTTAAACCACTTAYCATTGATTTCATTGGTTGATTGATTGGCATAAYCGTTAAMCTATACAATAATGGGWTGAACARCTATTTGYRYYGGYGGTTGTACTGTAGATATGACTCTCGTGCATGTATGAACCAGCTCCACCACCTTCGCACGATATGTCATTAATGTTTACCCCTATCCCTGTTTCACCACTGCTAGCATCGAGTAAGCCTTTGAGCGTTTTGCTCCTGTGTATGCTGCGTTCAAACCCTGGCTCGTTCACATCGCTCACCGTGTGCTCCTCTCCATGGCACCGGTGGTGCGAATTGAGCCGAACGGTAGTCAAGCCCTGCTACTGTTCGATAACGCCCGAAAATATTTACAAGATAATGGTTGGCTCACGTTTGTACAGAGGTTTGAGGGTTTTAATTTGTTTGTTGCACAACAATTCGCCCTTACCTTTGATGGGTGTAGGGCCAAAGTATGCGACATTCATCTTGAGCTGAGTGAACAGTTCATTAGCTCTGCCACAGGGTTAGCAGCCACAGGCCAACGATGGTTTAAAAACTCTAAAGTCGATGAGGTACCATGGCCTTTACTGTTCGTATCACGAAAAGTCACATCCTGTGACAAAGGTATGCCTATTTCCACACTTAAGCCAAGGTGGCATGATCTTTTGATTGTGATTAAACAATTCGTGACTTGTGAGGGTCGGTATGGACTATTTTTTCTTTATCACCTTCGACTGTTAATGAATTTCATGGGTTATCCATTGAACATGCCATTCTATTACTTGCGTAGTTTGTACAAGATGTCAAAAAGGTTTAAACGAGAGAAGGCCGATAGTAGATTTTTTCACCATGGCATGATCAGACTCATCGTCGTTCATCATTTAAACCTCCACGACGATAGTTGGCAAGATTTTCTCTCTCGAAATGGTTTTGTTGATTCAGAGTCTGTCCAAGTTGATAAGTCTGTGGTCAGTGAGACTAAGGTCGGGCCACCTGTGCCCTTTCATGCCCTTCTACCTTCTCCCAAACCCTCGGTCAGCCCTGATATCGACCTACGCGACGTTATAATAGACAAGGTTGAGGCTGTTAAAAAGCCTGTGAGAAAGAAGGTTAAGTGTAACCCTACTATCGACGACAAAGGTAAAAAGAATGCTCGACTCATATCGAGACTGGATCGGAATAAACCTAAGCCAAATGCTGAGCAAAATCCCACAGTCCTCATTGAAGATTCTGACTCTGTTATCGAGCGCTTCCTGGCTAGTGAGTACCCTTATTCCCGTGGTTTGTGCTCTGAGCCACCCTATGATTTCATTTCTAATTTACCCCCTTGCCTAAAGAACAATCCTAGCTACCCTGGGATCAAGTTACCTAATGAAACCCTCGACATTTTAAAAAAACCCTCACCTGCAATTTCGAAGCCCGGGCAGTCGTCATGCGACCAATGTAATGTGTGGCTGGAACGCTACTATACCGACGTTCCCTTATTACAGTCGAAAATCAAATCGTTGGAAAACCAAGTTACAATGTTGACAAATGAAAGGGACAAGGTTCGAGCTAATGACAAGAAGCAGAAGACCGCTGGCTCGATCATATTTAGGAATTTCGAATCGGCTACAACCTTCGTCAATTCCAAACTGTTATAATCGAAGCCCTTTCATTATCCAGGTATGAATTTCAATATCAAATTCGTTTTTTTTGAATTTCTAGGATTAATATAATGAATTGAGTTTGGTTTTCAAATAAGCTCTGTCCATTGTTCGAAATGACTCTGTCATAGCCATATAAAAAATGATTATGTTGTAGATCTTGTTCATTGTTTTCGTTTTGCTAAAATTAAATGAAGTTATGATTTGGTTACTCAATTTGGTCGTGCCCAGTTTAGCAATTGATTGGTTTTCACTGGGTTTGATTCGTTTGTCTGTTGGTTTGAGTTAACGAAATCAATGGTTTTTTGCTTTTGTTTGGATTTGGATTATATCTGACCCGTGCAAAAGATCTCTTCGCCGAAATCATAGAACTGTTTGATTCATAACGACTATGTTAAACTCAAACTGTTCGATTCACTCTTGGTTTGATTGGATTCCTGCGTATCTTGAATTAGCACAATTGTTTTTATGAGTTGGATTCGTATCGAAAATAGACTTGATGCTACTCTGTTGATTTTAATTTTCAAAACTGAGTTTGTTAAACTCAGATCGACATATGTCATCTCTGTTGAATTCGTATGATAAAATTCGGTTAACAGTTCGTTTTGAAATGAATTCAAGTAATGATTTCGTTGAAATTCAATCGATTTTGTTTGCGCCCAATTGGAAATAACAAACAATTGGACGACTCTTACAGACCCTATTATCAACTGATTAATTCCATTATGATTTCATTTGTATACCAGTTTTGATTTGATTCGCTAATAGCATGGATTGTTTGTTATGTTTAATATAGTGCGATGAATTTGAGAGAACGATCCTGTTAATTTGGTTTGGATTCGAAGTGATCTTGTGGATAGATGAAGCAACTATTTGTGATTTCAATTGATTATGAAAACAATTTTATTACTGTTCGGTTATCCAATACAATGTTGTTTACCCGAATTGGTTATAACGAATTAAACAGAGTGTAGCTATCGAGGTTATCATTTGACTTAGTTTGTTCAATTTGCATACAAGTGTCGATTTGAATAAGGCTTTTAGCAATCAAATATCTTTTGATAGTTTGAATGTATTTTCTAAGATTCGAATTGATTTTAATACGATTCTGTGTTTGATTTAAACCAGCTACAGAATCGCAAGATTCTGTAGCTAGTCTTTAGAATTAGATTTTTATCAATTCTATCAACAAAATATCCTCTTAACCTGTCCTTTTTGACCCCTTTCAGATACATTTGAATTGCATTGGACATGCTATGGCAGTCTAGGAGATATTTATACGATATAGTTTTATTTTTAAGTTGTTAGTTTGAGTTAGAGATAGGAACATGGGATATCATCCTAGATTTTCTGTAAACAATTTTGATAACTTCCACAGGGATGTTTTACCCTGTAGGAGGTCTTTAAATACTTATTATTTTTTGTAAGAAGGATCATCCTCACTTGTGGGAGAACCAGGCTATGGATTTCTGATACAAACTGAGACGAGAGTTGATGTCTTGTAACAGATTTCGCTTTCAATATATCAAACTTTTGTTTCAAGTTTTATGCATATCAGTTTGCAGTTGATTATAGACTACTTTAGCTATCATAATCTATTGCAGAATGATATGATTTGATTAATGTGCTATCCATATGTGATCTCTTTCATCATTTAAAAGTACATCAATTACTTTGTTTCAGTTAATGAATCACATATTTCTCTTCTTCGTTAATTGAATCATTTTGTATAGATCTTTGCATACAGATTTATCTAACTGTGAAGATTTATAAATCATAAGGTTGCTATAAATTTTTATGTCTTGTTTGTCCTGTAATTATATTTGAAGAGCACAACTGCTTCTAGTTTACGAGAAGCTCTTGGAGAATCCGATGCGGGTTTCTTCCAACTAGAAGCTCTTGGAGAATCCGATGCGGGTTTCTTCCCTTCGATCAGCTAAGATAATCATGGCATACACAGGGCAAACCTGAAGCGTTACTTCAGTTTAGTTTGTTGTTTATTTGATAGTTAATTTGTTAGTATAATTCAAGTAGTTTAGTTAGATATATGTGTAGTTTAGATTTGTAGTTAGAGTTAGTATTTTAGTTGTTTCATTTAGATAGTTTTTGATTTTTCCTTTCAAAAATTATAAAATCAAAAAAATAATAGTATCGCTGTCTTAGGACAGATTACAAATGAGTTTTTCAGGTTTTCATTCAAATCTATAATTTATAAACATTGTACATTTGTAATTAAATTGACTCTGTTAGTAAGCGATCATTTGATTTTATAAAATTATAGTTGTGTAGTATTAGATAGTAAATTGTATATATTTTTTATTAGTTTTTTTTAATAGTTAGTTTTAGTTAGATTAGTTTTCTTTTGTTTTCTTAAGACTTAGATCGGCTAACGGAGCCGATAAACCCGTCAGGGTGGTTAATCCCAAACAGCTTGGGTTATTTAGACAACCCCGGACCGATTCCATTCTCCCAGTTGACGGACAATCAATTCCGCTTGTCAACAAATGGTGCTAGAAGGAGGGCCTGAAATTAATTAATGGCACGAGGCGGTCGCAAGACTCCTCCACCACCTAATCGCTCACCTATAGTGACTAAAAACCATTCAAATGATAATATTCCCCTTCAAACATCAACCACATCAACCGACGATCCATGGATCACAGTTGAGCCAACAATCCCTAATCCTACAGGTGGTGACATACAAGAGATTATCTGCTAATCTCTCATAAGAACACATAGTGCCTTAGCCTGTTTGAGGCAACCAAACCGTTCATTGGACCAAACTTTATACTTCTCTATTATCAGAGAACAATTAGGAGGCACTAATCTCACTAAGAATCCTACAGATCCAGACTTAAATCCTGTTGCAGGAGGATCTGGAATACCTCCTTCACCACCTCCATCATCTCCTTCCTCTTCTGAAAGAGATTCCTCTGACGAAGGCAATTCCCTTTCTCAGCCTTCCACACCCACTACACCAATGGAAAATCAGAACAACCGTGCTAGACCTTGGCTTGACCAGGATGCCGTAGCTGTACCTGGAGCTCAACATCCTTTACCTAAACATCCAGAGAAATGGATTCCCAAGTTTGACCCTGACTCAAAATAGATCGCTGAAGATCACATTAAAATTTTTATGTTAGCTATAAGACTCAGCAATGTCGAGCATGAAGACATTGTTTGTAGGTTGTTCCCCTATACTTTCGAGGGCAATGCATCCACATGGTACTTTGCCCAGCAACCCCATACCATCGTGTCTTGGGAAAAGTTTGAGTCATGCTTTTTGGAAAAGTTCGGAGACGGTAAGCCTTCGAAATTCCTAGTCATGGATCATTCTAACTTAAGAATGAACCCAAAAGAAAAAAATAAAGAGTTTAATCAAAGATTCTTAACGCTTAAAAATCGAATCCCTGCGGATTCCATGCCCACCAAGAATCTTATAATATCATACTACACTAAATCTTTGCATCAAAGTGTAGCTATTTGGGTTAAACGATCTAAGAAAGCCACGTTGTTAGAAGCCTTCGAGGAGGCCAGCCAGATTGAAAAAGACATACTTAGTCCTAAAGACTCTGCTAGCAACGAAACAGAGACTAGTTTTTCTTCCAAAAAGAAGATCGAAATCCTCCCTAGACCTACTTAAAGTAAAACACAACCTGAAATATCGGATTTAGAAAAATTAACTAAAGTTGTTCAAAAACTATCAAATCAAGTTATAGACTTGAAAAGGACGACCGAAGAAGCTTCTTCGAGCAAAGGGCTTTACAAACCCCCGTTCCGGAAGCCTTTTCCTACCAACCAACCTAATCCAACCACCGAAGGCCTTAATCTAGAAAGTCTGCAATGCGCCCTTCAAACGGTTCTAGAAGCCCAAGATAACTTGATGCCACCTGAGATTCCTGAGGAGGTAGTTGAACAAGAGATAGTTCAAGAAGAAGAGTCTTCTCCAAACATTTTTGGACACTTCTCGGATAGCATCTTTCAAGCTAACTTCGAGACAGTTCATCCTTATAATACCAGGAGTAAGACAACCAACAAACCTTCTACCGAAAACACTACAACTTCACCTCCGAAGCAATCTAAACCGGCCGAGACTAAACAGAGTAATGTGAATCCCAAATTAGATTATGATGTAGTTGAAGATCTTAAAAAGTTGAGAGCTAACATTTCTGTTTATGAGTTATTGAAATTTCCATTTCTGCTACAAAAAATGTTACAGAATATCTCAGAGAATGGCAAAAATGGTAATTCAAGTGGTAACAAGGTTGTGCAGAACAAAGTTCCTCAGAAGAATTCCACTAAAAACCATCCTGATCCTCAAGATAAAGGAAGCCTTCCTGTAAGTAATGTAAATAATGTAAATAATGTAGATAAAGTAGCTTTAGAATTGCGAGTAAAAAACCACAAACTACCAGCCTTAGTACTCGTAAAAATGTACCTCCATTTTTGTTAACTTTTGAAATCTTTAATAGAAACGTGCACAATTGTATGGTAGACTCAGGAGCGTCATCCAATGTGATGCCATGGTCTGTTTGCCAGAAGATTAACACTGAAGTTGAACCCTCCACCTGAAAAATCATACAACTTGATCGGACCAATGTTAAAGTTATAGGCGAACTAAAGAATGTGCTTATAAGATTATCATCTAACCCCAAGGTTCATCAAGTCATTGATATTATTGTTGTGGATATTCCAGAAGTGTATGGTCTGTTTTTAAGCAGGGATTGGTCGGAGCAGCTACATGGTTATTTTGCGACAGATTGGTCTCATCTATGGCTTCCAGAGAACGGCAAGCCCAACAAGATCAAGGTAAATCGTGAGCGCTACCTTAAGTTCACGGTCACAGATTTGAACGATCCCAATGAACCATTTACACCTTCTGGTGATTCACCCGAAGTACAAGGGATGGACACCTTTTTCGGCAATTTCACGGCCGAGGCTTCAGCTATCACCAATCCAGAACAACAGTCCGAGATTGTAGCATATGTGTAGCCAACAGCTTCTACGCAATGATCTCATGTACCCGATGAAAATCAAATTTGGTCTCTCTATTTTGATGGGTCAAAGTCCAAAGAAGGAGCTGGAGCAGGCTGCGTTATTATCGATTCGGCAGGTAACAAAACATTGATTGCATGTAGGTTGGAATTTGAATGTACTAATAATACTGCCGAATATGAGGCTTTACTGCAAGGTCTTAGAAAATCTTTAGATATGAACATTCAAAATTTGACCGTCTTTGGCGACTTTGAAATAGTGGTTAGACAGGTAAGAGACTCTATCCACTGTCTGTCTTCGCATCTCAAAAGCTACCAATCCGAGGTATGGAATTTAATGAATAAATTTTCTACTTTCAATATAAATTCTATTCCTAGATTGAATAACTCTGAAGTAGATCTATTAGCTAATGTAGCTTCTAAACTCTTTCCTGTAGAAGGCTTGTCCCCAGATGCATTCTCCGTCGAATTGTTGTTCCGACCATCTGTTCCCGAGAACATCACAAACTGGAGAGTCTTTGACGATGACCAACAGATTATTAACTTTCTGCATATGGAATAAAATTTTCAAGGTGCAATGATAGACGAACGCACGCACGATGACAATTTTTGCGATTTCATGGTA
Source organism: Picea engelmannii (assembly GCA_009831015.1). NCBI lineage: Eukaryota > Viridiplantae > Streptophyta > Pinopsida > Pinales > Pinaceae > Picea > Picea engelmannii. Next base: position 331,588 of record ML784289.1, on the reverse strand, counting down.
ATACTAGATCTGAGAACTCCTGAATCTTCATCGGACATGGTAAAATCGATCCCTAAATCTGTAGTTAGATTAGAGAAGTTTTATGATCTTCAAGATAAATTTAAAAAGTCGGTGAACTGTAAAACCAATAGTTCCGCGTTATCTTATGAAAATGTAAACTTAGGAACTAAGGACAATCCGTAGTGCATTAATCTAGGGGTAGGATGTTCTGAACAAGAAAAAGTTGCCTTTATTAAATTGTTCAAAGAATTTAAAGATGTCTTTGCATGGACGTATGATGACCTTAAAACTTTCGACCCTAACATCATACAACATGTCATTCCTATGAAGTCCCAAACCTTACCCTTTCAACAAAAGCTGAGAAAAATGCACCCTAAGCTCGAACAGACCGTTCAAAAAGAATTGAATAAGCTCCTAAATGCTAAGATAATTTTTCCTGTTAGGCACACTCAATGGGTTTCTAACCTTGTCCCTGTCCGGAAGAAAAGTGGGGAAATCCGACTCTGCGTCGATTTCCGAAACCTTAATAGAGCGTCTGACAAAGACAACTATCGTGTCCCACCCATGGAACAGATCCTTCAACAGGTATCTGGTTCTGAGAGGCTATCCTTACTGGATGGTTTCTCAGGGTACAACCAAGTCCTGATGTCTCCACCATACCAACTTAAAACTACCTTCCGTACCCCGTGGGGCACTTATGCTTATCGAAAAATGCCCTTTGGATTGATTAATGTTGGTGCCACTTTCCAGAGAGCAATGGACATTGCTTTTCGAGGTTTAATCAATCAGTCCGTCGTGGTTTACTTAGATGATGTGACTGTATTTTCTAAAAACAAAAATGATCATCTAGCTCACTTACGAGCCGTTCTACAACGATGTCGTAAATACAACATCTGATTAAATCCTAAAAAATCCATTTTTGCAGTAGAAAAGGGTAAACTCTTGGGATTTATCGTGTCAAGTGAAGGGATGATTATCGACCTCGAAAGGACTCAAGTCATCGCGAAACTTCCCCCTCCTACATCCAAAAAATCTATGTAGTCTTTCTTAGGCTAGATTAACTTCGTGAGGAGATTCGTCCCCAGTTTCTCCGAAATGGTCAGGACTTTACAGAATTTAATTAAGAAAGATACCCAATATCACTGGGGACCCCTAGAAAATCAAGCTTTTAATGCAATAAAGAAGGCCATAATAGACGCTCCGTCTCTCATGAGCCTCGACTTTTCTCAAGACTTTACACTCTACACTTTTTCTTCTGACCATTCCTATGCTGCCGTCCTAACCCAAAAGAATGCTGGAAACAATGAAGTACCCATTGCCTTTATGAGCTCTGCTTTCAAATGCGCTGAACTTAATTACCCAGCGGTAGATCAGAAAGCCTATGCTGTTTTCAAAGCAGTCAAGCACTTCTGGTCCTATCTTTTGAAGTCAAGGACGAAAGTCATTGTCCCCTACCCAGCCGTCAGGAACGTGTTAGTGCAGAAGGCACTAGGAGAAAAGAGGGCTAACTAGGTCACCTCCTTGCAGGAGTATGACTTAGAAATCACCCCAGCTCAGATAGTGAGAGGCCAAGGGTTATGCAAGTTAGTTGCTGATTCAGCAGCATGACAACAAGAAGAAAGCGATACGTCAAACCTAGGACAACACGATCAAAATCTAATCTGTTGCGCACAAAACCCTGACAGTCCTTGGTATGACGATATAAGATTCTGTCTTGAACATGGGTCAGCCCCCCGTCACCTGGATCTCGCTAAAAGAAGAGCGTTGAGATTAAAGTCTGCCTCCTTTCATTTGGTTAATGGTATCCTGTTTCGTCAAAGTTTTGACGGCGTAGTGATGCGTTGTCTTGATAAAGACGAAGCAGAAAAAGTCTTTCTAGAGTTGCATGCAGGAGAAGCTGGCGGTCATTTTGGCGGTGACACCACTGCCCATAAGGTTTTAAGAATCGGTTATTATTGGCCCACGCTTTTTAGAGACGCCCATGCCTTGTGTCATAAATGTACATTTGTCAGAAAGCATCAGGGCGGTTACAAAAACCAGCCTTTCCTTTGCAGCCCGTTTCAGTAGATTCTCCTTTTCAGCAGTGGGGCCTTGATATCATAGGTCCAATCAACCCCCCGTCCTCACAACAACACAAGTTTATTCTGACAGACACAGATTACTTTACTCGATGGTCTGAGGCTGCTGCGTTAAGAACTGTGAACACCAGTCAGGTAATTGCCTTTCTAAATGCAAATATTATCACTCATTTTGGTATCCATGACTGTTTAGTATTCGATAACACTTCTTACTTTTCCTCTATTGAGATGAGTGAGTTCTCTTTGGAAAAAGGAATTAAATTGAAGTATTCTACTAGCTATTACCCCCAGGGCAACGGATTGACAGAATCGACAAACAAGAACTTGATTAAATTCATCAAGAGAACGGTGGTTGAAAATCACAAAAATTGGCACAATGCACTGTTAAACGTGTTGTGGGATGATAGGATAACACCAAAAGCTGCTGTAGGTAACTCCCCATTTTTTCTCGTTTATGGTAGAGAAGCAATTCTGCCACCTCACATTCTTCTTCCTTCGCTACAGTTGTCACAGAAAATCCAAGAAGAAGATTGTCGCCCTTTGGAAAACCGAATTAACGCTTTGATGAAGCTAGAAGAGGTAAGAGCCCAAGCTAAACGTAAGTTAGATCAACATCAACTATTGGTTAAAAGCTGGTGCGATTCTAACTCTGCTTCTGATAGGAATTTTGAAGTAGGTGACCTCATCCTGAAATGGGAGAAACCACATGAGGGAAAGGGAGAGCACACAAAATTTGAAAATTTGTGGCTTGGACCGTTTTTAATTGCTGAAAAGTGAGGTCCCAGTTCTTTTCGATTGCAAAATCTAGAAGGACAGCCTGACACCTATCCAGTGAATGGCTAAGCCCTGAAAAGATACTTTTCTTGACAACAACCCTTGTATATTATGTACATATTTTGCTTCTGTTTGCTTTTTCGTTTGCTTTTTTTTTTTGATTTTTCCTTTGAGTTTATCAGCTTGTGTTTTTTTTGAAATACACATACTTGTATACTGAGCTATTCAGACAAAGAAGACAGAAAATTGCTTTGCTGAAATAACTGCCAAGAAAATTGTATAAACATCAATAGTATATTTCTGAAATTTATATCTGTGTTGGCAAAAAAGTCTGCTGTTTCAAAGAAGTTGACTGATTTCGATCTCTGAGTAAAGCTTGTCATGATCATCTATTATATTTTTACGCTGTCCCTATTCCTTAAGGGAATGACTCAGAAGATGTCTCCCTGCCTTAGGAAGTTGTTTTTGTAAATGAAAGATCTCTGGATCTTTGTAAAGGACACTTCTAAAAAATTCTGCTGAGGTCTGAAAAAAAATATTAAAATATCATAATTTTCAACGTCACCCCGCTCAACTATATATCTTTGAAAAATAAACAAAATAAATCATTAATAGAGCTGTGGGAAGTTCTTGTAAACCCGTCGGGATGCTGAACAGGTCTGCTGGCAGTGGGTAAATGAATGCATGGCGCCAAGACAACTTTGTCGGGGTATTGAACAGGCCCGCTGACAGCGAAGCAATGTCGGGTATATGAAAATTTGCAAATAAGAAACCTCTTAATGTCCTTTATTCTGATCTAGAAATTCTTGGCAGGACATGGATGTCAGAGTGGGTTAAATGGCAACCCTGTCGAGGCTATGGACGCCTGCTGGTAGCAGTGGCTCTGTCAACAGTATTGAAGATTTTATCTTTAATATCATGACTCGCTCGTCTTAAGATTGTTATCAGTTTTCATCTTTTAAAACAATGCTGGAATAGTTGGTTAATGATGATGTTTATACGATTTTCTGGTTGTTATTTTTGAGTTGGAATTATCTTTGCTGTCGTAATTTGAATTTGTTCTTTTGGCAGAGATAACTGCTTCTACTAGTGTGTCGCCATTGTTGGCAGCCAATTCAATTTTTTTTTACTATCTTATAAGCTGCCTACACCAGTGTTTTGCAAACCTTAATTTTCGTCGCAATTCTCAAATAAAACGACACTTTTATTTTTTGCGCTATTTGCACACTTACCTTTCTTCTTGTTTTCACGACTGCAAGCGTGAAAACTTGGTTTTCGAAGTCCCATTAAAATTGTCATTATCATTCTTGTCGATATGCCCATTGCGTTTACATTTTACTTATCATTATGCAGTTGGAAAAACCTTTCGATCTGTACTCATTTGACATTCTTTGATTGATTATGTAATTTCGTTTCATGAGTGATTGAGGTTGTGATGCATTGACGATTGGATTTACATGTTATTTGATCAATTCACTTAGCACATTAGCTTCATACAAGCACATAGGTGTTATGGTTAGACCCTTGATATATATCATTTAATATGACACCTAGTTCATGTTATCAAAACCTTTGGCATTAACTTGGTATTGGTTTCGATTTGTGTGTTTGGTTTTAAAAATATGGCATAACTTTTGATCGCGCGAATGTTTAAACCACTTATCATTGAGTTCATTGGTTGATTGATTGGCATAATCGTTAACCTATAAAATAATGGGTTGAACAGCTATTTGCGTCGGCGGTTGTACTGTAGATATGACTCTCGTGCATGTATGAACTAGCTCCACCACCTTCACACGATATGTCATTAATGTTTACCCCTATCCCTGTTTCACCTTTGCTAGCATCGGGTAAGCCTTTGAGTGTTCTGTCCCTGTGTATGCTACGTTCAAACCCTGGCTCGTTCACATCGCTCACCGTGTGCTCTTCTCCATGGCACCGATGGTGCGAATTGAGCCGAACGGTAGTCAAGCCCTGCTACTGTTCGATAACGCCCGAAAATATTTACAAGATAATGGTTGGCTCACGTTTGTACAGAGGTTTGAGGGTTTTAATTTGTTTGTTGCATAACAATTCTCCCTTACCTTTGATAGGTGTAGGGCCAAAGTAGGCGACATTCATCTTGAGCTGAGTGAACAGTTCATTAGCTCTGCCACAGGGTTAGCAGCCACGGGCCAACAATGGTTTAAAAACTCTAAAGTCGATGAGGTGCCATGGCCTTTACTATTCGTATCACGAAAAATCACATCCTGTAACAAAGGTATGCCTATTTCCATGCTTAAGCCAAGGTGGCATGATCTTTTGATAGTGGTTAAACAATTCGTGACCTGTGAGGGTCGGTATGGACTGGTTTTTCTTTATCACCTTCGACTATTAATGAATTTCATGGGTTATCCATTGAACATGCCATTTTATTACTTGCGTAGTTTGTACAAGATGTCAAAAAGGTTTAAACGAGAGAAGGCCGATAGTAGCTTTTTTCACCATTGCCTGATCAGACTCATCGTCGTTCATCATTTAAACCTCCACGGTGATAGTTGGCAAGATTTTCTCTCTCAAAATGGTTTTGTTGATTCAGAGTCTATCCAAGTTGATAAGTCTGTGGTCAGTGAGACTAAGGTCGGGCCACCTGTGCCCTTTCATGCCCTTCTACCTTCTCCCAAACCCTCGGTTAGCCCTGATATCGACCTACCCGACGTTATAACAGACAAGGTTGAGGCTGTTAAAAAGCCTGTGAGCAAGAAGGTTAAGGGTAACCCTACTGTCGACGACAAAGGTAAAAAGAATGCTCGACTCATATCGAGATTGGCCCGGAATAAACCTAAGCTAAATGCTGAGCAGAAGCCCATAGTCCTCAATGAAGATTCTGACTCTAATATCGAGTGCTTCCTCGCTAGTGAGTACCCTTATTCTCGTGGTTTGTGCTCCGAGCCACCCTATGATTTCGTTTCTAATTTACCCCCTTGCCTAAAGAACAATCCTAGCTACCCTGGGATCAAGTTACCTAATGAAACCCTCGGCGTTTTAAACAAACCCTCACCTGCAATTTCGAAGCCCGAGCAGTCGTCATGCGACCAATGTAATGTGTGGCTGGAACGCTACTATACCGACGTTCCCTTATTACAGTCGAAAATAAAATCGTTGGAAAACCAAATTACAGTGTTGACAAATGAAAGGGACAAGCTTCGAGCTAATGACAAGAAGTAGAAGACCGCTGGCTCGATCGTATTTAGGAATGTCGAATCGACTACAACCTTTGTTAATTCCAAACTGTTATAATCGAAGCCCTTTCATTATCGAGGTATGAATTTCAATATCAAATTCATTTTTTTTGAATTGCTAGGATTAATATAATGAATTGAGTTTGGTTTTCAAATAAGCTCTATCCATTGTTCGAAATGACTCTGTCATAGCCATATCAAAAACAGTTATGTTGTAGATCCTATTCATTGTTTTCGTTTTGCTAAAATTAAATGAAGTTATGATTTGGTTACTCAATTTGGTCGTGCCCAGTTTAGCAATTGATTGGTTTTCAATGGGTTTGATTCGTTTGTCTGTTGGTTTGAGTTAACAAAATCAATGGTTTTTTTGCTTTCGTTTGGATTTGGATTATATCTGACCTGTGCAAAAGATCTCTTCGCCGAAATCATGGAATTGTTTGATTCATAACGACTATGTTAAACTCAAATTGTTCGATTCGCTCTTGTTTTGATTGGATTCCTACGTATCTTGAATTAGCACGATTGTTTTTATGAGTTGTATTCGTATCGAAAATATACTTGATGCTACTCTGTTGATTTTAATTTTCAAAACTGAGTTTGTTAAACTCAGATCGACATATGTCATCTCTATTGAATTCGTATGATAAAATTCGGTTAACAGTTCGTTTTGAAATGAATTCAAGTAATGATTTCGTTGAAAGTCAATCGATTTTGTCTACCCCCAATTGGCAATAACAAACGATTGGACGACTCTTACAGACCCTGTTATCAACCGATTAATTCCATTATGATTTCATTTGTATACCAGTTTTGATTTGATTCGCTAATAGCATGGATCGTTTGTTATGTTTAATATAGTGCGATCAATTTGAGAGAACGATCCTGGTCATTTGGTTTGGATTCGAAGTGATCTTGTGGATAGCTGAAGCAACTATTTGTGATTTCAATTGATTATGAAAACAATTTTATCACTGTTCGGTTATCCAATACAATGCTGTTTACCCGAATTGGTTATAACGAATTAAACATAGTGTAGCTATCTAGGTTATCATTTGATTTAGTTTGTTCAATTTGCATACAAGTGTCGATTTGAATAAGGCTTTTAGAAATCAAATATCTTTTGATAGTTTGAATGTATTTTCTAAGATTTGAATTGATTTTAATACGATTCTGTGTTTGATTTAGACCAGCTACAGAATCGCAAGATTTTGTAGCTAGTCTTTAGAATTAGATTTTTATCAATTCTATCAACAAAATATCCTCTTAACTTGTCCTTTTTGACCCCTTTCAGGTACATTTGAATTGCATTGGACATGCTGTGGCAGTCTAGGAGATATTTATGTGATATAGTTTTATTTTTAAGTTGTTAGTTTGAGTTAGAGATAGGAACTTGGGATATCATCCCAGATTTTCTGTAAACAGTTTTGATAACTTCCATAGGGATGTTTTACCCTGTAGGAGGTCTTTAAATACTTATTATTTTTTGTAAGAAGGATCATCCTCACTTGTGGGAGAACCAGGCTATGGATTTCTGATACAAACTGAGACGAGAGTTGATGTCTTGTAACAGCTTTCGCTTTCAATATATCAAACTTTTGTTTCAAGTTTTATGCATATCAGTTTGCAGTTGATTATAGACTACTTTAGCTATCATAATCTATTGCAGAATGATATGATTTGATTAATGTGCTATCCATATCTGGTCTCTTTCATTATTTAAAAGTACAACAATTACTTTGTTTCAGTTAATGAATCACAGATTTCTCTTCTTTGTTAATTGAATCATTTTGTATAGATCTTTGCATACAGATTTATCTAACTGTGAAGATTTATAAATCATAAGGTTGCTGTAAATTTTTATGTCTTGTTTGTCCTGTAATTATATTTGAAGAACATAACTGCTTCTAGTTTACGAGAAGCTCTTGGAGAATCCGGTGCGGGTTTCTTCCCTCCGATCAGCTAAGATAATCATGGCATACATAGGGCAAACCTGAAGCGTTACTTCAGGTTAATTTGTTGTTTATTTGATAGTTAATTTGTTAGTATAATTCAAGTAGTTTAGTTAGATATATGTGTAGTTTAGATTTGTAGTTAGAGTTAGTATTTTAGTTGTTTAGTTTAGATAGTTTTTGATTTTTCCTTTCAAAAATTATAAAATAAAAAAAATAATAGTCTCACTGTCTTAGGACAGATTACAAATGAGTTTTTCAGGTTTTCATTCAAATCTGTAATTTATAAACATTGTACATTTGTAATTAAATTGACTCTATTAGTAAGAGATCATTTGATTTTATAAAATTATAGTTGTGTAGTATTAGATAGTAAATTGTATATATTTTAATAGTTTAGTCTTGTTTTTATTAGTTTGTTTTAATAGTTAGTTTTAGTTAGATTAGTTAATTTAGAGTAGTTTTCTTTTGTTTTCTTAGGACTTAGATCGGCTAACGGAGCCGCTAAACCTGTCAGGGTGGTTCATCCCAAACAACTTGGGTTATTTAGACAACCCCGAACCGGTTCCACTCTCCCAGTTGACAGACGGTCAATTTCGCCCGTCAACACAATGGAAGTAGAGCTTGATTCTGTCGATGAGAAAAATGACTTTCTCAATAGACAAGATATGGCCATAAGAAGTATCGACATGTCTGTTTCTCCCGAACTTTTCCATCAAGTATATGAAGAATCATAAGGATTAACTCCAAATGAATTATGGACCAGATTGGAGGTTCTATTTGGGAATAAAAAATATTGTGAAGATTTTATGCAGGAGGTTGAACAGATAGAGCCAGAAGAGAAGCCATTAGAAGATCAAGCCTTTTATTATGAAGGGTCTTCTACAAAAGTTTTTGCAGAAATTTGTATTCCATTAATTGAAGATGATGTCTACTCCATTTCAGATATATTTTCTGAAATTCATGTGGAAGATATATGGCATGCATCTCAGGAGTCACATGCAGACACTGTTGCATGCACCACACATGCTTCTCAGGAGACAAAAAAGGAGCCGCGCACATCATATGCCATTATGATATTTTTTGAGAAAAATTTGCAGAAACAAATTGGATATTTGAATTCCTCTTGGAAAAATATCCAATTTCAAAAAAACAATCGTCCAAAATGGAGTCCGGAAAGTGAAGTTATGATCGTTTTAAAATCAACAAAATTTCAACATTTTTCTGGAAACAGTGGTACGGTTTTCAAAATTTCATCCAAAATTTATTTGGATATTATTCATTACAAGAAGACAAAGTGGATATGTGTGGAAATATCAATGATGCATATACTTCATCAGATCCGTGCAGACATATACATCTTCAACAAAATCTTCAAAGAGCACAAACTTGCACAATTGCGGGGTCTTCTTGGAGTGAAGGACATGGTTTCTTAGCAACTGCCTTTTGTTCCTTATCATTTTTTATTTTATGCATTGTAATTTGAGGGGGGGTTTTGTTCTCATGAGGTTTTCCCTCTTTCCTCGTTTAGTTCAGTGTATCTTTTGTATTTGGGTACCTAACATGGCCTCATAGCCGGGACCCATTCTTTATTTTCACCATAGTGATGTTCAGGGGGGGTGTTGACACACCTAGGATTTATTTTTTCCAAGGTTATTCCTTGTTTATTAGTCATAATTAGTCATTATCCAGTCTCCTATATTTTAGGGGATAATATTCCACCTGGAGAATATTCTCTTTCAATTGACACTTCAGTTTGACTAGTTGAGTTGAGTTTAAATGTTGCATTGGTTTTGTCACCATGCAACATTGGGATCATCACCAACTCACTACTCTTTGTCCAATCAGTTAACTGAAGACTAGTTGACTAGTTAACTCAGCTAGGTGGCAGTTCACTCCCGTAACTGCCTGAGAGACTAGACTAGGTGGCAATTTACTCTTGTAACTGTTAGTGTGTGTCCAGATCACTCTAGACCACCACTATGGCTCATCAGTTACTCATGTATCCTATATCTATTGTAAATTATTCACTCTTTATGTGTGGAATACGGTTAATGAGAATTCTTCCATTCTTTCTATCTTGCTTCTTCTTTCTCAATTTCTCTCTGCAAATGTGTGTAGTATTTTCTAGCTAGATCTATTCTGTGCAGGTTCAACACATTTACAATACCAAATAACAAAAAAATCTCTCAGTTTTTCAAAATGTGTTATAGTTATAGATATATTAGACATAGAAGTGGCACTACGAAATGTGCAGAAACTGTTTTACAATGGTGCTACGAAATTTCCTGTAGTGGTTACAGTTTGGATATTTGCCTTTTTAGGAGGTTTACACCTGTCAAGGAAGGTTTGAAATGGTCTCCTAAGATTTTTTTGGACATGAGAGACATGTTTTCCATCTCAATGTCAATCAATGTGACCTATTTCAATAGACATTTATCACAATAGGCAAGATCCCGAAAAATAAGAATTTATTAAGTTTTTGTTGGAATCTTTTGTAACAAGACTCCTAAATGGAGGAGGATCCTATGTAGATCCTTGGTTTCAACCTCATTAGGGTAGAGAGCTATCATTTACTATATATGGAAGTTGATTTTGAGAAGAAAAGGGTTGGATTCATGAGCCAAGAGATATGAGAGAGTTGTAGGAGGCACTTTGCGTGTGATCATTGTAACCCTGAGGGGATTATGTTTTTGTAAACATTTATGTTATTGAAGGTTCATGATATCTGTGTTATCAGATTGTATCTCTTGTTTTTTCTTCCAATTTGTCTTTTTACTTGAATGAATTGTACACCTTGAGGATCATGGTTTCCTTTGATTAATAGATTCTTGAGCATCCGAGGATCTGATGTATCTTTCCTATTAGTCACTGTTTACATTCAAGTACCTTCCATTCATTTATGCAGAGAGGATATCTGCCTTATGGATGTTCTTATTTGTGTTATATTTTTCTTCCTCTATTCAATAAACCTTTATATGATATGTAGATTGATTGCATTTAATGAGCAGGGTGTTTGCTTGACTCCATAGCCCAATGCTCCATCATTGATTTACAATAACTTATTTCCTTTCCCTTCCTCATTTTATTTTTCTTAATCCACAAAACCAATCAAGTATTTTTATTTCTATGTTACCAAGCTTACTCTTATTTGAAGTCTAGGAGTGAGTCTTGGAGTGATAGCATAAATGGCGTCATTGCCGGGGAGGCGATTTGAGGATATTGAATATCTCTGTGGGTAGAACGACAAGTACAGTTCCAACTTTAGATGGTAGACTGAAGTTGGGCACCTAGAGGACTGCATATTTTCTACTTGGCAATTCCATGAAGATGAACCTGTTGGAAGCCTCCACTGTGGGAAAAAGCTTGGATAGAAATGGAAGCCAGAGGCAAGTTCAGGTATCAAGTTCTAAATTTCTTTCTGGAACTTGTGCTCTTTGTCCTTCATTCTTTCTCGAATTTCCCTGCACACATTAGGATAATCATAATATGCTTCCTATACTCTAAATACCACCAGCCTTCTCTTGCATATTCATTTTTCAAACAAGTAGATTTACCCCCTTCATGTGTCATTGATGTTAAGGATATCCATCCACTTCGAACACCTGAAGAAAATGAGGTTCATATAAATTTTTTTAATCAGTCTAAACCTTATGATTCTCTCCCTTCTACATATTACAAAGATGATTTATCACCTTCTACCATTCCCTCTGTTGTTAATAACCAACCTGTTGAAAATAAAAATGAACCAAATTATTATTGTCCTTTAGCAAATAATAAAACTGATTCAGTTCAGGCTTCTAACTCCTCTGACCTTTACCAATAACCTTCTAGTGTTCAACATCCCACTGAATTCCAATTTAAGATTATGGAAAAGATGTTTGGACCTCTAAAGCTTCCATCCTTTCTTCATCCTTACCCTCCCGGATTTGTAGACTACCTACCAACTTTTGATAGAAAAGATAACACTGCAGGAGAAGAGCATCTGTCATCCTTTCAAAAATTCATTGACAATCTGGAAATATTGCATGAAGATATTGTCATGAGGCTTTTCTCTAAATATTTGATTGGAGATGCTTCCTTGTGGTTCAAGAATATGGAAGCTTCTTCCATTGGTTCATGGGATGAACTATATGACACCTCTTTAAAATACTTGGGAGAGATAAAATCATTTGATCAGTACTTGCATGAGTTCACTGCTATGAGAATAGAGGATAATGAAGTTTTGTCTGATTTTAATCGAAGGTTCTACAATATATATTGCAGATTACCCTTGGAAATTAAACCTTCTGAAACTATTGCAATGGTTTATCACATCATGTCTCAACACTCCAACATTGTCTTATTTCTTAGAGAAAGAAAGTCTACATATTTACAATAGTTATTTAGAGATGTTGAAGAAGTGGAGGAGAATCTTCGAGCTTGTGGCAATATTCAAAGACAATATAATGTTGAATCTACACATGAGCCCATAATTGATGGAGAATGCATCTACAAACAACAGGTTGTTACTGGAATGTGTGCACAGTAAAAAACATTTCATGGACAACCCTTTTTTGATGAGTACCCCAGTTATGTTGATGAGAAACGTTTTGATGAGCATCCTATTGATGAAAAGTAGCATCTTGTTGATACATGTATATTGATCATTTTCATTCAGCCAGAAGAACTAATCCAACAACTATCAACAGACCAACGACCACCTACTTCAATCATCCATTTACTAGAACTTGCACAGAAACAGAAGGAAGAATCTGCACATAAAGTGATTGATCAACAACCCTTGCTCGGTTATGATGACATCCAAGGTCAAAGGTTCTTGAGTTTAGATCAGAAATGTTTACTTATTAATCAAATAAATTTTATTAAGCCTTGATATCATGCATTGAATTATATTCAAGAGTTGTTAATTGAAGAACAAACATGTCATACCTTTCTCAGGAAGAAGCATTTCATGCAGTGGTAGTCATTTTGTTTAAAGCCACTGGTTTTGAATCATAGTTTTGAGGACCCAGTAGCACTTGTGATGAAGTCATATTTCTCCAATTCTCTCAAGTTTTCATATTTCTTCATGACACTCACTCATTCAGATGAACAACGTTTTCTGAAGATCGCTTTATGTCTGTTGTCATGCTTTTCCTGCTTGTTGTTTTCCATTTGCAAATTTGAGGAGAATTCAATGAGGAATTTGTTTAAGTGGCTATGGTGGAACTTCGCTTTCACCCAAGTGCATTGTAAAACCAATTAGTGTAGGAATGTACATAAATAATCTCTTTTGAGCAGGTGTGTTTTCTTTCATCTTGTAAGTAGTGTAAGTTTTTCTAACATGATGTCTTCAGCAAGATTACTGACAGTTGTACCCGAGAATGACTCCATAACCCAATGGTCAAGGCACTGAAAATACAAGAGTTATTTGAGCCTCACAGGAAGGTCTCTATTCCCCATGGAGCCTATGTTAGCACAAGAATTTGCACTAGAAAATTTGGTTATTTTTACGATCTATTTTGTGGCACTGGTGAATTAAGAGATTTCGCAGTGCCAAGTTCCTCAAGCACCAAGACCGAGATCCAAACACACTTGTCATCAACACAAGACATGAGTTAGAAAATCCATGCACACATTAAAGACAAAGCTTATGTGAATGGATACTTTCCTAAAACAAAGGAGGTGTGCTACCAAATTTGCAGAGTTATTTCAGCGATGGCGCTATAGAATAATCTATGTAGTATGTTCTGTGTTTTTGCTACCTGATATTCTACGAAAACTCCTAAGCTAAACTTAATGGTGGCGCTACAAATTATGCATGACTGTGTCACAATGGTGCTACCAAATACACATAGCTGAATTCATGATGGGCGCTACCAATTTTGCAGAGGCTAATTTAGAATGGATGCTACAGAATTGCACACAGGATCGACGCTATCGAATTTGCAAAGTTATTTCAGCGATGGCGCTACATAATCATCTATGTAGTATGTTATGCAATTTTTCTACCTTATATGCTATGAAAAATCATAAGCTGAACTTAACGGTGGCACTACAAATTCTGCAGAGGCTAATTCAAGATGGACGCTATAGAATTGCACACAGGATCGATGCTATGAAATGTGCAGAGTTATTTTGCAAGGACGCTTCTGCCATTTTTGAGTGTCTAACTTAAAACTCATATTATGAACAAATGATAAAGTATTTTTGAAAATTGGAGGAGGTTGCTGTTCATCACATACCAAATAACAAAAACCTGTCTCATTTTTTCAAAATGTGTTATGGTTAGAGATATATTATACATAGAAGTGGCTCTACGAAATGTGCAGACACTGTTTTACAGCGGTTCTACAAAATTTCCTGTAGTGGTTACGGTTTGGATATTATCCTTGTTGGTGTTGATGAATGTATCTATGGGAGACATCCTCCAAATTACAAACCTGTGAGATGTGGAACATAGCATCTATGTGATTCTTTCTCTTAGCTTACAAACCTGAGAGAAATCCCCTAAGAAGGGTACGTGGTTCCTGCATGAGATAGAGTTAGGAATGTAGAGATGACCTCCTCCATTCATAGAGTGAGAAGAACTCCAGATGATTATTTGGTGGAAAAGTGATCTGTTGTGTTAGGATGTGCATGTGGTTGAGCACAAGGTGAATGTGGTAAATCCCAAAAGTGATGGGCACATCATCATGTGAATAGAAATGAAGATGATGTGATAGCCTCCTCTAAGCAACAGAGTTGACGAGAAGACTCCAGATAATTATCCTGTTGGTGGCAGTGGAAAAGAATATATGTATCTAACACACTTCATTGAGAAAGAGACACATCTACATGTTGTACTTGGATATTATGCTATATATAACATGAGAGGAGTTGGAACTTCCACCTTCCAACTAGATTCAGATATGCAACTCAAATTAGAAGAGGTTATATATGTACCAGGAATGAAGAGAAACCTTGTCTCTATCTCGGCCCTTGAAGACAAAGATTACAAAATTACTTTCTCAAAAGGAAGAGTCCTTGCATGAAACAAAGACTCTCATATTAGCTCTTCCAAAGTAATTGGTGTCAGAGAAAACAACTTGTACAATTTGACCATCAAACCAGTTCAAGCCTTACTACATGACACTATCAGCCTAAGTGAGTTATGGCATATAAGACTTGCTCACATTCATTATAGAGATCTTCCATATCTAGGGAAAATGGCAACAGGTCTACCAAAGATACAGATCCATCATAAAGGTGTTTGTAAAGGTTGTGCCCTTGGTAAAAATATTAAAGGATCATTTATTAGCAATGCTAGTCAATCCAAGGAAATCTTAGACTTGATACATTCAGATGTATGTGGGCCAATGATTGTTGCATCCTTAAATGGGTACTTGTACTATGTACTCTTCATAGATGGTCACTCCAGGAAAACTTGGATTTACTTTCTGAAGAACAAGGATGGAGTCCTTGCCAAGTTTCAAGAATTCAAAGCTCGGGTTGAAAATCTGACCGGAAGAAAAATCAAAGTATTAATATCAAACAATGGAGGAGAATACATCTCAAAAGAATTTATCAATTTTTGTATTGAAGAAGGGATCAAGAGGGAGCTCACAGTTCCATACAATTCTCAAAAAAATTGGGTTGCTGAAAGGAAGAACAAAATTATCATTGAGGCAACTAAAGAAATGATACATGATCAAATTCTACCCATGAATCTATGGGCAGAAGCATGCATGACAACAATATATGTTCAAAACCAAATTCCTCATCAGATCTTGAAGAACATTACTCCAGAAGAAGCATTCACCAAGGTGAAGCCTAATATCAGACACTTCAGAATATTTGGATGTTCAGTGTACCTTTATGTACCCAAAGAAAAGAGATCAAAACTAGAACCTTCAGGAAGAAAGGGTACATTTGTAGGATTCGGTGAATCCTCAAAATCATATCGAATATACATCCCAGGTCAGAGACAAATTGAAGTAAGAAAATATGTTACTTTTGAATAAGAAGTAGTCTTCCAGAAATCCAGAGAAGAGCAGATGGAAATAGATGGTGAAACAATACCTTCTCCTCATTCGACTATTCAGAGGGAGACAAATATTGTTCCAGATGAGCCACCAACACCAGTTGATCCAGTTGCTCCAGCAGATTCAATTTCCCCAAGTAATATACCCAAAGAAATCATAGTTGGACATAAAAGACCTGCTTGGGCATGTCAAAATTTATAAGAAGCAGAAGGGCATAAAGCTCCACAAGGAGAAACCAGAGAAATCAAGAGGCCTAAGATATTCTCGAGCTACCTTTCAGAAATGACTCACATTATTGATTCAGAACCAACTTGTCATGGAGAAGCCTCAGGTGAGCAAGTATGGCAAGATGCCATGACTAAAGAATATCAATCTATAGTAAAGAATGATGTATGGGATGTTGTCCCAAGACCAGAAGGAAACTCCATAGTAACTTCCAAATGGACTTACAAAATCAAACATGTTTATAATGGAAGCATTGAAAAATATAAAGTAAGATTCGTGGCCAGAGGGTTCTCACAAATAGAGGGAGTCAACTATGGCAAGACTTTTGCACCAGTAGCCAGATATACCTCCATTTGATCCATCATTGCACTATTTGCTTCCATGGGTTGGAAGGTACATCTGATGGATTTAAAGACAACCTTTCTCAATGGAGAAATTGAGGAAGAAGCCTATATTGAACAACGAGAAGGTTTTGTTATACACAATGAAAAATCTCATGTATGCATATTGAAGAAATCCATATACGGTCTAAAACAAGCCCCATGTGCTTGGTATGAGAAAATGGATGGTTCCCTGATGAGTTTGGATTTTAACAAAAGCACATTCGACCCAAACTTATATTATCACATTAATGACAATGAGTGTTTCATTCTAGTTCTATATGTGGATGATATTTTCATCACTGGCTGAGAGAGACTCATTGCTGAATGCAAGCAGGAATTAACAGCCAAATTTGAAATGAAGGATTTGGGCCAAATGCATTATTTCTTGGGACTAGAAGTATGGCAGAGATCAGACGAGATTTTCCTAAGTCAAGGAAAATATACCTTGGAGATTCTAAAAAGATTCAAAATGACAGACTGTAAATACATGCCTACTCCAATGGTAATGGACTTAAAGAATATGAATGACACCGATTCAGGAGACGTAGATCCACATTTATATCAACATCTTATTGGATCATTGATGTATCTGGTTAACACTAGACTAGACATTTTCTATGCAATAAATGTGCTTAGCCAGTTTATGAGCCAACCAAGACAGACACATTGGATAGCACACATTGGATAGCTGCAAAACACATATTGAGATACTTACAAGGCACAATTGGTTATGGCCTAAGATATGAAACAAATGTGGACCTAAGTCTGGAAGGATATGCCGATGCAGATTGGGTAGGAAGTGCAGTAGACAGAAAGAGCACCTCAGGTAGTTGCTTCACCCTAGGATCAACCATGGTTTCCTGGTGCAACATAAAACAAAGCTCTGTGGCTTTGAGTACAACAGAGGTAGAATACATTGCACTGAGCATGGAAGTTCGTGAAGCTATATGGCTTCACAAACTTTTGACAGACTTGTTCGATCATGAGATGGATCCGACGATTATTCATTGTGACAACCAGAGCTGTGTAAAGCTCTCCGAGAACCCTATATTTCATGACAAATCAAAACATATTGAAATCAAGTATCACTATATCAGAGACATGGTGCAGAGGAATACAGTGCATGTACATTATCTTTCTACTCATGAGAAAAATGCAGATATCTACACTAAACCACTTGCCAAGACAAAGTTCGATTATTTCCATGAGAAACTTGGCCTGATGGAGAATGCCTCCCTAGATGAGAGGGAGTGTTGATGAATGCAGCTATGGAGACATCCCCCAACTTATAAACTTATGAGATGTGGAACATAGCAGCTATGTGAATCTTTCTCTCAGCTTACAAACCTGAGAGAAAACCCCTAAGAAGGGTACATGGTTCCTGCCTGAGACAGAGTTAGGAACGTAGAGATGACCTCCTCCATTCAGAGAGTGAGAAGAACTCCAGATGATTATCTGGTGGAAAAGCGATCTATTGATTTAGGACATGCCTGTGGCTGAGCACAAGGTGAATGTGTGAAATCCCAAAAGTGTTGGGAACGTTGTCATGTGAACATAGATGAAGATGATGTGATAGCCTCCTCTGAGCAACAGAGTTGACGAGAAGACTCCAGATAATTCTCCTGTCGGTGGCAGTGGGAAAGCAAATATGTAGAGTGGACGTGTCTGTGGATGAGCATAGGTGAACGTGTGAAGACCTGGTTATTTTGTGTAATGCAGTGAATCAGAGCTATGAAATCCTTATGGATGTGCCCCTAGTGGATGAGAACTAGTGGGTGTATTAGATCCTTTTCTATATATTGTTCAAGAGTTAGACCTACCTGTAACCCTAATTGTTATGTAAAGGGTACATGTTGGCCCCACCTTAATATGTTTAATAATAAATGTAAAAGATAATTAATATTAATTATTATAATAATAATAAATTATATAGTGACTTAGAGAGGTCGGCCTTGTTGAGCCAATAAACACCTTTGTTGATTGAACAAGTCTAATATAAGTAAGGGATGATTCTCCATTATGGAATCATATATTTCTGATGAATTTGGAAAATTTAACAAACACTTCTATTTGGAAAAAGGTGTGCACCTCTCTTGGGCACTAGTCTTCTAGGGCTTAAGCACCCTCTTGTGTGCTAAGTCATTCTTGGCGGTGAAAGGTCTTTCTCTTGAAGAATATAGCAAAGGATTTGGCTGGGTTTTCTTCCCTTGTTGAGAAGGGTTTCTCAGGATATATCTTGTGTTCTTTTGCATGGTGTTTCTTCTTGTGATCTTGGTTGCAACAAGAATTCTTGTTTATGGTTAAGACATGATGAAATTGAAATGAACTACATGCTTAAGCTAAGGCTTATGAAAATTCAATAGTTGGGAGGTTGCCACCTATCAAGGAAGGTTTGAAATGGTCTCCTAAGAGTTTGTTGGACATGAGAGACATGTGTTCCATCTCCAGATAAATCAAGATGACATGTTTCAATAGACATTTATCACAATAGGCAAGATCTCATAAAATAGGAATTTGTTAAGCTTTTGTTGGAATCTTTTGTAAGAAGACTTCTAAATGGAGGAGGATCCTATGTAGCTCCTTGGTTTCGACCTCCTTAGGGTAGAGAGATATCAGTTACTATATATGGAAGTGGATTTTGAGAAGAAAAGGGTTGGATTCATGAGCCAAGAGAGATGAGAGAGTTGTAGGAGGCACTTTGCCTGTGATCATTGTAACCCAGAGGGGCTTATGTTTTTGTAAACATTTATGTTATTGAAGGTTCATGATATCCGTGTTATCAAATTATATCTCTTGTTTTCTTTTCCAATTTGTCTTCTTACTTGAATGAATTGTACACCTCGAGGATCATGGTTGCCTTTGATTAATAGATTCTTGAGCATTCGAGGATCTGATGTATCTTGCCTATTAGTCACTGTTTGCATTCAAGTACCTTGAATTCATTTATGCAGAGAGGATATATGCCTTATGGATTTTCTTATTTATGCTATATTTTTATTCCTCTATTCAATAAACATTTATCTAATGTGCATATTGATTGCATTTAATGATAAGGGTGTTTGCTTGACTCCATAGCCTAATGGTCCATCATTGATTTACAATAGCTTATTGTTCTTTCCCTTCCTCGTTTTCTTTTTCTTGATCCACAAAACCAATCAAGTCTTTTTATTTATATGTTACCAAGCTTACTCTTATTTGCAGTCTGGGAGTGACCCTTGGAGTGATAACAAGACCAAAATCGACAAGTGACAGTCGCACACTTGAGGCAAAGCTGAGGGGATTTGAAAAACTTTTATTTTTTGAAGATTTTTTGATGAATGATGATTGCTAATCAAGTGTTTTCTAGGTAAATACAGGTGACCAGATGATCATGCCAGTTCACTGGAGGGAGAGAGACTAGGAGTGCCTCTGGGAGGCAGTGAGAGAGGAGCTGGGCATTCAGAGACTCTTGGTAGCCTATGGGTTCCTCAAGTTCTTTGA
The DNA here is from genome assembly GCA_009831015.1 of Picea engelmannii. Classification (NCBI taxonomy): domain Eukaryota; kingdom Viridiplantae; phylum Streptophyta; class Pinopsida; order Pinales; family Pinaceae; genus Picea; species Picea engelmannii. The sequence continues at coordinate 311,472 of ML784289.1, read as the reverse complement.
CTGCCCACTAATATGGGCACATGAGTACCTGCTGCAGTATCTGATTTCAATGTGGAGCACTGATCTGTAGTGCTTCAATGTGTGTGGGCAATAGTTGACATTCTCAGCTGGTGAGGATGTCTATTTCTTGACGGGGCTCCCTTTTTGGGGAATGGCCCTACCTGTTGATCCCCAGTTGCTAGGGGATGTACACTTGGTAGAATTGGAATGGATTTATTGTTCAGGGCCGAACATGATGTCAAGTTTGGTCATCCGTATCGAGGCAATGGATGCGCTCTTGCATCAGTGTCTCACATCGATGATTGTGAGGATATAAGGATCCTTAGCGACTCAATGGATCAATGGTGGTTAGTTAAGGATTATGCAAAGAGTATTGGATGGAGATTTTTTCTCCTAGGGATTGATGTTGCATTCCAAGATGATGGGGCAGATTCACTAGTGTTGGACCACCATCTCTTGTGATTTTTCCTTTGGATCTATCTTGGTGGCATGTTTTCTGGAGAGGGTGCCCATGTTACGCCCTAGAGTGTTGTTGCCGCCTGCAGGGCCACATGAGTCGCGACTAATGTGATGGGCATCAATTTTGGTACATCATGGAGGGGGGGAGGGTGGCCACTATTTTACGACCACATTGGTGCGTGTGTGGCGCCATATGATGCAGATTATACTACAATTTCCATATGGTGGGATGGACTTCCGGCATGAACCAGATATGGTTTTGCCTCCTGGAGAGGATTGGGACCAGAGAGGTATGTTGGTGTACTTATGTTTTGTGATTTTGATAGTGTAGCATATGTTTATATGTATGGATGGATGTTGATCCTATATTTTTCTTTGTGTGTGCAGATATGGGACTGCGAGGTCGAGAGGTAGAGGTGGTTGGAGAGTCAGCTCACCAGGGGCTAGTGAGACCGCCGCAGGTAGAGGCGTGGGTGGGAGAGATACGTCGGAGGGACGAGGCGGGTGAGAGGCACACAAAGTTGAGGGTCGATCATAGGTGTCGGTTCATCGATCCAGGGGTGGGGCCATCACATGTGCTACAGGAAGAGGCTGGCAGGGGGTTCGAGGACTTCCGACGTTGGTTGGAGATGGTACTGCACGGTGTGCCCGAGGGCATGTGGCCCCACATTCAGGAAGAGAGATTCCTAGAGAAGTGTGTGGGTGGCCCTACAGAGTTGTGGACCTTGATCCACAAAGAAGTTGTAGTGGGGGCAACGATGACTGTTCGGTTGCCTCCTAGACATGGAGGACCCCAAGCTAGTGGGGCACCTCCTGTAGACAGAGGACCTGATTGCGGAACTCTGGGGGCACCATGACTACTATGTTGTATATTTTTGTAGTTATATAGGCCTGCGAGCCCATTTTGTATAGGGTAGGGTGACACCCATTTTGTACCTATAGGGGTAAGGGGGGATCACTTTCTTATGGGCGATGCACATGTTGTACTATTTTGTAAACATTTGTGACACATTGATATATATATATATATATATATGTTTGGGATATCTGTGGTGTTTACATATGTTGATGTTTGTATGATGTTATATGATGCCTGATCTAGATGCTGTGACAAACATTTGATGATTTATGTATATGGGATGATGTATTGATGTGATAAATGTTAATCTAACACTAGGTTAGCCATGTTATCTGTTATTTTATTAAATTGTCGTGGAATGTGTAAATGTAATTGAATCAAAATGTCTAGATATGAGTCTAACTTGTAGGTATTTGTGAAAGAGGCAAGGATCGCGGACACAATATATATTGTTGATTTGTAGGACGATAAGTTGGGAGTCCAATAAGATGCTAAGGTGACAAATGTGGCGGTGACTGGCCTCAACAAGGAGGTCAATGAGGTTGTGTATTCTTCTTGGTTGTTGGTTATTGAGCCCAAACATATGCGGCTAGAGTGGAGCAATTCATGTGAGGGGGTGTAGAGGGCCCAAGTGGCCGAAGAGAGATTTTGTGTCCAACGACTAGCTCTGTCAACGTAAGTGAAGACGAGGGATTTCTTGATTTTGGGAGTTGAAAACTCTAGGTTGTATTCCTGAAGGATGACGATTGATCGAGAAAAATTTCCATTAATATATCGTCGACTAAGAAAGTACTGCATAGGGTTGGAATCTGACACGACTTTGGTAGTGCGAAGAAAGATATAATGATGCAGTTTCTGGACTACAAGGGCTAGTTTCTCCTCATGATTGTACTTCATGGTTGGTCCTGAAAGATTTTTACTGATGTAGTAAATAACATGCTTGCGGCTATCATCCCCTAGTTGAATGAGAACTCCTACTACTGAGATGGCTGAGGCCAAAAAATAGAGGATGTAATCAAAATCATAGTCGGGCAGACTAATCAAAGGGGAATTGGAGACCACCGCTTTTAAATCATCAAAATCAGTTTGGGCATGCTCATCCCATTGAAATGGGATACTATGACGCAGTAAGTGAAGAAAACCATGCGCGCGAGTGGTGTAATCTGGGACAGATCATCGTAAAAAGTTGGTTTTTCCTTGTAGGCTCTGCAGTTGGTGCAAATTCCTAGGTGGTGGAATTTCTGTGATAGCTTGGACCTTGAGGGGGTCCACTATGATGCCATGTTGGGAGACTAATAAGATGCTAAGGTGACGAATGTGGTGGTGATTGGCCTTGACAAGGAGGCCAATGAGGTTGCATGTTATTCTTGGTTGTTGGTTGTTGAGCCCAAACATATGCCGCTAGAGTGGAGAAGTTCATGTGAGGGGGTGTAGAGGGCCCAAGTGGTTGAAGCGAGATTCTATGTCCAGCGGCTAGCTCCATCCACGTAAGCGAGGATGAGGGATTTCTTGATTTTGGGATTTGAAAACTCTAGGTCGTATTCCTAAAGGATGACAATCGAATTTTTTTTCCATTAATCTACTGTAGACTAAGAAAGTAGTGCATAGGGTTGGAATCTGCCACGACTTTGGTAGTGCGAAGAAAGATATAATGACGCAGTTTCTGGACTACAAGGGCTAGTTTATCCTCATGATTTTACTTCATGGGTGGTCCTGAAAGATTTTTACTGATGTAGTAAATAACATGCCCGCGACTGTCATCCCTTAGTTGAATGAGAATTCCTACTACTGAGATGGCTGAGGCTGACAAGTAGAGGATGTAATCACGATCGTAGTCGGGAGAACTAATCAAAGGGGAATTGGAGACCACCATTTTTAAATCATCAAAATTGGTTTGGGCATGCTCATCCCATCAAAATGTGATATCATGATGCAATAAGTGAAGGAAACCATGCGCGCGAGTGGTGTAATCTATGACAAAGCATTGTAAAAAGTTGGCTTTTCCTTGTAGGCTCTACAGTTGGAGAAAATTCCTAGGTGGTGGAATTTCTGTGATAGCTTGGACCTTGAGGGGGTCCACTGTGATGCTGTGTTGGGAGACTATGAACCCCAGGAGGCATTCGACGATGATGCAAAATACAAACTTGAGGGGGTTCAAGAGGATGTTGTACTGGCGACATAGTTGGAGGACAACTCGTAAGTCATCTAAATGTTGAGTTCATTGCTTGGATCGAGCGGTGAGGTCATCCAAGTAAGAGAGGATAATGTGAGCGAGATCATGGAAAACATAAGTCATGGCTCGTTGGAACATAGCACCAACATTATTGAGTCCAAAAGGCATGATAGGATATGAAAAAGTACCCCACAAGGTAGTAAATGTAGTGTTATATTGATCTGTTGGATGGATTTGGATTTGATTGTAGCCAGAGAACCCATCCATGAAGGATAGGGCCTCATGGCCTGCACAATCATCGATAATTTGGTCGATGAAAGGTGTTGGGAAGTTGTCTTTGGGACAAGCATGATTGAGATCACGAAAGTCAATACAAACGCGAATAATGCCTTGTTTTTTGTTAACGGGGACGGGGTTGGAGACCCATGACGTGTATGCGATGGGGTATATGAACCTTGCAACACGTAACTTGTCAATTTCGGCTTTGATAGTTGCAGCTTTGGATGGGTGAGGTGGTCGTTTCTTTTGACGAACTGGGACGATATCTGGCCATGTGTCAATGCGATGTTCGATGGTAGAAGGATCGAGGTCGGGAATCTCAGTATATGACCAGGAAAAAATATCTTGGTATTCCTGAAAGAGATCTTTGTAAGATATGAGTTCCTCGGGGGAGCATGCGGCACCAATGGTGAATTCTTCTATGACTCATGGTTTGATGGAAATGTCGATTTTAACAGTGAGGGAAATGTTGGCCATGTTGCCTTCTTCAAAAGCATCGGGGGCAGGGATAGGGTTGTTGAGCCAGTCTATATGCCCTGATGGAATAAAATCCTTGGTTTTGATTGCACATATGCATGATTTTCTAGGTCGGTCAAAGGCTTCCTGTGAGATAAAAATCGCTCTATGATGGAGCACATTCCATGGGAAATCGGGGGTAGTTAGTTCTTCCAGGATATCTTCGTCACAGTGAAAAATGCGAGAATACAGGGGATCCAAGGAAGTAACATTTGTGATTGTTACCATGTGGTTTTCTTCAGGTGGTGAAGACATAGGGGGGGTATCACAACTTTGGTGCGATGGTGCGCTTGACATAAACCAAATGTCCAGACACTGTGGGTTGTAAACTGTGGTCGAGGGTAAGATTTCCTGGGGGAAATGGACCGGGGAATTGGGAGGATTTGGGGGAAAATATTCAGACAGTCTATCCATGAACCATGGAGGGGTAGGAAGTGACTCAGGTTTAGGAGAGGTGATGTGAACAATATCTGGAGAAGGGATGGAGGGAATCACTTGTAGTACAAGAAGTGAGATGGGTGGAGGATTTTGAATAAGGGCCATTTGACGACGCCTATATTAAATGATCGAAGGACATTGGTACGTGAAATGATCAATTGATTCGCAAAGAGAGCAAGGACACCTCATCCATTCGTTGACTGAGATTGAGACATAATGGATGTCAGTAACATGGGTACTTGACGACTTGGGTGGAGGGGGATGTTGTTGAAAGGTTTGGCGTATGGCCGCTAGCATTTGATGAAACTGATGTAGATCCAGGCAATGATGAGTATAGTGGCCATACTCTGAAAAAATGGCACACACGAATTTGGTTCACAACCCTTTGTTTCCTGCAGTAGGGGATGTTGTGGTAGTACTAGGTGTACTTGATGAAGCACTGAGCGATGTGGTTTCTCGAGGGAGTTGGATCAAATTGCGTAAATAAGAGAATGAAATCTATTAGTGGGTTGTCCCTCTCTTTTGCATAGTACGCAAGGAGGTTGAACTTGGGGATGAAGTGGAGTTGTGGGCTCTTTCTTCTTCCGCCTGCCCCAAGCCATTGTGGTGGTGTTGTCGATGGAGTGTGAGGGTGGTGTGGTCAGAGTTAGTATTGGAATCTACATCAAGATTCCCTCTTATTGGGGAGGGAGGGGTGGTTGAGGAACCATTGTGGGTGGATGTAGATACCATACTAGAATGGCGAGCACCATGTTGGGAAGGGTAAGTTTTGTGACTACCTGAAACGCTTGTACGCCTAGTGTGGGGTAGAAGAAGGTGATTCGAGTGATGGCTTGGGGAATGGTATCCCAAACTAGGATTTGACCCTGAGGGAGGGTGAAATCAGGGATAAGTGGTGTCGTAGGGTTCTCAGGGGATTCCTAAGGTAGACTTTATTCAACTGGTGGGATGTCAGGGAGTGGAGAAGCCTCAGTGGGAGGATTAGTATCGCCGATTTCAATTCCATTAGAATATATGACACACACTTGTGTTGAGGGATGTATGAGTGGTGGTGCTCCATGGTATGCCCCCAACAAGGATGGGTCCTTGAAAATTCTAGGGCGCATATCCATGAGTGGATAGGTGTCGAAACTAGTGTGGACAAGAGGTAAGATGTTGTCGATGTTGGAGGAGTGGTTAGGCTCATAATGTGAAGCTTGGTCGATGGTGATGATATTCCCGTTGTGGGGGAACATCATCGTTCGAAACAAAGAAGAGGCCACAACCTTCATAGCATACATGCAGCTACGTCCAAACAAGATGTTTTAATCGAGCGGGGCATCGATAACTTCGATGTCAATGAGGATGGTTTTCCCCCCGAGTTCAATAGGGACATTTTGAAAGAGCCCTTCAGGAGAAGATGGTCAACCATCGTAAGCTCTTAAAGTGATGGTAGATGGTATTAGCTCAGGGGAGCCAAGTTTCTCCCATACAATTTTGGACATGATACATGTGGATGCACCTTCATCAATTATACATCGATGAACCGTGATGTTTCGAATATTGACTGGTATCTGGAAAGATACCAAAGAGGGGAGACGAGGTTCCCCATAATCTAGATCAAATGTGATGAGTCTAGTATCAGTTGGTTCGAATTCCCCCAAGGTGGAGAGTAAGGATTTTCGTTGAGTTGGACAGGTTTGGAGGACCTCCAATACTGACATGGCTGCAGGAGATTTTTCCAAGTCATCGACCAAACTGTAATTGTGTGCTACCCTAGCTTGAGGTTTGTTGACATTTTTTCATAACGATATGTGAGGGATATGAATGGAGGGTTCAGTGTTAGGGAAGAGGATCATCAATGGTTTTCCAGTTGTGGCTAGAGCTGCTTCTGAAGTGCTGGGAGTAGATTCAGGGGGTGCGTTGTATTGACGATTGTGTATTTGCAAAATAATTTATTCTTCGCTAGTTAGGAGGATATTGCGATCTACTGGATTTCTAGGGTTTTGATACTGTCCCATTTGTGGTGGGGAATGATGTGTCTCCTGTTGGGTATTCATCACACCTTGGTGTGGAATAGGGTTTTGCAACACATCTAGGGGTTGTTGTTGCAAATACTATTGTGGGGCCTGCTGAGGGGCAAGCGGCGCTGGAGGATGTGGCGTGTTTATGGAATCTTTCATCCATTTGAAGTCGACAATTTGGGGGAAATGGTGAGTGTAATGGTCATGCTCACCACAAAGAGAGTAATGGAAGTTATTCCAGAGGTTTTTATTGTTTTTCCTCCCTTGGCGTTTGTTGTTATTGTCCCCTTGGGGGTTCTAGTTACCCTAGTTTTGGTTGCCCCCAGCAGGATGGTTTTGTTGGGGGTTGTTTCCCCCTGGTCCTGGGTTATTATTGTTTCAGTTTTTTTCTTTCTTCTTGGCATTATTCAACTGATGGGTCGGATTTTTTGTATTCAATTGTTCAAAATTTTGAAATTGTTGAATGGGAGAGGGCTGAACAAAGTTAACACCAACGTGTGGTTGTCCTTCTAGAATAGAAATCAGTGTTGGAGGACCAGGAAATGGAAAATACATATTATTTTGTGGCAATGATCCGTAGGGTGCATAGGAAGGCATAGTTCTTTCACCAGTGACTAGGTTATAAGTTGAGGTAGAGGGGGTACCAGAACTTGGTTGAGAGGTCGGGCGCATCATGGGTGCCTACAAGGGTCCACTCACGGGTGGAGGAAGTGCAACAGGGTATGGCTATTGATAAGGGGGAGGAGGGTAATAAGGTGTCCCTCCATATATCGGTGTATATTGGGGGGTACCGTACATAGGTGGTGGTTGGATGCACAGGTTGTGGTGTGTTTTGGTACCAATCAATCCATCCGCCGCATGAGACATCCCAAGTTTTTCCTAGCCAAATTGTACGGGTCTTGGTGCGTCAGGTATTAATGTGTATAAGTACCCCGAATGAGCATAAATGAGGTTGTACTGTTGATCCTTGCTAATGGCTTCTTCTTCAGTTTGGGAGAAGGTGGATGCCACATATTTGGAAAGGATAGAGATGAGTGATTTCAGAAACTAATCGAGACGTTGTTCTTTGGTGGTTTCTTCTTTGCATAAACTACGTTGTCAACGCTATTCGTTAATGTGGTTGGCAATATGCATTGTTGAGGTTTGTTTGCACTCAGAGAGTAGTTCTATACCGGTGTCATGACGAATTGGTGGTTGGAAGAAGGCCAAGAATGCTTTGGACAAGGATTCAAAAGTTACGCGGGACCCTGATTTTTTGTCCAATACCATTTGGCGAATAGACCAGTGAGTGTGCGTTGAAATAACCTTAGGTGGACAAAGTTGTTCATGATGTTGTTTGAGGAGCACCATAAGTGGAAGGTTATGACATGGTTGGCGGGATCTTCCCCTGATTTTCCTTCAAACTTGGGAATGTTTGAAGGTAATTTGGTAGGTATATTGGGCCATGTGGGGTCATGCAATATAGGGTCATTCATGAGTTTACTCAAATAAAGGATATTGAGGGATGCCAAATATGGCATGGGGTGTGGTGGTGGAGGATTAGTTCTAGCCATGGTGTGAGCAGGTTGTGTACCTGACCCTTGAGGGGATTTGGTGGGGTTGTACTTCTCCCTTGAGAATAAGTTTGACCTCTTCCTCCATGTGAAGGAGAGATAGTGGATGGGTGGCCTTGGAAAGTGGACCCAAGTAAGGTGGAACCAAGCAAAGTTGATCCCAAAATAGTGGCACTCATAGGAGCATGAGATGGTTGAGTCCGTGAGTTGGAAAGACTAGGAACTCTTCCTAGAATAGGAGGGAGATTCTGCAAGCGTTTGGAATGACAAGGATTCTGTGGGTCCCCTATGATGTCCGAATAGCAAAGTGAATGTGTGCAAATGGTGATGAGAGAAATAAATGAACAAGAGACTTGTATAATTTTGGACCTTCACACTATATCTCACAATCAGATGTAATTAAATGAACATCATACATAAATCAATTGGCAAGAAGCATACATGTGGGTAGGTGGATTTTATTTGCATGGGAGAACAAAGAAAACAAATGCTCGTGTCCTATAAATATCTAACATCCTTCCTCTCAAATAGCACTGGACCTTCCAATAACACTCACCAGTGGGATCTGAAGCCATCGGAAGAAGAACTAGTGAAAGGTGAAATAATTAGTTATAATGAGGGGTAGAGGGTGCATATCCCGAAAGAGCTGGAGATATTTCCCAATAGCCACACAAAATATGATTAAGGTGAAATTGTAGCCCACAATTGCCACCTGGGTAGATGTCCTACATTTTTGCCACTAGGTACCTTAGTCAAAGTGCGACATTTAGATTTTCAGCCTCATAAATAGGTCATGGGTTGGATCCCTTCCAAGAGTTGGGTGACTTGAGGGGGGACGCATAGAACAACTGGATCTCAGCCTTCGACCCTTCATGGGTATCTCCCTGCCTTATGGTGTTAGGAACACTTGACTTGGAGAATTTTAAAGTTCCCTATTTTTCAACTTCTAAAGTTTGAAGATGTGAGAACCAGATAATGGGGGGTTATTTGGATGCCTACCCCCGAAATCCTACGTAGACTAAAAAATTCTTTTGGCACCTCTTGTGGAGGAAAACTTAGTGAGTTTTTATAAAAAATTTAGATGTGGTTGGTAGAGAGATTGGGGGTGTGAACCAATCTCGTTGGAATTAAGTGGGTGTGGATAATTTCTTCAAGAAATAGTGGGACATTTCGGAATCCCTTTGGAGGAAAATTAACTACTTCAACCTCCATGATTCGAGACGAAATTATGTGAGTGAAGAGTGACTTCATGTGTGGGCAAGTGAACAAATGTGCCAAATTTTTAATAAGTTATGTGTCAATTTTTAGCATGTGGACTTCATGTGGTCCTTACTAATCTTGATTACCTATCTTGCTAGATGTCATTGGCACAACCTTTCGGAATTTTTAAAAGCCCTAAAGAACTAGTATGTGGACATATGGGTCCTTACCAATCCTTTAAACTCCCTAATGTGATTTAATCTAAGATTTTTTTTGAAAAACTATCCTATATGGAAAGCATGTGGGCATGTATGGGCCCATTACTTTGATCTTTAAACTCTCCTAGTGATGTAAACTAAGAAAGCAACTGTTGGTCACTATAATTGCTTATTTAATCTAAACAATCAAGTGCTACATAAATTGTCAACCCAGGGAAGTCTGTTTATTTCAAAGGTAACCACACACTATATATTCTCAATCTCAAAAGCAACCTAGAGTTGTAGTAAAAACTATATTAATCACACTTGCCTTGAACAAACTGAAGTTCTAACTTGAATTACAGGAAAGCAATCTACCTATTGCAGAGCTCAAAGTTTAAAGAAATGATTAATTGAAGAATCCTGGATTACATTAAAATAACAACAAGATGCTGCAACAGGAAAGACCAACTATTCTGTAACCAGAGAACAAGACCCTATTCCCAAAGCAGGAATCTTCAGCACCTGTTTCCGATCATCACACTTCATGAACTCATTGCTTAACTGAAATAATTGACATACACACTGAAGACTGTCTATCTCTTAATAGAGAACAAGACCCTATTTCCCAAGTAGGAAACTTTAGCACCTGTTTCTGATTAGCACACTTTCATGAACTCATTAATGCACTGAAGGCTAACTATCTCTAACAGAGAACATGACCCTATTTCCTAAGCAGGAAACTTCAAAACATGTTTCTGATTAGCACACTTTCATAAACTCATTAATGCACTGAAGGCTAACTATCTCTAACAGAGAACAAGACCCTATTTCTTAATCAAGAAACTTTAGCACCTGTTTCTGATTAACACACTGTCATAAACTCATTAATGCACTGAAGGCTAACTATCTCTAACAGAGAACAAGACCCTATTTCCTAAGCAGGAAACTTCAACACCTGTTTCTGATTACCAAGCTTTCATAAATTCATCAAACACGATTGCTAACTAAAATGATTAACAATTACCCAAGCATGAATCACATGAAAACAATGTAACGTTTAGTAAAGCAGAGTTTTCAGCAAGACAAAGTTCAGTAAAGTAGTGTTTCAGCAAAACAGAATTCACTAAAGTAGTGTTTCAGTAAAACAAAATTTAATCAAGGCATAAACAAAAACCACACTAACACACTACAAAGCTAATGAGGGAATCTTGTGAAGAAGGTGGGCCCTCCCTTCTCACAAGATTCCCCTGAAACGAAAGGAACTAGAGAGAAATGCTCAGAGCAATCTTTTATTCATCTGTCAACTGTGTTACATTACAATCTGGAGTAAAAACGTCCCTCTCTGTAAATCTTTTCTTAATACAAAAACAGAAGATCCTCTCGAATGGTAATTTCCTCTTATTTAAAGAGGAGGATCCCTTCGATACAATTTAATCAACTAATTACATGTGTACATCTGAGTCCTATTCTTAGTCAGATCAACTTTCTAAACTGGAATAGGATATCCTAGTCTCCTGCAACAGAATGCTATTACAAGTGTTGAGTGAGGTGTTGCTGTTGCGGTTGGAATAACAGCTTCTTTATTTGTCTCTTGTTACTGTTGTTGTATGTTGTTTCAACATCGCAAATCGCGGGCTGTTTCAGCCACGGGATTTGCGTTCTGACTGTTTCAACACTTCTCAGGCGACAACGATGGTTGATGCTAGCTCAAGGTGTTGCTGTTGTAGTCAATTCTGTGTGAGTTGCTGTTTCAGCATTGTTGACCACGAACTGTGTAACAACTTCTTCTGTGTTTCAACATCGTTGACCACGGATTGTGTAACAACTTCCGTGTTTCAGCATCGTTGACCATGGACTGTGTAACAACTTCTGTGTTTCATCATCGTTGACCACAGACTGTGTAACAACTTCTTCTGTACGAGTTGTTGTTTCAGCCACAAGGTTTGCATGCTTTAACTGTTTCAACAACAGGCCTCAATGCTAATCTGCAGTTCGAACTGTTTCAGCACTTATACATTTCTGATCACTTGTTAAGTACGAGAGTAATGTAAAATTATATGCAAAACAGATTAAACATATAGTAAAGAGAAGAGACGTTGTATACCTTTGGAAAGATAAGGTAAAGTGATAATATGAATTTAAATGTGAGTGAAACAAGAGTGTAATGGTAGAAAAAAGTGTGGGCAAAAAGGTACATTGTGTGGTCCTAACATCCCCCCCAACTTAAAATGTTGCAAGTCCTCAAGCAACTTCACTCAGAATCAGAATCTGAATACCGAATCTGAGCGTGCAAGTTACTCAAGGAGTAGCTGTGGGAGGTGCTGTCTGTTGGAGCTCTGAACCATTGGACGCGTTGTAACCTTTGCCAAGCTGTTGTTTCTGTCTTCTTAGGCAACTTATAATGGATTTGATATCTCTCTGCTGGCAACCAGAGGATAGGAAAATAAAACCGGTACCCTATCCAGCTTTCAACACATTGTTGAACACACTTGATGTAGTTGGGTGCCCTGGAGATTGCTATCTCGAGATTAGTGGGGCTAAAAGGATTGTGTTCCTATCTTTTCTCAGTAGATTGTTGCCAAAACATGTTATTTTCCTGTAGGGCAACAATCTCTGTGGATCTGATGAAGTTTTGACAATCCTGAAGCACTGTTGTCTGTAGTTGCTGAATGTGTTCAGTCATCCCTGGTTTCTTTAAAAACTGATAATACTCTGTAACAAAGGTGGTATCATTTTGTGGTTCTGGCCTTATCCAGAGAAGGCGATTATCCTCATTGTGCTTGGCATCTAGGAAGTCATCCTGCCATATAATCTGATTGTTGAGGAAGGAGGTGAGTGCCCTAATCTGGATATCACCGACAAGAGGGTTAAGGTTCAGCTGTGGGTTTTCAGGGATGGCCTCATTGTGAAGATATGCCTCACAGAGGAGGTGCTGATCCATAGCAAAGGCTTCTGCAAAAGTTTTAATAAAATCTGCTGGTTTTAATACTGCATGGGGTCTTCCTTCTTTGACTGATTTGATCTGAAACCATGTAAGTCGTTCCATAAGGAACAGAGAGTAATTGCAGGATGGTTTTCTTGCAACTAATAACTTTTGTGCCAAGTCAAATATCAGGAGCAATCTGCCTTTTAGCTCCTTATTCTGTTTCTTAAGGACACGAGCTTCCTGGCGTGTTTGCTCCAAAGCTTCCCAATTTGAGTAGGTATGATTTATCCAGATTTGTCTGTGTTCCTGCAGGGTTTTGGCCTGTGTAACAACAAACTCTTTTTTCCATTTTTCTATTATTGCCTGCTCATCCCATGGCTGAGTTTGTGTTTCAGCGTTGCAAGTAGTAGGCTAAGGTAGGGTCTGAGTGGTCTGTTCCACAAATGTGTGGGTATTAATCTGGCTGGGAGGGGAAAATTCTTCAATAGGCAATGTTTGTACAACTTTATTAACAAAAGCAGGGGTTTCAGATTTGACATTTATTGCAGGCTAGGGTTCAGTCTCAATTTTGGAAGGTCCTACTGGTTCTTGTGTTTAAGTTGTAGCCGGTTCTTGTGTGATAGCTATAGCTGGTTCTTGTGTAACAACATGTTCTTCTTCTTTGACTGCAAAAGTTGAAGGAGCAGGGGAAGCTCCTAGCATTGGGATTTGAATTACTTTGTAGCCTGCTTGATAGTAGATGTCCCCACATTGACAACACATATATTCTCTACACAGATTCTCTATTGTAGTTCCTTCTGACATGGTCGCTGTGCAAGCTAGGGTGTACAAATTAAGTTCTTTCTCATAGGCTTCCTTTGCTGCGGCTAGCTCTTTCTTGTAGGCTTCTAGTTCAGATTTTAGGAACTCATTTTCTTCTAAGATAGAGGCCATTGTTGGTTCTAGTTGAGGAGTGACTGGTTCTTGTGTAGCAGTCACAACCGCGCTAGTTGGTTCTTGTGGAGCAGCTACAGGATCGACAACTGCTTCTTGTGTTTCAACTTCTTGATGTAAGTAAAGTAATGTTGCAACACCCTGGACCTCTGATTCCTATATCTCAGTATCAGTATCAACAACTGATTCTTGTGTTTCAGCTGTAGCTGGTTCTTGTGTGGCAGCTATGGCTGGTTCTTGTGTTTTAGCCACTGAATGAGTAGCTGGTTCTTGTGTTTCAGCTACTAAATGGGTAGCTGGTTCTTGTGTTTCAGCTACAGAATGAGTAGCTGGTTCTTGTGTTTCAGCTACTTGATTTGAAACGGATGATGTCGCAACATCCTGGGCATCTGGTTCTTGTGTTTCAGTGCTCGTGGGTGGAATAGGCAAAGATTTCAGGATTTGGGAGGTTGGAGGTGTATGGGGTATTAATCGGATGGGTTGGGGGTTTAGGGTAGTGGCAGTAGTGGCTGTCCTTGTTGAGGTCCTTGTTTGTTTTCTTTGTAAAAAGGGCGGGAAGAAAGGAATTTTCTTTCGTTTGCATGGGGGCTTTTCCTCAATGATGGGACAGGGGGAATTGTCTGGTTCAGAATCATCACTGAGAATATGAAGGGAGGGAGTAGATGATTCTGGTAAAATGTGGGGCGGGCTTGGTATGGTAGGAGGGTTAATTGGGTTGATTGCGTTTGTGGGTGGACTTTTAGGTATTTCTGGAGAATCTGGAGGGTTTTGTGGTTGCTGTTCCTGAAGATTTTCAGGAATTTTAGCAGCTTCTTGGGGATCTATGGGTGGGTTGTTTGGTGGAGGGTTTTGTTGGGAAAAACCCTTTTGGATAAGAAGTTGAACAAGACAGTGATGGGTGAGTGAAAGGGTGGGATCTTTAGCCTTTTTACAGTAGTGCGACATATTTTTGAGACAACTGAGCAGATAATAAGGAATGTTCACCAGTCTAGCATGCCATAAATGAGACAGCAGGACAAAATCGTGCTGGTAGACTACCTGGTATCGGCCTTCGCAGGTAAGGTAGTTTTTGACAAATTTTGCAACTTCCAGCCATGGAGGCGACATCGTGCTGAGTCGGACACCCCGACCTTTATGTTCAATTTGTTCCCCTGGCAAGAGGAAATCCTACTGGGCATTGAGGATGATATGTTTGCGGCTGAACAAGCTAATGCCATTGGTAGGGAGACCCGAAACCTGCGCTATATCATCTTCTTTAACTAAAATGCGAACCCCTTGAACAATGGAATGATCTTCCTGAAGATTTTGAGAAAATTGCAGAACCTGTTGTTGATCAAACCCCTGGAGTCTCTGAAAATAACTGAGCCATCCTGCCTGCAGAAAAAATTGATAGGCTTCTGGATACAGTTCTAACAGGGCTGTCGTGGTGGGTTCATACCATATAACAGAGCCTCCCATAGCTAACAACTCAGTAAAATACACCGTCAAAGAGTCGAGTAACAACTTCTGTGCAGAGTAAGTTTTTCGAGTGAAGGCATACGAATGGTGGTGAAACGAACGAAAGGATGGTAAATAGGAATGGTGGTGGTTAATTCATGTGAAATGATGGTATAAAAGTTTGATATTTCCTCCCCCCCATGCAAGTGCGGCTGATAATGATTTTATATGAGTGGTAATAATGATTTGGAATCTTCTTCTTAATTATAGCTTAACTGTAATACATAGAATTTACATACCTCGTCTTTACCTTTTGATTCGTACTTAAAAAAATATAATGCTTGTCCGTAATAGTTCTGCAGTGGCCGTGGCAGAGACTTTTGATTTGTTAGATGAATTGTATCAAGGATTTGTTGACTGGAAGGACAAAATGTAGTATGAGAGCGCAAAAGATTATTGACAGAAAATGCCGAAAATTTGGTGTTTCAGCCGTAGGAGGAACAGAGAAATGTTTGTTGAAGAGTGATGTTGCAGAATACTGCTGAGGAAGTGGTGTTTCAGCAATGGGAAAAAGGGCGAAACAATTGTTGGACGGTGTTGTTTCGTCAATGAAGAATTTCTAAACAGTGATGGGGGAAAATGGTGTGAGGTTGCTGGCAGTGGTGTTCAAGCAATGGGGAAAGTCGAAAAGTTGCTGAATAGTGGTGTTTCAGGAATGGAAAAAAAAGAAAAAAGTTGCTGACAGTGGTGTTTCAACAATGGGAAAAGAGAAAAAAGTTGTTGACAGTGGTGTTTTAGCAATGGGGAAAATGGTGAAGGGTTGCTGATCAATGATGGGGGAAAAATGGTGTGAAATATTGCTGAACAGTGGTGTTTCAACAATGGGAAAGTGGTAAAAGGTTGCTGACAGTGGTGTTTCAGCAATGGGAAAAGAGCAAAAAGTTGCTGACAGTGGTGTTTCAGCAATGGGGAAAATGGTGAAGGGTTGTTGATCAATGATGGGGGAAAAATGGTGTGAAAGATTGCTGAACAGTGGTGTTTCAACAATGGGAAAGTGGTGAAAGGTTGCTGACAGTGGTGTTTCAGAAATAGAAAGAAGGCGAAACAATTGTTGGATGGTGTTGTTTTATCAATGGGAAAATGGCGAAAAGTTGTTGACAATGGTGTTTCAGCAATGGGGAAAGTAAAAAAGTTACTGAACAGTGGTGTTTCAGCAATGGGAAAAATGGTGGAAGGTTTGCTGACAATGGTGTTTCAGCAATAGGAAAGATTGCCTCTTCTTGAAGTAGGATCGTCCTTTCGTAGTAGGCCTGTGCTTTGATCAGGAATCTGCAAAAATCGATTGTAACATGGTATTTCTTGACAGGGATTATTAGTAAATGAAATCTAATCTAATACTAAAGAAATTAACTTAAAAAAAGAAATTAATTGCAATGAGGGGTAGGAGCCCCCTCTAAAAAGAGGTAATGAGAGTCTGCCACACATGTGGCCTTAAAATCTTCTTTGGAAATAGGGCGCTGGTACAGATGGAGCCGATGACCATTTACAAGTAACGGTGTTTTAGAGTCATCTATTGTGAGGAGCCTTAATGTTCCATTGGGGAAAACAGTGTCTACTTCATAGGGTCCAAGCCATCTTGTATGCAATTTCCCTTGAAATTCTTTGAACCAAGAGTCATACAGTAGGGCCCAATTACCTTTTTGGAACTGCTTATGCTTGATAGTTTTGTCATGCCATTTTGATCTTTGCTATTGAATCATAATTGTCTGATGAATGGCATCTAGTATTTTCTCATCCAATTCATTAAGCTGATGTAACCTAGCTGTCTGTGCGTCGGTCAAATCAAGGTTGACAACTAAAGCATTCCTTAAGGTTTTTATTTCAAACTCCACAGGAAAGACAACACTCTTTCCATAGACTAATTCATAGGGAGAGAATCCTATAGTATTTCTCCAGGTAGTTCTGTAGGCCCATAATGCTTCAGGGAGCCTGTGAGACCAGTCCTTTCTGTTTTCCTTCACTATTTTTGTGAGAATGGCTTCTATTACTTTGTTTGTGCTTTCCACCTGTCCATTGGCTTGGGGGTGGTATGCTGTAGTCATTCTATGCTGAATATGATATTTTTTAAGGGTGGCTTTAAAACCATGAGAAGTGAAAGGAGGTCCTCCGTCTATAACTAATTCTCTTGGCACTCCAAATCTGATGAATATGTCTTCAAATAATAAATCTATAACTGCTTCTTCGGTCACTCTGTGGAGTGCTTTAGCTTCCACCCATTTATTCATATAGTCTGTGCAGACCACTATGTAAAATTTTTGATCGGATGGGGGCTAATGGGTCCTACAAAGTCTAAGGCCCATCTTTCAAATGGTTCAAGTACTATCTGGGGGTTTAACGGAATTTCATCTCTATGATTAGTTTGGCCCACTCTTTGGCAGCTATCACAGGCCCGAACATATTTCTTTACATCTTTGAAAAGTGAGGGCCAATAGTACCCCATCCCGAGAATTTTATGTGCTGTTCTCTTATCACCAAAATGCCCTCCACAAGGGCCATCATGACAAGATTTTAGTAAATCATAAACCTCGTCTTCTCTAATGCACCTTTGGATTTCTTGATCAGGTCCTGTATGGAAAAGACACCCACTTATCCAACTATACCGAGCACTTTGTTGAATGATTCTTCTTTTCTCTCGGTGGGATAGGTGTGGTGGTAACTTCCCTGCAACCAA
>ML784289.1:254307-288593 GCA_009831015.1 Picea engelmannii | reverse complement strand
GCAGGAAACTTCAGCACCTGTTTCTGATTAGCACACTTTCATAAACTCATTAATGCACTAAAGGCTAACTATCTCTAACAGAGAACAAGACCCTATTTCCTAAGCAGGAAACTTCAACACCTGTTTCTGATTAGCACACTTTCATAAACTCATTAATGCACTGAAGGCTAACTATCTCTAACAAAGAACAAGACCCTATTTCCTAAGCAGGAAACTTCAACACCTGTTTTTGATTACCAAGATTTCATAAATTCATCAAACATGATTGCTAACTAAAATCATTAACAATTACCCAAGCATGAATCACATGAAAACAATGTAACTTTCAGTAAAGCAGAGTTTTCAGCAAGACAAAGTTCAGTAAAGTAGTGTTTCAGCAAAACAAAATTCACTAAAGTAGTGTTTCAACAAAACAGAATTTAATCAAGGCATAAACAGAAACCACACTAACACACTACAAAGCTAACGGGTGAATCTTGTGAAGAAGGTGGGCCCTCCCTTCTCACAAGATTCCCCTGAAATGAAAGGAACTAGAGAGAAATGCTCAGAACAATCTTTTATTCATTTGTCAACTGTGTTACATTACAATCTGGAGTAAAAACGTCCCTCTCTGTAAATCCTTTCTTAATACAAAAACAAAAGATCCTCTCGAATGGTAATTTCCTCTTATTTAAAGAGGAGGATCCCTTCGATACAATTTAATCAACTAATTACAGGTGTACATCTAAGTCCTATTCTTAGTCAGATCGACTTTCTAAACTGGAATAGGATATCCTAGTCTCCCGCAACAGAATGCTATTACAAGTGCTGAGTGAGGTGTTGTTGTTGCGGTTGGAATAACAACTTCTTTATTTGTCTCTTGTTACTGTTGTTGTATGTTGTTTCAACATCGCAAATCGCTGGCTGTTTCAGCCATGGGATTTGCGTTCTGACTGTTTCAACACTTCTCAGGCGGCAACGATGGTTGATGCTAGCTCAAGGTGTTGCTGTTGTAGTCAATTCTGTGTGAGTTGCTGTTTCGGCATCGTTGACCACAGACTGTGTAACAGCTTCTTCCGTGTTTCAACATCGTTGACCACAGACTATGTAACAACTTCTGTGTTTCAGCATCGTTGACCACAGACTGCGTAACAACTTTTGTGTTTCAGCATCGTTGACCACGGACTGTGTAACAGCTTCTTCTGTATGAGTTGTTGTTTCAGCCACAGGGTTTGCGTGCTTTAACTGTTTTAGCAATAGGCCTCAATGCTAATCTGCAATTCGAACTGTTTCAGCACTTATACATTTCTGATCACTGGTTAAGTACGAGAGTAATGCAAAATTATATGCAAAACATATTAAACATATAGTAAAGAGAAGAGACGTTGTATACCTTTGGAAAGATAAGGTAAAGTGATAATATGAGTTTAAATGTGAGTGAAACAAGAGTGTAATGGTGGAAAAAAGTGTGGGCAAAAAGGTACATTGTGTGGTCCTAACAACAACTTCAAAAACTATCCTAATTTTGCAACATGTGGGCATGTATGGGCCCTTACAAATTTAATATGTTTTAAAAGAAACTAAGAGGAGCCCTAGGGGGGATTTTCCCTCTCCTAAATATTTTGTTAAGGGAGATGAAATGCCCCCTTAATCACCTTTCTGATTCTCAAGATTGCTCTATGGTGCGAGAGAAGAGCATACTCAATGATTTAAAGTTTGATTTATGGTCCCAATGCATGTATATTTTATATGTGATAGAAAAAACTCTTAACTTAACTTTTACAATCAAAACAAGCCATCCATGTGGCAACTAAAGAAAAAGAGGAGAAATGTGGTTCATTTTAAATCCCTAAGTGCCTATGTTTTGACTAACCTCTCATGTGGGAGAGGAATCTAAGTGTAGTGCATTTACAAATTGTAAAAAGCAAGATTGTGAAGGCTAGGGGCCTTCAAATCATCACAAAACTCTTACAATTTCGGAATTCTGGACAGATGCATGGGTTACAGTTCAAACAGAGGCACGGTGGGCACACAATGCGTGGAAAACCGAAGACCTTTGGGTGCACAATGCGTAGATGAACGAAGTGGCATTGGCGCACAATGCTCAGAATGTGCGTCTATGAGTTGGAACACCCGTGCACGTTCTGATACACGTTGGGAGGGGGGGGGGATTTTAAGTGGAATTCTCCTCTTCCAGCTCCAAACTTATCTATTGACAGGTAAGACTAGGTTAGTTATGGTTCCTGTAAGGAAAATGGGTCAAAAATAAGTGCTCAAACAACCCAAATAGGGAGGAAATTGACACCTTATCCCCAGTATGGTCGCCAATCTGTTGTGTCTGTTTCGTCACTTGGGTTAGCAAAAAAAGGGCACTTATGAGTCTAGTTGGGACTACTAGACAATATAGAGGTTAGTGCATGAATTAAACAATCCAAGTACATGAAATAAACAAACAACTAGGCTAGAAACAACTAAGGAAATAAAACTAAAATGCATAAGAAACTTTGAACCAAAATCAATCAACCAAATGACCAATGATTATGACACCAATGGATAACTATATTAGTTGGAAAAAAACATAGAGAAAGGAGAACTTATGGAGCCCCTCTTCCTCCTTGGGAGGGATCTTGAGTCCCCTACTTTATATCTCTTCTTACAATGATAAACTAGAAAGAAAATGGTGAAGAAATCCAAGCCTATTCCCTCAAGAGGTGAGGTGAATAGCTTATTGAGATGTTGCTAGAATGATCCAAGAAGAAAAGAGGTCTCTTGAGGGAGGATAGAGGCAACATAACAATACTATGAGATTCTTAAATTCTTAGTGCACCCATGGCCTCCATTTATAGCATGTATTTGAGGCAATATTCAACCAGTTCTTAATGTGGACAAGGGGCCCTTTAGGCCATCCTTAGGTCTTTGACCAATCCCCCATTCAGATTCAGCTCTGATTTGAGGGTCAAATCAAGTTGGGAGTTGGTATAGAAGTGGGTGAGGGGCTGAAAAGAACCATAAATGCATCGTTCATAGGAGTGTGCGAATTTTCTCGTACACAGTCACGCATATGGTGCATTATGCCCTATATGATATTTTTTGGCCCACACACTATGCGCGCACTTCCTTTAGTGTTTCAATGCATGCCAATTTTTTGATCGGTTGTATATTTTTTCCCCTTGGAAATGAACTTTTGGTGTTGCAGGTGGACTAATAGGTGTTTGGAGATGTTGTATTCCTGTAACCATTTACATGCAATGTTGTGGACAAAATTTTAGAGATAACACCAGCTTTAGATGGTAGACTGAAGTTGGGAACCTAGAGGACTGCATATTTTCTACTTGGCGACTCCATGAAGACAAACCTGTTGGAAGACTCCACTGTGGAAACAAGATTGGACATAAATGGAAGGGAGATGCAAGTTCAGGTATCAAGTTTTGAATTTCTTTCTGGAAATTGTGCTCTTTGTCCTTCATTCTTTCTTGAATTTCCCTGCACACATTAGGATAATCATAATCTGCTTCATATACTCTAAAGACCACCAACCTGTTTTTGCATATTCCTTTTTCAAACAAGTAGATTTACCCCCTTCCCATGTCATTGATGTTAAGGATATCCATCCACTTCAAACACCTGAAGAAGATGAGGTTCATATACACTTTTTTAATCAGTTTGAACCTTATGATTCTCTCCCTTCTACAGATTTCAAAGCTGATTTATTACCTGCTACCATTCCCTTTGTTGTTAATAACCAACGTGTTGAAATTCAAAATGCACCAAATGATTATTGTCCTTTTGCAAATAATAAAGCTGATTCAGTTCAGGCTGCCAACTCCTCTGACCTTTACCAACAACCTTCTAGTGTTCAACATCCCACTGAATTATAGTTTAATATTATGTAAAAGATGTTTGGACCTCTAAATATACCATCATTTCTTCATCCTTACCCTCTTGGATTTGTAGACTACCTACCAACTTTTGCTGGAAAAGATAACAATGCAGGAGAAGAGAACCTGTCAGCCTTTCAAAACTTCATCGACAATCTGGAAATCTTGCATGAAGATATTGTCATGAGGCTTTTCTCTAAATCTTTGATTGGAGATGCTTCCTTGTGGTTCAAGAATATGGAAGCTTCTTCCATTGGTTCATGGGATGAAATATATGAAACCTTTTTAAAATAACGGGGAGAGATAAAATCATTTGATCAGTACTTGCATGAGTTCACTGCTATGAGAAGAGAGGATAATGAAGTTTTGTCTACTTTTAATCGAAGGTTCTATACTATATATTGCATCTTACCCTTGGAAATTAAACCTTCTGAAACTGCTACCATGGTTTATTACATCATGTCTCAACACTCCAACATTGTCTTATTTCTTAGAGAAACAAAGTCGACATATTCGCTGCAGTTATTTAGAGATTCTGAAGAAGTGGAGGAGAATCTCCAAGCTTGTGGCAGGATTCAAAGACAGTATAATTTTGAATCTACACATGAGCCCATAATTGATGGAGAATACATCTACAAACAATAGGTTGTTACTGGCATGTCTGCACAGTCAGAAACATTTCATGGACAACCCTTTTTTGATGAGTACCCCAGTGATGTTGATGAGAAGCGTGTTGATAATCATCCTATTGATGAATAACAGAATCTCATTGATACATGTGTATTGATCATTTGCATTCATCCAGAAGAACTAATCCAACGGCTATCAATAGACCAACAACCACCTACATCAGTCATCCATTTACTAGAAATTGCATAAAAATAGAACGAAGAATATGCACATGAGGTGATTGATCAACAACCCTTGCTCGGTTATGATGATATCCAAGGTCAGAGGTTCTTGAGTTTAGATTAGAATTTTTTACTTATTATTCAAAGAAATTTTATTAAGCTTGGATATCATGCATTGAATTATATTCAAGAGTTGTTAATTGAAGAACAAACAGGTCATACCTTTCTCAGCAAGAAGCATTTCATGCAGTGGCAATCATTTTGTTTAAATCCACTGCCTTTGAATCATAGTTTTGAGGGCCCAGTAGCACTTGTGCTGAAGTCATATTTCTCTGATACTCTTAAGTTTTCATATTTATTCATGACACTCACTCATTCAGATGAACAACATTTTCTGAAGACCGCTTTATGGTTGTTGTCATGCTTTTCCTGCTTGTTGTTTTCCATTTGCAAAGCTGAGGAGAATTCAGTGAGGAAGTTGTTTGAGTGGCTATGGTGGAAGTTCTCTTTCACCTAAGTGCATTGTAAAACTAGTTAGTGTAGGCATGTACATAAATAAACTCTTTTGAGTAGGTGTTCTTGCTTTCATCTTGTAAGTAGTGTAAGTTTTTCTAGCATGATGTCTTCAGCAGGATTATTGACAGTTGTACCCAAGAGTGATTCCATAACCCAATGGTAAAGGAACCAAAAGTACAAGAGTTATTAGAGCCTCACAGGAAGGTCTCTATCCCCCATGGAGCCTATATTAGCACAAGAATTTGCACTAGAAAATTTGGTTATTTTTGCGATCTATTTTTTAGCACTGGTGAATTAAGAGATTCTGCAACGCCAACTTGCTCAAGCACGAAGATCAAGAGCCAAGCACACCTGTCATCAACACATGACATGGGTTAGAAAACACATGCACACATTAAAGAGAAATCTTATGAGAATGGAGACTTTCCTAAAACAGAGGAGGTGCGCTATCGAATTTGCAGATTTATTTTAGCGATGGCACTACATAATCATCTATGTAGTATGTTCTGTGATTTTGCTACCTTATATGCTACGAAAAATCCTAAGCTGAACTTAATGGTGGCGCTACAAATTACACATGATTGTTTCACAGTGGATCTACCAAATAAACATAGTTGAATTCATGATGGGCATTACCAATTTCGCAGAGGCTAATTCATGATGGAAGCTACAGAATTGCACACAGGATCGACGCTACCGAATTTACATAGTTATTTCAGCGATGGCGCTACATAATCATCTATGTAGTATGTTATGCGATTTTTCTACCTTATATGATACAGAAAATCATAAGTTGAACTTAACGATGGCACTACAAATTCCGCAGAGGCTAATTCAGGATGGACGCTATAGAATTGCACACAGGATCAATGCTACAAAATGTGCAGAGTTATTTTGCAAGGATGCTTCTACCAATTTTGAGTGTCTAACTTAAAACTCAGATTATGAACAAATGATAAGGTATTTTTGAAATTTGGAGGAGGTTTGTGTTTGTTACATACCAAATAACAAAAATGTCTCTTAGTTTTTAAAAATGTGTTATGGTTAGAGTTATATTAGACATATAAGTGGTGCTACGAAATGTGTAGAAATTGTTTTACAGTGGCGCTACAGAATTTCCTGTATTGGTTACAGTATGGATATTCTCCTTGTTGGGAGGTTTCCATCTGTTAGGGAAGGTTAGAAATGGTCTTCTAAGAGTTTTTTGGACATGAGAGACATGTGTTCCATCTCCACATCAATCAATGTGACCTGTTTCAATAGACATTTATCACAATAGCAAGATCCCGAAAAATAGGAATTTGTTAAGGTTTTGTTGGAATCTTTTGTAACAAGACTCCTAAATGGAGGAGGATCCTATGTAGCTCCTTGGTTTCGACCTCCTTAGGGTAGAGAAATATCATTTGCTATATATGGAAGTGGATTTTGATAAGAAAAGGGTTGGATTCATGAGCCAAGAGATATGAGAGAGTTTTAGGAGGCACTTTTGCCCGTGATCATTGTAGCCCTTAGGGGCTTATGTTTTTGTAAACATTTTTGTTATTGAAGGTTCATGATATATGTGTTATCAGATTGTATCTCTTGTTTTCTTTTCCAATTTGTCTTGTTAATTAAATGAATTGTACACCTTGAGGATCATGGTTGCCTTTGATTAATAGATTCTTGAGCATCCAAGGATTTGATGTATCTTTCCTATTAGTCACTGTTTACATTCAAGTACCTTGAATTCATTTATGAAGAGATGATCTTTGCCTTATGGATGTTATTATTTATGTTATCTTTTTCTTCCTCTATTCAATAAACCTTTATATGATATGCAGATTGATTGCATTTAATGAGTAGGGTGTTTGCTTGACTCCATATCCCAATGATCCATCATTGATTTAAAACAACTTATTGTCCTTTGCCTTCCTTATTTTATTTTTCTTCATCCACAAAGCCAATAAAGTCTTTTTATTTCTATGTTACCAAGCTTACTCTTATTTGCAGTCTGTGAGTGACTCTTAGAGTGATAACAAGACCAAAATCAACAGGTAATGATTCTCAACCTTGTAGTAAAGGTTGGGATCCGCATCACTCTTAGTAAACCCCAATCTAATCAGGTATTTTTCTATCATGGCATACCATGCCCTAGGTTCCTAATTTATTCCATTGAAATCCTTATTCAGTTTGAACACATGGGACTCCTTCCCACGAATCACAAACCCTTGTGGTTTGTCTATGTACACTTGTTCCTCATTTACACCATTCAAGAAGGCAGTCTTGATATCCATTTGGTGTAATTTACATCCCATCGCGGAAGCAATCGCTATAATCAATCTGATGGAAGTGTACTTTTCTACTGGAGAAAATGTCTCATCATAGTCCTCTCCCTCTTTCTGGGACAACCCTCTAGCCACAAATATTTCTTTGTACTTCTCTACAATGTCGTTTGTAGCTTGATTAATCTTGTAGACCCACTTGGAAGTCACCATTGACTTCCCTACTGGTCTTGTAGCCACTTTACACACATCATTCTTCATGATGTACTGATTATCTTCCATCATGGAATCCTTCCACACACTTTATACTTAACAGCTTCCTCATAGTGGAAGGTTATGAATCAATGATCTTCCTCATTAGTGTCACATAGTTGGAAACTTTTGTGGTCTCTTTCTCTCTCTAGAACTGAGACAAAATCCATATCCCAATCCTTCTGACTGGCTGCCTCCTATGTCAATATAGAAAAGTCTAATGAAACAAGGGACTCCTCCTAGAAGATCTCATATCTCCTAGAAGCCTCTGAAGCTATGCTCTAGCCTCCTCAACTCATGTCATATGTCTGTCAGTCTCGGAATATGTCTCTCTCTCCCACCTGAATCTAAGGGGGAAATTCCTTTGAATGATCTGGTCTTCCTCTAAGTCAACTAACTCTCTCTGAGATTAAGATCACTCTGATTTTGCATGCTCCTTTTGTATCTTGACCCCCTTTGAGTCTACATAATCTCTGGAGCCATCTGCTCCATATGCATGTGTTGGCCTCCTCTGAAGTGTGAACTCATATGAATTGTCCTGGGGAGGCTTCTCCTCCCTACTGGATCATGAGGGTTGACTCCCTTTGAACTCTAGATCCTTATGATTTGGTACTTGGTGGGGTCGCCTACCTCACCATTGGTGGATCCATCTGCTACTCCTCATGATATGGCTCATCAATGCAATATATATGTATCCCCCTTTGCATCCTGCAAAGTATCACGAGACCATGCTAGTCTCTTCCTGGTCACTAAAAATATCTTGGGTAGGCCCTTTTGATTCTGTTGACTCTTCCTGATGATTTGAAGAGTGATCAAATGAACTAGAGGGATATGTACGGTCATCTTAGGACCCTTCTTCTCCTTACAATCAATCTCTATATGAGATACTTTGTATCCAAAAAAGTACCCTTCTTGCTAGAATGTTTTGACTTCGTCCTCTTCTCCTTCATTACATGGATGTGTACGGTCATGTACATAGCTCTATGTCTGGATAGTTTGTTCCATGTCTCAGCTAGAAACCATATAATATGTTGTCTCTTGCAACCATCATTATATCTCCCTCTCAAAGCTATCACCTGTGACCTTCCCATAACAAGAGTAACAACAACCAAGACCATCTCCTAGAGGACATCAATTTCATCTTGGAAACAAGCGCATAATTAATAATAAACAATGAGTATTTACTTAATAATCATCATATCAACAATATTCAAGTGTTACTAAACATTTTATAGTAATGGAACTCTAAAGATGACTATTCTAGTTACAACACTTACTTAAACTATAACAATATGAAATATCAAACTTGATATGCAAACCTAGAGTCTAGTTGTTGTTATCCCATTTGAGTTGTCTTCTACTTCCCTATCATGTGTTTGGAAGAACCACTATCTAAAAGACATATTCTTCATCCTTTGACTCCTTTTTATTTTCCTGGGGTGTTGACTCTTCCATGTCAGCTACATGTGCATGATTCTTTCCTTGTTCATCCTTATGGGGACATTGAGAGGCATAATGTCCCAACTTCTTACAGTTGTAGCATCTGACTTTTGATGCATACATCTTATAATGTGGTATTTTATCTTTCTTCAAACCGAGTTCTATTCTCTCTTTCCTTTTCTTCACATGAGTGGCAAGAGCTTGGTTTTCTTCATCATTTGTTTTTTGTGATTTGGATATCAACCTAGATTCTTCTTGGGTACAATCTGACCATAACTTGTCAAACTTGGGTAGTTTTCTTATTGCGCATATACCTTGAGCAATGGGTCCTAAGAGGAAGGAAATTCATTGAGTGTAGTATTCATGAGTTCAACGTCGTCCATTGGGTCTCCAATAGCTACTAACTGGTCCTTGATCCACGATATTCTCATGAAATAGTTGGAGATTGTTTTTTACTTGTTTATTGTCACGTTTCTAATTTGATGCCTTAGAGTAAGCTTTTGAATGTTGTTCTTGTTAGAATTTTTTTTTTTTTTTTGGTTACACAGTTACAATTACTTCTTTTAGAATTTAATCCAATAGAAATTGTAATAGGATCATTGCAATATAGACAGTCACAGATACAATAGAACACAAATTTTATCATGGAAAACTCTCGTGGGGGAGAAAAACCAACAACCAAATCCTCAGTATATATTCCTTCAACTAGTACAATAATGCTCTATATCTCTCCAAGAAAGACCAAGACCAAAATACCAAAAGAACTAGTCTCCAAGACTTGTGCGCTAGACCTCCTTATGTGCTACAACATACACAAGAGAAGTGTGTGTGAGTGTGTCCAAATGGGAGGAACCTATCCTCTATTTATACAAAAAAGTGTCTCTTGAAGAGACATGACTCTTGACCTAACTAACCCATAAAAACAAGGTCGACTAGCCACAATGGAGATTTTTACAATTAATAACAATAATATAATAAATTGTTTTGAGACAACTTATACAATATAATTACAATGTCCTTTTAAATGTTTGACCAAAACAAATATACGAGAATATCTTTCGTAGTTACACCAAAAATATTAACACTCCCTCTTAACTAGGAAGGTATTATTTCCAGACATAGACTCCAAGTCTGATATCACACGATCTCACATCCATTAACTGTTGAGCATGTGAATCTATACATCCTCAGATATCCATAGTGCAACATGACTTCACCCCATGCACCTAATATGCAGAATATAAGTCACCCCATAATCACCTCTGAGATTTATAGGAAAAACCACTAAGGTTACCAACTAGCAGTCAGTGTCTGATGGGTACAGTCGACAGTTGGGATCAAACATATGGAAAAGGTAACAAATCTTGAAGCTCTTCCAGAGGCTTGTCTACCAAAGGGCCAGTGTCACTTCAGAAAATCTCAAACTAGGTTCGAAGCTCCAGAGGAATGACACCAAGAGGGCCAATATCAATTCAAGAAAAATTCAACCAAGCTCAAAATTTGCAGAGGCTTGACGCAAAATGAGTTAGTGTCACTTCAGGAAAAAACCCCAATATACAATTTATACACTAATCTTACTCAAGCTTTGGAGGGGAAATCACTTTGGCTCTTCTTCACGCGACCTCGTGTTTATCTCTTGTGTTAGAGGAGGCTCCGATCTATACTTATACAAAAAATTTATTTTAAACTCTCCCTAGCTTAGACTCCTATGTTTTTTTTACAGCCTTGGAGAGTTATCTCTCCAATCCTAATCCAAGGCCCTAACTCTAAACTTGTTTGTGAACCCTAGAAACAAAGTCTAGTACATTTTAAGTTTAGCGTTCATTTCAGTGGTTTTTTTTACTCAAGGGGTATGGAGGTGCAACTGATGTTGTTTGAGACTCTTACAAAAATGAATCTTATAAGAACAGTGGAGAAGAAAACTTTACTCTAATTCTTGAAATGAAAAAGATTTTCAAAAATAAAATGCATGAACAATCCTTCAAACCTAAAGATGCAATATTATTCTTTTATTTTCTTTTGAAGTTCTTTTAAGATGAGAAGAAAATGAAAAAATATGCTAATATATTTTTCTTTTTCAAATAACATTGCAAAGAAAGAAAGAGACCTAACTAGCAAAAAACTAGTTTTTTTTTTTCTTGCAATCAAAGCAAGACTAACAAAATATGCTAAAAGAAACTACATAATACACGATTCATGCCCCCCCCCCCATGCAAGATAAAAATAAGCCAAGAATGTTGGGAAACTAAGAGTAAGGTATTTTTCTATTTCTGTATGATAAACTTTCATATTTCAATAGAGAAAAGCTAGAAAGGGACTCAAGACAACCTAGGTAATTGACCAAATCAAACACTAAACCTAGAAATAAAAAGAGATTTTTTTTAAAAACTCCACTTTAACACAGTTCTGCGACTGTGTGCAGTGAAAATCGAAGATATTCACGGGCTATAGAAGAGAAACTCGCGGATGTACACGGGATTTAGAAGAAAAACACGTGGATGGCTAGGCAAGCTCAGAAAAATAAAAAAATCCACTCCAAGAAAGAGGGCTTCATGAGTTGATAACAATTTTTGAGAGGATAAAAACCATGAAAAAAAATAAAAAACTACAGAAAAAATGACCAGGAAAGCAAGAAAGAGATACTAACAAACTGACCCAAACTAGGAGAATCCCCAGTATGGTTTCCAATTGCATTTACGAGATATTTCCTTGTGATTTTGGGTCGAAATCACAGTAGATAAAGACTATATAGAGAAGATAGAGATCTTCCCTCTAGGACAAGCACACAAAACTGAAAGAATAACTACTTTACTAGGAGAAGTTAGGGAAGGAGAAAGGAGAAAGAGTGCACCTTAAATATCTCATTTGATGGTGACCCCACTCCTTTCTTTCGACGATCTCTTGATCCTTTGCTAGAACCAACCTACAAAATGGAAACAATACAAGGACTGCTACGAAGGTATTTATATGATCAAAGAGTATACATGTCATATATCATCTTCAAAGTAAGCTTAGTAAACAAAAACATACAATGAATACCGGATAAGAGGGAAAACAAACTCTGCTATTAAAGTCAAATTAGAAAGGTAAGTTACAACCTTGTCTCGCCTTTGGCACCGCCTCGAAGTCAACTGTCTGGGTTCCTCCAAGAATCCCTCAAGCATTGAATCAACCACTATACTCTTCCTTGGATGGCCCAAATAGGGATAAGGATACACCCCATAGCCATATATATAGGAAAGCGATGCTGGAAAAGGAGTTTCCAGATCAAAGGGGGTGTTTCTCATAGGATTATAGGAAAGGGGGGCTTGCTAGATACTGGGAGAATAACCTTGCACCAAGGGACTTCACCTCTCCATAACCCTAAATGGTTCTTTTATCTCTTCCCCAAGAGTTTTGGGGAGTTGTATTCCATTGTGTACGGTTGTGGGGATGTTGGAGAACGATCCCAACCAAAAAAACCACCCGAAAACACATAATTATTTTATCTTTTATGATTTTTGAGGGCATCTGTGCGTTGCAAGTTGTAAAGTCATGGATGTATGCATGTTACACTAGGGAAACCCGTAGATATGCTCATAAGACATGTTTTTAAAATTATTTTGGAGAGGCACTTTGGGAAATTTTCTAGAAAGCTTTGGGAAATGGTTAGTTCATGACACAAATGCATAGGTGTGGCATTTTTTGCTATAACAACTTGAGTTTTGTTTTCTTCCCTGAGGTTACATGTCTCTTCTCCATTTCCCTTCAAAACTGGATATTTACCTTTATTCATCTCATCCTATATCTTCTTCGCTTCATCTTTCTTTCTATGTTATTACTTCTCCTTCACTTCAACTGATTTCCTTAATCTTTCTTCCTCTTTCTTATTCCTTTCTAGTTCCTTGACCTCTCGTTTCTCTTTATCTTGTTTGAGTAACTATTCTGTCAATGTGAAAATTATGTCTGCATCTTCATCTTTGTGAAGTTGTTGTTTGTCTAATTCATTCAAAATTCTATCTAATACTTCTTCGAAATTCAAGGCTCCTCGAAAGGTATCCTCAACATAATTGACCTCATGGACTATTTGTTGTGCTATCTTGATAGTCTTTATATGCTTGTATATTATATTTTGGGGATCATGTCCTTTCTTGTTTCCAGTGCATAAAAATATCTCTTTTATAACTTCAGCTTCCTTCTCAACATGTCTCTTATTAAATAGGGAGTATTGGCCTATGTGTAGAGGGAAATTTGGCCAACATGTTTTTTTTTTTTTTTTTATAAGTATGCAGTGACCCCATTTTCTACTGTCTAATAGGATACTTATTTGGACAACAACTTGTCAAGTACATATTTTGGCAATAGGTGAGGTGATGATGTGGCTCCAAATATCCTAACATAAATGTAGTACTTATTCACATACCAATCTCCTATCCTATGTAAATATTTGATAGCCCCTGTGCATATTCGATGTGGATGAAACCCAAAAATGGATTTGTGTAAAGGAGCTAGGAAATAATTATAGATATCATATAGGTGTTATTTACAGTTCACCTCCCACAAATGAGAATAGTACACATGAATTGGAGGGTGGATTTGGATGCATGGAAAATATCTCAGAGGTGACCTCTATTCTGCATGTACACTGCAGTCTTCATTGTTTCTGCCAATAGATGCATAGGAAGATATTGATCATGGATCATGGCCTTTACTGCTTCCATGATCATCTAATTCTTCCTCTCTTCTACTCCATTCTGTTGATGGTTATAGGGACTAGAAAGCTCCCTCTTAATCCCAACTTTATTGCAATACTCCTTCAATTATTTTGAGGTGAATTCACCTCCATTGTCTAATCACAAGGTATTTAACTTCCGCTCAGTCAGGTTTTCTACCAGTGCCTTGAACTCTTTGAATTTGCCAAAAACTTCATTCTTTTCCTTCAACAAATAAATCCAAGTTTTACATGAGTAATAATCAATAAAATATACATAATATACATACCCACTTAGTGAAGCTGTCAACATTAGTCCACACACGTCTGAATGCACGATGTCCAAAACTCCTTTGGCTCTACTATCTCTATTGGGAAATGATTGGTTCACGTTCTTGCCTTGTGCACAACCTTTTCACACACCATGTGGTTCTGCTTGGATTTCTGGTAAACCTGTCACCATATTGCTCACAACTGGAAGGGATTTATAGTGTAGGTGAGTAAATATCCTATTCCATAGTTCACTGGGATTCACAGTATAATGAACCATTGTGGAATATGATTGTCCTTTGAATTTGTAGAATCCTCCATCTTCAACTCTAATCACTAATGCATCATCAAAGGCCTTCCCTCTCAACCACATAAGAAATTGACCATTAACAAATGCTACTATGAATCCTTTCTTATCCAATGCTGAAATTGAGAGAAGAATCTTCTTTAATCCTAGAACATAGAAAATTTCCTTCATCTTCATTGGATTTCCTAAGTCTAACTTGTAGGAAGCTTCTCCAAATCCTTTGATTGGATATTGATAATCATCACCCAATTTCACCTTGTGAGGTGAATCTTTATGAACAAGGTTAGATAAGGAGTCCTCATAACCTATCATATGCTTGGAAGAACCACTGTCTATAACCCAAGTGTCACTTCCATGAGTAATAGTAACTCTAAGGGCTGAGATAAGGACATAATCCTCATCAATTGATTCATCTTTAATTGAAACCTTCTTGGGAGGCTCATCATATTCATCTGTGTGAGCTTGATGCATCTTAGCTCCTTTCTTTTTTCTTTATTTCCTTAATGAGGGGACAATCCCTTGCAAAGTGTCCCAATTCCTGACAACAGTAACATCTGATGTTAGACTTGTATCTTCGACCATTCTTAAACTTCTTAGGTGAAGAGTTCTCCTTCTTTTGCTTTCCTTTCCTGATGTGGGCGACTAAGGCTTGATCATCATCTGCCATCTTTTCTTCTCTTGTTGTCATCCTAGATTCTTTCTGGTTGCAATCTTCCCAAAGTCTATTGAACTTGGGAAGCTTATTCCTTGAGAAAATCCCTTAGATGAATGCATCCCATGACCTTGCGAGGCCATTCGAGGTTTTCATCACCATCTCTTCTCATTCTACTGAGTCACTAATGGCTTCTATCTGCTCCTTTATTTTATTCACTCTTGAGAAGTAGGAGTGAATGGATTATGAGTTCTTCATCTTCACATTCTTCAAATGAGTTCTCAAAGTCATCCTTTGGTTGATGTTGCTTCCTTCAAAAAGAGGATTTAATGTCTCCATCATTTTATTTGGAGAAGATATTGATGAAACATGATGGATAAGGTGGTCCTTGATGGAGTATGCAATAATCCTTTTTGTTTTTACCATGTCCTTCTTATGCTTTGATTTAATTTCATTTCCTGTAGGTTCTTAAACCTCTTCTTTGATGAATGTATCTAGATAATGTTCTTCAAGAAGGAGGGCTATTATGTACCTCTAGGCTATGAATTTATAAGCTCCATCTAGCTTTTCATCGATCTTCATTCATGTAGCCATATTTCCCGGGACCACACAAAAAGATGACCAAAAATGAAAATTTCATAAGAGAGATATGAACTTACCAGCAGGTGCACTCTGCTAGGGTGAGCTACTTGGTGGTATTGCTTCGAAAAAATTATCCCCAGAAATTGAAAAACGTCTGCTTTAGGGTTTTGGGTGAAACCCTAACTGTAACAGTTACAAACTGGAAAACTGGTCCACTGAAAAAGTGCACTAGCCTAGGGTGATCCAAGTGGATATCAGTGGCCACCCACCTTCTCCAACTGGCTCAAAACAATTTTCTGGCAATTTTGGCAATTTACTATTTTTAGCGGTTTTTAACTTCAGGGGCTAGTTTAAGGGCCTAAACGACATTTTTTCACGATCAAGCCTCTCAATTATACCTGAAGTCTCTTATTGAGACCCCTAAATGAGTCTCCTCATCAATACCTTTCCAACAAGATATTGTGTGCCCTAAACCGAGATCGTATGCAAAAGTTACGACCCCAGGAAGTTAATGTACTAACTTACTCCAACGGGGCCCACATGAATTTTGGTGCTTCATCTCCCAAGGTTAGGTTTTTGGATGTCTATGGTTTTGGAATTCATCTTTATTGTAAAAATACCTTTAGAGCCTCATTGTACTGATCTTCTTGTGAATGAGTGCAGCCATCACATCTCTTCTCAGAGATAAGCCGCCACCATTCCAACAAGCCTGTTTTCTGCTACATTCATAGTTTCAGATTATTTCCTGAGTTAATAGAAACCGGTTTTACTGTATATCTGTTGTTTTATCGCATACCTGTTATATGTTTATGTATTAAATATTAATAATAATCTGCATCCACTTCGTTCTTCACATAAAATCTGGATCAGTGGTATCAGAGCGGTCTGCTCCTTATCATTTTTAATGCATGTCCCCAACGAGGTCAAGATACAAAGAATTGGGGCTTGAGCTTGTTTCTCTTAAGGAAAAAATCTCTTGCACACCCAAGCGACCTCTCATGGCGGGTGAAAATAAATATGATGGGACATGATATTCTTTCAAAATTTTGCTCGAGGAAGCCCTCACGCAACAGAGGAACAAAATGATGGATAATTTTGTGCAAATACTTCGACGGCTACGAACAGGCGATGCATCTTCCTCAAGTGGTAGCACCACCCCTTTCAAGGTACAAATCAAATTTTATATTCCTATATTTGAAGGACACATAGATGCAAACACCGTAGACAAATGGTTGAATTTCCTAGAGGGGTATTTTTTTGTTCATAACTTCTCGAATAGAGAAAAGATTACTTTTTCTCTCCTCAAAGTCGTTCCCCACGTCAAAGATTGGTGGGAGACTTTCTGTGAGAAGAAGGAAATAGAGGAACCCTCATTATTTACAGTCATAGTCACCTGGGAGTCATTTAGGGCTGTTATTAAATAAAAATACTACCATGTCGAAAGTTATGACGACCTGTATACAAAATGGACCACACTGCGGTAGGAAAGAGACCAAGCCGTGCCAAAGTTTACAAATATATTCCATACATTGCGCACCAAGATGGGCATCAAATATTATGAGTGACATATGGTGCTCAAGTCTTTTGGTGGTCTACACAGATACATCAAGGCCGAAATGGAGTTTCTGGACATCTCGTCCTTGGGTGCGACTACTGATATGCTGTTAAAATCGAGCAGAAGCTCAAACAAAAGATGCTGCAATTTGGGCCAGGAAACCACTCACAGCAAACACATGGAAAAGGCAGCCCCAACCCATAGAACAAAGGGTAGAGCAAAGATGGAAAACTTCAGGACCACCAGCCTAAGCCGCAAGTAAAGAGGGAGACCAGAAAGACGAAGAAAGATACCGGGAAGTGGTGCGACTTCCATAAGATCCCCTGGAACAACACTGTTGATTGCCGCTCAAAGTAGTCATTGGTGAATGAGGTGAAATCCTCTAATTTAGATGCGGGTTCAAAATCTGAGTCTGAACCAGAAAGGGGAAAATGTATCATCGATGCAGAACCTAGTGCCACAGTTGCCACTACCAAGGTCTAGCCTAGTGAACCGGATGAGCCAAAGGAAGGTGAGCGCCCTTTTCATTCACATATGTGGGTGAAGGGCACCCCACTACACTTCATCATTGATAGCGATAGTTAGAATAACCTCATCTCAACAGAGGTTGTCAAGCAGCTACCCCTGTCGACAACACCACACCCGCAACCCTACACCATTGGATGGCTCCGCCAAGGAAGCGACCTCTGTGTCAGCCAACAATGTCGTATGTCATACGACATCAAGTCCTTCAAAGACGAGGTAATATGTGACGTTGCTCCTCTTGAATTTTGTGATGTTCTTTTGGGACAACCTTATTTATGGAAATGTCATGCTATATATGAATCTAGGCCTCGTAGTGTTATTATTACTTTGAAAAGGAAATTGTATAGGGTACCAGAGGCCATCCCACCTAGTGTTATTTCCTTGATCTCTGCCTAGCATTGCAGGAAGGTCATCTCACAAACCGGGAAGTTTGTCTTCTTCATGATTCGCTCTTAGAATAAGTAGAATATTGCAACCACATCGAGGACCTCTGCGGTTGACCTCTCCACACAAAAGAAGCAAGTGGATAAGGTCATGGAGGAATACCAAGATATCTTATCCTCATCGACTAGGGTACCTATGCACTGTCAGCTAAAGCATCCCATTGATCTAACCCTTGGTGCACTACTACCAAATGGGCTAGTATACCGCTGCTCCTTGTTAGAGAATGAGGAGATCAAGTGACAGATCCAAGAACTTCTCCACAGGGGCAACATCCATCCCAACTCATCGCTTTGTGGGAGCCCGATCATGCTGGTACAGAAGAAAGATGGGACCTGGAGACTCTGCATTGATTATCGAGCCCTAAATAAAATTACAGTTAGGAATCAATACCTGATTCCCCGAATCGACGATCTCCTTGATCAACTCAAGGGGGGCCAAATACTTCAGCAAGATTGATCTGAAGTATGGATACCACCAATTCCCAATTGAGAAGAAAAATGTATGGAAGACCACCTTCAAGTCGAAATAAGGTCTCTTTGAATGGTTGGTCATGCCCTTTGGCTTGACAAATACTCCAACAACTTTCATGAGGATGATGGATGATATCCTACAACCTTTCACCAATAATTTTGTAGTGGTGTATCTAGATGACATACTCATCTACAAAAAGATGTGGGTAGGACAAGGTTCTGCACACCCTTCAATAGCACAAGTTATATGCCAATTTGGAAAAATCCTCCTTTGGCATGGACCAGGTCCATTATCTTGGTTACATCATGGATCAGAATGGTGTACATGTGGATCCAGCCAAAATCCAAGTCATCCTTGATTGGCCAACACTAACCACACTCACTGAGATTTGAAGCTTCCTAGGCCTAGCCAATGTTTATCGTAGGTTCGTGTTGGGGTTCTCCCATATTGCATAGGCCCTCAGCCAAGTAACCAAAGGAGGGTTATGTCTCAACAACAAGCATTTGATGATTTGAAGAAATGTTTGTGCTCAATGCCAGTACTCTCATTACCTGACCTACAACATCCCTTTGAGATCAAGACATATGCTTCAGACTATGCTGTGAGCACAGTTCTCACTCAGCCTGACCACCCCGTGGCCTATCATAGAGAGACACTATCATATGTCATCTCTAAGTACCCTACTTACGATAAAGAAATGTACTCCATTGTGCAAGCCTACCGACAGTGGAGGCATTACATTCTTGGGAAAGAGATAGTCATCCACACTGATCATAAGCCCTTGCAGTTCATGTAGACAGAAGGAAAATTGTAGAATGACCGCCATCAGAAGTGGTCCACATACTTACAACAGTTCCACCTCAACATCAAGTACAAAATAGGAAGTACCAATCGAGTCATTGATTGCCTCAGCCAACCTCCAATCACATCACTCACCATAGTGCTAGACTCTTGCAGCTGCGAAACCTATGGGTGGCCCCAACTCTATGAAACAAACCCTGATTTCGCTAACACTTACAAAATGTTGGGCACACACTCAATCATCACTAATTTCCATCTTTAGGATGGATTGTTGTTCCATATGGTCCATCTCTGTGTTCCATTAAGCAAGCACACAAAGATGATCTGGGAATCCCACTACAGTTGGGTAGAAGGATACTTCACTGTCAAAAAGACAGTGGTAGTGTTGCAACAACATTTCTACTAGCCAAAACTTCGGCAGGATGTCAGCAAATATATCAGGTCATGCACTCCCTGTGCTATTGCTAAGACCACTAGTAAGAAACAAGGCCTGTACACCCCTTTTCCTACTCCTGACAGGCCATGGGAATCCATCTCAATTGATAACATGTTGGACCTTCCGACCACCAAGTGGGGGAATGACTATGTTTTTGTGGTTGTTGATTTCTTTTCTAAAATGGTGCTTCTGCCCCCCTGTAAGAAGAGAATCACTGGGGAGGCCACTTCCAAGCTCTTCTTTGAGAAAGTGTGGGTACATTTTGGAATCCCACAAACCATTGTCTCTGATCGAGACAGTAAGTTCCTCAACACATTTTGGTCGAGCCTCTGGTCACTGCTGGACACCAAGCTCACCAAATCCACGACCTTCCATCCCGGGACAGATGGCCAAACTAAGGTCGTCAATCAGATTATCATGCATATCCTGCACATGTACAATTCCAAGCACCCCCTCACATGGGACAAGAATCTCCCATACGTTTAGCATAGATACAAATGAGCCCTGCATAACGCAACTGACCACAACCCCTTTTAGGTGGGATTGGGATTCCAACCATTGGGTCCCATGGACGTTTCAGTACCCCTTGCAACCACCCCGATCAACGCATCACTTTCTCACAGTTCATTGAGAGAATCCATCACATCCTCCAACATGTTCAAGATATTTTACATAAGTCTAATGCCAAGTACAAGCAACGCCATGATCAACATCGGGTGCCACATAAGTTTCAGGTGGGAGACAAAGTTTTCCTGCATTTGCAAAAATAACACCTTACAAGGCCCCATTGAAAGCTTCATCCACTTTGTTATGGGACCTACACCATCATCAAGGTTGTGGAAGATAATTCTTTTGAGCTCAACATTCCTTCGTTCCTTGGTCTGCACCTAGTGTTCAACGTGCCTCTCCTTCAGCCATATTTCCCACCATTATTGGACACCTCAGAGATAGCAGAATAATTGAAACCAATAGAGATCAACCCTGACTTCATGAAACAAGCATTCAGGGATCAAATTGTGGACACACAGGTCAAGGGGACTCACCAACAGAGGATCCATCTTTATCGAGTTCTCAAAGAAGGGTAGCTCCTGCACCAAGGCAAGTGACTCACCAAGGGTAAAATTCAGCAGAAATTTCCTCCTCTGATGGGGGAACTCAACATAATTGAGACCATTTATTCCTAAGGAGGGAGGATTGATCCAAGTGGATAATGGTGGTCACCCACCTTCTCCAACTGGCTCAAAACAATTTTCTGGCAATTTTGGCAATTTACTATTTTTAGCAGTTTTTAACTTCGGGGGCCAGTTGGAGGGCCTAAATGACATTTTTTCATGATCAGACCTCTCAATAGTATCCTCATCAATACCTTTCCAACGAGCTATCGTGTGCCCTAAATGAAGATCGTATGCAAAAGTTACGACGCTGAGAAGTTAATGTACTAACTTACCCCAACATGGCCCAAATGACTTTTGGTGCTTCATCTCCCAGGCTTAGGTTTTTGGATGTCTAGGGTTTTGGAATTCATATTTATTATAAAAATTCCTTTAGAGCGTCATCGTATTGATCTTCTTGCAAATGAGTGCATCCTTCACATCTCTTCTCGGAGATAAGCTGCCACCTTTCCAACAAGCTTGTTTTCTACTGCATTTTACAGTTTCAGCTTATTTCTTGAGTTACTAGAAACGAGTTTTATTGTATCTATGTTGTTTTATCTCATACCTGTTATATGTTTTTGTATTAAAGATTAATAATAATTTGCATCCACTTCGTTCTGCTCATAAAATCTGGATCATAGGGAAAACCTCTAGATGGTCTTGGTTTGTCTGGTAATTGTCTCTAAACTAGAAAATGGCTCCTTTTTAGGCTTCTAGATCTACAATTGGCTTCTATTTAGGCCTTCTCTGATACCAATTTAGAATTTTAATTTTTTTCTGGTTACACAGTTACAATTATCTTCTTTTAGAATTTAATCCTGGGAAACCCTCATGGGGGATAAAACCTAGCAACCAAAATCCCCAGTATATATTCCTTCAACTAGTACAATAATGTGCTATATCTCTCCAAGAAAGACCAAGACCAAAACACCAAAAGAACCAGTCTCCAAGAATTGTGTGTTAGACCTCCTTATGTGCTCCAAGATACACAAGATAAGTGTGTGTGTGAGTGTGTCCAAATAGGAGGAACCTATCCTCTATTTATGCAC
Organism: Picea engelmannii; assembly: GCA_009831015.1. NCBI lineage: Eukaryota > Viridiplantae > Streptophyta > Pinopsida > Pinales > Pinaceae > Picea > Picea engelmannii. Next base: position 266,480 of record ML784289.1, on the reverse strand, counting down.
AAAAGCGTCTCTTGAAGAGACACAACTCTTGACCTAACTAGCCCATAAAAACAGGGTCGACTAACCACAATGGGGTTTTTTACAATTAATACCAATAATATAATAAAAAAAAATTAGTTGACTTATACACTATAATTACAATAACCTTTTAAAGGTTTGACCAAAACAAGTATACAAGAATATCTTCCGTAGTTACACGAAAAATATTAACAGTTCTTGCTTTCATAGAGTCTAGTTAGGGCATTGAACATTTCCTTTGGTGTCTTCAATTCTGATACAACCAGAATACGACTAGAATTACCACCCCAGTTGCAATAGAAACACCCTACAAGAGTAGTGCACCTTTACCAAGGGTAGTGAACAAGAGAGAGTTACCACAAAGACTGAACAATAAGAAACTTCTACCACTGTAGTTGTTGTGTCACCTTCCTCAGACTTGCACCTTCCTTTTCTGTGGATGAGAGAGTGTGAGTGAGTGTGTCAAATTCACCAAGGAGCCTTGTATTTATAGTCTTCTTGACGGTTAGCGTCGATCTAACTCTACACCCCATGATTATGGAATTCTCCCCGATCTAACGGTCGTCTTTTATTCAATCTTGATCCAACTTTCCCTGTGTTTAAGTTATGTATCCATATTTTACAGAACTCTTCTTCAACAATTTATCTCGAGATTTATCCATTCCCTCATCTTCAATCGAGTGTTCCAGGATTCACTTAGATCTATCTCACGTATAATTATTCATTACTTCTTTGCACTCCTCTGTAGCCCAATGTTACAATATCCCATCAATATAAATATCTCCAAGCCAATTAATTGTTTGACTTGTATCTTCAACATCCTCAACATTCTCATTCTTGCTTAGGTTCACACCAGTGAACTCCTTCTTCTTTCTCCATATTTATAATAGCTTCAAACAACTTTTCCTCTGTACCATCTCTTTGTCCTGAGCATTTCTTTAGACTTCCTATGTATTCAACAGAATTCAAATTATATGTTGTCATGACTTATAGTTTACCCTTTGATACCACTCACCAAGCATATCCTTGTTATTTCTTGTTTGTCCATGTTTGATTACTATCCATGTTTGATTCATTTTTCCATCAATGACAACACACAATCAATAATGCCAATAAAGGTTGTACTATCCTCTATTTGACAATTGGAAACACGTGTAGCATATGAGACTTTTAGTTGGGCACTCAGTGCCTACCCAATGGGAGGTTCCTTATGTGGTCTACACCTATGCCACATTCATGTGTGACCCACCCAATGATGTTATGATACATTTCAACTAATGTGATGGATCTCCTTCCTAGATCCCTTCTTGGGTTAGTCTAAACGTAATACCTTAGTGGGATATCTAGCACTTCAATGGGTTCCTCATATCCTTATTCCCCCTTATTCTTTATCATTCAACCACTAATTTGAATCACTATGGTCCCTTGGGGAAACCATTTGAGTCATTTCCTATATTCATGGGTCCAATTGGAGGTGCAAACCATGTGGTTCATTCCAAGGTTAGATAAGATTCCTTAATTTGGGTCCATAGTTTCCCAAACCCATTTTGGACTTGTTATTTAAATAGTCAATTTGAATCTAACTCCCTAAACCTAGATAATATATTGGTGCTAACCATACCATATATTTCCTTGGGGTGTTGTGACCATCGATATGCAAGTCACATAATAGATAGTCATTTTGGGCCTCAAAATGCATGGTACCATTAAACTGAATTCACGACATATAGAAAATAGACCCCTTATGCTAGTTTCAAATGAATTAAGTACCCTAATAGTTAATCCAACATTTTATACCTTAGGTCACTTCCTTGCCTATTTTTGTCCTTCAATTCCTCTTTGTAAGATCTTTTCAGTCAAAGGGAATTCTTCTATCTTTGAAACCCTCATTCACTAGTACACACTTGGATTAGCTATTGATCTCCTCCCATCTATCTCAAGTTCCTATGGATGATTAAACCTGTCATATCCAACACCTCTATAGAGACTCCTTTAGTTAGCTCAAATCTAACCTTTCAGGTTTGATGGACCCATCCTAGGGCATCGTCATTGGCATCATTCCACTTATTCGTTCAAATTTTCAACCCTACAACCTCAAGAGAGGTTCCATCACAACTAGGGAAAGGGAGTTATCATCCCATATTAGGACATTAAGCCTCTCTACTCTACATGTTTCATTGATTTGTATTTACCTTAGTAGATCTAGTTTTTATTGTTTATACTACATGGATATATCTTTGTATTGGAGATTAAGGTAAGTAATCTCTTGTAGGGATTTGCAACTGATTGTGAAGGTATTTTCAAGATGTGGATTGATCTTGGACAACTAGCACAACTCTCCACTTCATCCCAGGTAGCTTCATCATCTACAACAATGAATTCAAGTGAGTTCTTACACTCTTTGATTTCTTGCATTAGGAATCATAGGTCATTAAATAAATTATTAGTTAATTAATCCTAGTTAGTTGACCTTATTTTCTCATTTAATTTGTGAATAAAACCTAATTTGAAACCTAATGAAATTTTCTCATCATCTACATCCCTAGTTTATCATTAACAAGATCTTAAAATCCTAAGTAATCTAATTTATTTACCCCTATTTACACACTCTTTTGACGTACTCTAAGGTTTCCTAACTTATCCCTAAAAATAAGTGGTAACTCTACACTTATCTTTCCACATTTTAGTAGTATGTGCACTCAAAGGATGGTATTCCATACTCACCCTTACACTATGTATGCACTATGCATAGTAACATGAATTTGTTCTTTCCCTACAAAACATATATAGAATACTAATTATATGTCTATATATCTAACCATTGAAATGAATAAAATCAACATATATATATATCTACCAATTGAAATGAACAAAATCGACATTGTACATAGATGGGAAATCATTAAATTTATCTATAAAAATAGATATAATTATTTTACTAAATTGACATATCCACAAACCAATTATTAAAATTTGTTTTTAGATAAATTTATTATCTTAAAACAATAAATAATAAAATAAGATAGGTTGAAAATATAAAGCTTACTTGTTGAGAGATGATGGTTTGTACAAACACTGTTGCATTTGCTAAAACCTTTTCCCATTTAGGTCCTCTTACATTATGAAGAAGATATTCTGATACAGATGATCCATATGCCCAATATCCAATTATAGCCATCCCGTAGTAAAATGATAACCCAACTGAGAATTGGAAGTATAAAACCTTTTGCATGTTTCTAATAGCTGGTTGTTTTAATGTTCCCTGCAAGAACATTAAAACCATGAAAAAATGAAAATCTCAACTAATCGACCATGTGCAGGAAATTAACATATGTTTGATCAAACGATGTCAAATAACAATATCCATTATTTAACTAATGATAAAATGACAAACCTCAAATATTATTATTTTAAAATATAATAGTTGAAAGACAAATTGATACTATATACTTAATAACTTTATATTTTATAAATAATATGAATATATGGTATTATTTATTGTCACATTTTTATTATTTTATATTTTAATAAATAACGTATATGGAGTATTATGATGATGATGATGATGATTAACGTCCACTAAGACTGAATTGGTCTATCGGACCTTAAGAGGGTAAGTGATTACTTGTGATTCTTTAGAATTTTGATTTTGTGCTAAAAAAGCTTTAAGAGAAGCTTTCCAAGATCACCATACTTTTGTTGAGTTAAGATGTTAGGAAGGTTGGTAGTGTGATAAATATTTTGAAAATGAGATCTAATATGGGTATAGGCTGGGCAATCTAAGAGAAAGTGATTTTCATCTTCAACCTTCTTAGTGTCACAAAGGTGACACACTCTTTCATCCCATGGCATTTTAGGAATTGACCAACACCCAGTTTCACTATGGAGCTCATGAGAATTTGTTCTTATCTTAGCAATGCTTATTTTTTTCTTTACACTTGGCAAAACAAATAGATAATTTTGATCTTCTAGATTAGGGTTGATTACATCTTTATAATACCTTAATTTTATTTTCCCTCTAACTCTTTATCACACCACATTTTCTCTTTAAATTTTGATTTGATAGTTTTTTTAATAGTATCTTTTTTCTGCAAAATGGTTTCTTCCATGATTCCTCAATAGTTTATCCAAGACCGGGCATCTTTATGCCATCCTCGCTTGAGTCGATGGTGGTTATCACTTGATTTTGAAGCAATTTTAGGTAGCCTCTTGTCTTCCATGTTGTTAAACTTGTTCTTATACATTAGGTATCTAGTCATAGCCATGCTCTCAATGGGGAGAGGCTTGTTTCTAAGAGGAGGATGGGATATGGTGTATTTCCTTTAATTTTGAGATTATAGGTTATATTTTTTTTTGTATTTTCTCTATCTTTCTCCAAGATTCACGAGAGATACTACAGTCCCATAATTCACATCTATAAAGAATAACAGGGGTAACAAGAGTCTCAAAGAGGAGTTTCTTCTTATCCCAACTCCAAAGATCAGTTGATTTAAATTTTTTTTCAAACCCATAATAAGCTTTCCATCCCCCAATAATGCTTTTCTCAATGTTATAATTCCAATTGAGCTTGTGGTGAATATCAATTCCAAGATATTTGTATGAAGTCACTTCCTCCAAATTTTTGTTGTCATATATAAAGGTATCATAAAAGATCTTATTGGATTTAATAATCATGACCTTAGTCTTATTAGTATTAACAGTCATACCCATATTGGAGCAAAACTCCTTGAGGATTCTTAGTTGGTTTTCAAGATCATGGGGACTCCTTTCCATAAGAACGATATCACAAGCATAAAGAAGAATATTGATGACTATACTAGTGAGAGTAGGGCCGACACAACCTGCTTTTTCCAATCATTCTTCTAACTTGTCAATGTATATGCCAAAAAGGGTAGGGGACAAGGGACAACCTTGTTTGACTCTGATATTGCAGTTAATATCTTTTGACCAGCCCTCAGTGTTTTTAAACTTAGCAATAACGTTCTCATACATCCATATTGTAGCAACCCTCAACTTGAGATGCAGTTTTATCTCTTCCAACCTATTCCAAAGTTTTTTTCCTAGGAACCATGTCAAAAGCTTTTCTAAAGTCAACAAAAGAACAAAAAAGATTGGTTTAAGTATTGCGGAACTCCTCTGCAATGATCCTAAAGGTAACAAGATGGTCCATAGTTGAATGATATCTCCTAAACCTGGCCTAGCCTTTAGCTCTTTTACCGTGAATTTATAGCCAAAAACTAATTTTCTTTTCCAAAATAATTCCATAAAGCTTGCTAAAATCAGGCTAATCATAATGGTCCTATAATTAGAGGGAATGTTTCTATCCCCATTTTTAAAAATAGGAACAACGAGGCTTTGTGTCTAGGGTTTAGAGAAGCCCTGCTTGACTTCTAAATTGAAGAGCTTGTGTATGTGAGGATAAGGATTGGCCCTCCGATTTTAAAAATTTCAGCTTGGTAGCCTTCAATGTCCTTAGCTTTCCCATTTGTGAGCTGCTTAACCCCAAAATCTATGTCATCTAAAAAAAAAAAAATCTTCTTTTATAGGGACAATAGGAATGGTGTCCATGGCATTAGGGAACTCATAAAGACTTTTAACCTAGGAATTACATCCCCTTAAGGGAATCCTATTATTTTCTTTAGTATTGTGTTTTAGAATTTGGCTCCATAACTTTTTAGGATCCAACTTGTATAGTTGTGAAAGTTGCTCTTGCCTTTTATTGATATAGTATCTTTTTTTTCCTTTTAATTAGGGCTTTGTACGTATTGATCTTATTGATTTTTAAGGGCTCATTAGAAGCATCCCTAATGGATTTCCTAGCAATTTTACATTCTTTAACATACCAAGGGTTGGTCGTTCTATTATTCTTTTTATAGGACACCTCAAAAGAGAACTTGTTAATAGAAGTGGAAAGGTTAGTTGTAAAATTGTGATAGAGTTCTTCAATGTTGTCCTTATAAGTTAGGAGGTTTAATTTACTATTTAAATCCTTTAAGAAAATGTCAACTTTACTTTTGTCAAAGAACAAATTCCTTTGATTATCAAAATTCTCTTCAATGGTGCTCCTATGCATGGAAAATTTTAGAGTTAGGGTTAAAGGTTTATGATCAGAGTTAGGCTCATGGTCATTTAAAAGGTCAAAAATTGCTATTTGGTTGGAAACGGGGATATCAGATATCACATAATCTACAACACTACTACCTAGCCCATGAATACAGGTCATCTGGTTGGAGTTTAGCCACTTCATTACTCCATTGCAAATTATTAGGTCTTGAGAGTTGTAGAGCTTGACCAACTTAATACCAAACAAGTTCTTATTTTAGACCTCCAATCTTCTTATTTTAAAATATAATATTTGAAAGACTAAAATTGATACTATATACTTAATCACTTTATACTGCATAAATAATATGAATATATGGTATTATTTATTGTCACATTTTTATTATTTTATATTTTAATAAATATTTGTTTTGAAAGAGATATTTTATTATAACACGAATAGTACTTCTCTTTGGTTTTTGCCTTTTTTTTCCTAGAAATTATTTTTGGCTTCTTCAATGGGTTGAGCAATTGGACATGTGAAATGAGGTGAGTCACTTTTTACTTTGATTCAATTTTAATTTAAAATATATTTATAATTAAAGAGATTTAAATATTTTTTATTTATTTTTTATTTTTAGTTTCATAAGTAAAAGATGATTTGAGAGATAATAATTAATATCATTATTATCAATTAAAAACAAATATTTTTCGTTTTTAAAGTCATTCCAAAATAATAATTGTTACATATTTTTTTCTCTTCTTTTCAATATGAGCACTCCGCCACCTATTCCAAAAATTCATCCTAACAGGGGGAGGCCCCCCAAAATCACCCTAGAGATCTTTTACGATTATATGGAATCAATAGAAAAAAGGAGAGAAGAGAGAGATGCCAAAATTCAAATAGAGTTAGAATTATTAGAAAAAAGGAGTGAAGAAAGAGACTTAAAACGCCAAATAGAGCTAGAGGCAATGATATATATATATATATATATATATATATATATATATATATATATATATATATATATATATATATACCATTCAAACTCAAATAGAGGATAGATTCTTAGGGTTCAAGAGTGAATTGCAGGCAATGAAGGATAGAATTCAAGAAATGGAAAAACATAAACAATCAACCTAAGGAGGAGGGGTTGAAGAAAATCACAACTTGAGAGATATGATTAAAGAGCTAGAAAAAAAACTAACCAACAATCAATAATATGGAAAACAAATTGGATATCAAACCCATCAAAGAGGAAATGAATAAGCTAATCGAATTGGACCATGAGCGTAACAAAAGAGTCTTGAACCTCATAGTTTTGGTATAAAATAACATTAAGAGGAGGATACACTAGCAATAGTAAAAGAAGAATTAAATAATAAATCACAAATTGATACAACTTACCTCATAGAAGCAAAGATGATAGGAAAAATAATTGATCACAAAGATAGGTTGATGCATGTCAAAATAAGTTTTAATGACCATAAATATAACATACTTAGTAAATCTACGATCTTAAAAGGGTCAAGAATATTTATAAATGAAGACCTCATTCCCAAAGACCAAGATGAATTAAGGAAGGAAGTTCAAAAGGTAAAAGAAGCCAGGAAAGAAGGAAAATGAGCAATAATTAGAAATCAAAAAGCTATTGTTAGGGATAGAGACCAGAAGGATAATAATAAATAGGAATTTAGGACACTCGGGATTTTTTTTGGAAATCTCGTGGTTTTCCATGGCACAAAGGTCCTGTTGTTCCAAAGTCTGTACTTAAGGCTTAGAAGTACAGTGTCTAGGCATCCGAAAGTGGGTAAAAGTTGGAGAAGAGAGAAACGTCAACCTTCAGCAAAGGAAACTAAAGAAGATTTCTATGTTGGCGTTGTCTAGCTTCCAACTGTTCCTGGATGGCTATATCTTGTTCGATCACTGCCCATGAATGTTCGAGTTCAACCCGGGTAGTGGTTGTTATAAGAATAGTGTCGAAAAGGTTTAAGGCAATGTGCGTTTGATTTGATAATCCGGGTTCAATATTGGGCTATGTTGGTTCAGGCACAGTCATGGAGGAACAGTAAACTAAGAAAAACTTCAGAGAGAAATTAAGTGTTGTCTCAATTTGGTCGTATAAAAGAGAATTTATGATTTCGGAAATAAAACAGGGTGCAAATCATAGGCTCTTTCCCGTAACTGAGTTATATCTTAATAAAAGGTATGAGGTGGGAGAAAAACATTTAGTTGTCTATGGTGTAAGGCTCCTATCAAGGGAGAATCACATGTATAAACAAGAGAGGAATACTGTAAGAGAATAACCCGATGTAGCATAAAATATATATAGAATTCTGAAAGTGTTGACTGGTCTTACACCTGCTGATAGCTGGTACAGAGGAAAAACAATAAACAATTACAGAAAACCAAAATTCATTCGCTATAGTAGTGGTCATACTAAATTATAACGAAGCATTCATCAATTATGAATATGAAATGAAATGAAATGAAATATGAGATACAAGAAAACAAACTCATAACACAGTCATGGCGGAATTGAGAATCTTCAGATTTGCTTTGTATTAACTCTCAAAATGTAAAAACTCTGTTACAATCGACACAAAAAGGTCCAGCCTCTTTTCTTTCTTTCTATGGTACATTTATATAGTTTTACAATAAGATAGAATCTCAATCGTTACAAAAATTTCAGTTATGATAGGAAGGAGAGCAATCGCTCCATTTCTTCTTCTCTGTCTTCACTTGGTGCCAGGAGTTTTTCCTCGTGCGTGCTCGGTACAGGTGACACATCTTTCAACTAGCTGAGATATCAGCCTCGACGGTTCTGCTTGACAGTTGGCTTCAAAAGAGTAACAGTCTTGGGCTAATTGCGATAGCCTGTCTCTCATCTGTCTGTCTATGATGTTGATAGCGCATAATTGCACGCTTGGTTTAATCATACATTTGTCTATTTGGACTATGTCCACCATAGTCACTTGGGAGATCTCGGCCCAATCTCTATCCTCTTTTTCCTTTAGATCAAGCGAGATTTTTTCCATATTCATTTGCATCAATGCCTCGGCATTACCTCCGCTATCAATGCCTAGCAAATCACCATCTATATCACTAAAGGCCTCTTCTAAGAAATTTGTTACCCTTTTGGCTTGAAGCTTGCCATCCACGATGCTATGCTCCCATTCTTTTAATAGAATGTTTCCTCTGGTCTGCTCCGAAATGGTGAACCTGGGAGTACTTCTCGAACCCCTATTGTTTGTGGCTATCACAGCCTCTTGGAAGGTGACCCGTGCTGCTCCAGCTTCCCTTTCTCTAGAAGATAAGTTCTCCAAAACCTGGTTTACTAGCAAACAGTTGTCTCAGATCGCTTCTACCTTGGCAAGTAAATTTCGTTGGGCTACAGAGACTTTGCTCCGAATCTCCATCGCCTGGGATTTGAACATCCCAATGTTTATCATTCTTCTCTCGACGATCTCCACCCTAGCCTGTGTTGGAAAATGTTTAACAGGTAGCATATGCCTGTCATTGATGGCAAGTACAGAAAGGATGATGGCTTAAGTACAACAACGATGATTAGCAGTGCAGTGATATTCAGGAAGACCAACAACGCAAATTTTTTCTAAATGCAAGAATCCTCAGTCGTCAAATCGAGGATTGATCTAGACTGTTGATCAGGCATGATGAAGTCCCGTAAAGTTTGTGAAGCATTTCTGATCGCTAGATCCCATCCTGAATTCCTGATGGCTGTCCAATCTGAATGTAGATAAGAAGAGCACACTGAAGAGGAGAATAGATCTTAGGCGTTAGATCCAAGCGCGGGATCCGACCATCGTTGGATCAAACAGAACCTGCACGTTCTTTAAAGTGCAAGGAGAAGCAGGCGTACAAAATCCCGAAAGAAGGAGGACCGTCCATTTATAGGTAAGACACGTGGAGATAGATCATCATTTCACTGACTGGAAAGTCAAAGGAACAGGGTTCCCTAACCTCTCGAATTCGCGATATGCGAAATCACGATTTAATCGTAGCCGTTGAATAGAGATCAGATCTGGACCGTTGATCTAACTCCATATTGGAGTTTCGTGAATCGTGACATGGAGAGGAAAAGAAACAATGCAACAAGAAATGCGAAATCACGATTTAATCGCAACCATTGAATCAAGGTCTGATCTGGACCGTCGATCTCAGTCCATTTCAGAGTTTCGCGGATCGAGAGTTGAAGATGTCAAAGAACCATAACCAACGGAATCTCGAAATCGTGATATGAAATATTGCGATTTAATCGCAGCCGTCAGATCAATATGTGATCTGGACCATTGATACGACTCCATTACGGAGTTTCGTGGATCGGGACTTTGAAGTGACAAAAACACTGAACGTCAAGAGTGTTGAAATCGCGATGTGTGAAATCCTGACTGAATCTGAACCGTCAGATCAAGATGTGATTTGGACCATCGATCCGAATCAAGTCAGCATACCATGTTAGCTAGGAACATGTGGCACAACCAGGTAATGACAAGTGTCAGACTGATTCAACATTTCAGGCACATGTAAGTCACGAATCAGAGTGACACATGGCAGTATTCAACACGTGTCAATCCACGTGTGATGTCAGCAGGTTTACACCACTTCAGAGTTTCGGTAATTGGGAGATGGACAGATGTCGAAGGACAAGGAGGGGCTAAAGGGAATGAGCCTTGGTGCACGATCAGGTGGAGAACATATGGCATGTGGAGAGGAGAACAATACAAAAGGTGACACGACAGGAATGTGGCCCTTCCTCGATACCCCACCATTCCGGACCCCCCCCTTTGATTAAAGGAAGAATGTAAAAGGGGGTCCGGAATCGCTTGAGCGTCATTGATCTAGGCACTCTATTCCTGGCCGCTCAAGAGATGCACACCCAATTCCAAACCCCCCCCCTCCGCTTAAAGGTAGAATGGCAAGGGGGCTCCGGAATCCAATCCCGACCATAGATCTGGGAGCACATATTTTGGCCGTCCAGATTTTCTCACTACATATCTGATGGTGCAGATGAATTTGAACAAGATCGGAGGGAAAATGTAGCATGACATAGTATAACTGCCAGAAATCACTGATGGGTTCAGCCAGAGGACTCGAAGACACTTGGGGATGATTGACAGAGAAGGTGAAGAGCCTCTGAGAATCTTCAAGAGGGATGAAGATGTTCGTGGAGGCAATTGATAGCTGGATGGGCATTGAGGCCTGTAATTGAAATAGAGAAGGTGAGCTCAACTTTCACAGAGAAGATGAAGAGTCTCAACTACCAGAGAGGTTGAGAAAACTCAGCAGAACACTCAGTGATGCTGGACGCATGGTAGAAAATGACCAGAGAAGCTGAAGAGTCACAATGATGATCAGACAGAGCACTCAAGTTGCGGAGGAATTTGGCGCGGAGTGTGCATGCAGAGGCATTACGAATATTGCATGCACAAGATGCACAGAAGCTATATATACACAATACAAAGAAGAGAAGGGTTGTTGTTGCTGTTGGAGTTGTGGTGGTTGTTGTTGTTGAAGGTGATTCATGTGTGAAGAAGGAGGAGAGTGCAGCAGCTGAATTGAATGGAAGAGGATCTGTGCAGTGAATGGACATGGCGCACAGAGCATAAAAAGAAAAAGAACAGATAGCGCAAGTCATGTGTGCAGGAAGGCAGTGAAACAAACAGAGCAACGAAATGCAGCAGAACAGTGATGAGTCTGGTAAGACATTGTTGAACATTATATCACTGTAATAAGTTTTAGTAGCAAAGATTTATATTCTAGGGAGGTTGGGAGGTGCTAGGGAGAACTGTTGTCCTCAGAGGTTCAAGTGGGTGCTTGAACATAGGGATTTGTAGCTTCCATCTGGTGGCAGCCAGAGAAACCAGGGTGGCAGGGTGGTGCAAGGGAGAACTCTTGTTCTCTGTTATACAGGTTGGTGCCTGTATGATTGGAAGTTGGTGCTTCCATCCAGTTGGTGCTGGAAACACTCAGGGAGTTGGTGCTTCCTTCTAGTTGGTGCTAGAGAAACCAGGGAGTTGGTGCTTCCTTCTAGTGGGTGCTAGAGAAAACAGAGAGCTGGTGCTCTCAGCAAGTAGCAGCTTGCAAAACTGAG
>ML784289.1:211810-247993 GCA_009831015.1 Picea engelmannii | reverse complement strand
TGGGAGGTGCTAGGGAGGACTGTTGTCCTCAGAGGTTCAAGTGGGTGCTTGAACACAGGGAGTTGTAGCTTCCATCTGGTGGCAGCCAGAGAAACCAAGGTGGCAGGGTGGTGCAAGGGAGAACTCTTGTTCTCTGTTATACATGTTGGTGCCTGTATAATTGGAAGTTGGTGCTTCCATCCAGTTGGTGCTGGAAACACTCAGGGAGTTGATGCTTCCTTCTAGTTGGTGCTAGAGAAACCAGGGAGTTGGTGCTTCCTTCTAGTTGGTGCTAGAGAAACCAGGGAGTTGGTGCTTCCTTCTAGTGGGTGCTAGAGAAAACAGAGAGTTGGTGCTCTCAGCAAGTAACATCTTGCAAAATTGAGGTTGTAGCCTCATTATGAGTTGGTGCTCATATGTATGATAATGTAAAGAATGTAACTATTACTTATCATATAAATAAAAAGAGGTTTTTACCCTGTATGGTGTTATTGGATAAATCCGTAAGTGCGGAGACAAACCGATCTCCCTAGATCCACCTGGATCTAGAACAAAACAAGACAGAATAATACTCTTTCCCTAGATTTTGACTATTGAATGAACTAGGAGGCAAGAATCATGAACATATCGTATGATCGCTTCCTTGGGTCTTTGTTGTTCCAATTTCGCTCCAATGCTCTTGCGCAGTCAAGACCAGGACAACTCAAACCAATCGAAGTGAAAACAACTCAATATATTCAATAGTTAATCTATGTATATGATCAAGGAGTTATACAATAAAGTAGACATATCTTTATGGGAAAGGGACATATTACTGTATAATATTGATTGAAATCAAAGATTACAACCTGAGCCTTGATGTTGCAAACCTCCTTTCGATGGCCCTTGGCTCTGACACACACACTTGCTCACTTGCATGAAGAAGATCAACCACTTTTGATAACTTTGCTGGAGTTCTCTAGCTGTTGTAGCATCAGTCCTTCACACAATCTTTCACTAATTATCCAATGTCTTCTTAACCTTGTTTGCTTCTAACCATTTCCATGAGAATTCCCTCAATATATAGGAGAGAATGAATTAGTTACTTGGATAAGAAAGATCCCAAAATATCAGGAAATCCAGTACTTAGATAACCCTTCGAATGCCATCTCATCCTTCTAGAAGATTCCCTTCTAGAAGCTTCGAGAATTCATCCTTTTTACCTTCTTTAGAAAGTGTTCACACCCTAGAAGTTAGACATAGTGCGAACTTATCGCACCCTGGCTTAAAGCATCCTGTGAGAATCATGCATTCTCGTAGGCAAATGTATTGGTAGCCTACGAACCTTCCTCAAAAATGTGATTTCTGGAAAGAGATGAAGGTAACTTTTCTCTGGAAAAAGTTCTAATGAAGAGCCTTATTACACCATCATCAATACATCATCATGACGACCAAAATCATGGGTAACAGAATGCCCCCCAAAGTCTGAGATTGGAACCAGTGACAGTCGATAGACTTTGTAAGCTGCATGTGTGTGTCAAGAACCAGGAGCACATCTAATCGGAAACCTGTGAACAATCAAGCATCTGCAGAGTATCATATATATCAATTCTGAGGTAGGCATTCCCATACCCAGATCACAGACTGACGCCATTGTAGAAATGTGTCATGGCCACCAATCATACATTGTGGATCCATGCCATCAAAACATAGCATAGCCACCTGAATACACTGTGGATCTATGCGAGAAATTTCAAATCAAGATGACATAGCCATGAAACATACACAGTGGATCTATGTGTCGCAAATTATACATACTCCATCGCAACCTGGATTACAAAGATATTATCCAGGGTCTTCAATCTTGTTGCCCAAAGTACAAATCTAACCATGTGATTACATGTGTTGAAATCGACAATGGTAGAAACCACTTGATTACCGATCATTGATGAAACTGTTAACAAGTGCGAGGGAAATCACCATTGATGTGAATGACTCCCAAGGTACTACAGTACAATCCATCGGGTGTGAATAAATGAGTTGATGTCGAACATTTGACGGGATCTTCCAATTAGGAGTCAATGATGTAAACCCACTGTCGAAAGCGAGGAAACTTGCCATTGAGGCATGCAAGCTCCAAGGTACTAAATAATTTCTGAGTCTTGATTCCGGATAATGAGCTGAAGTCGACGGAACAAAACTCATCACAGGAGGGCCTTGATGTATCCCCCATCAATGACACGAAATGAGTAACAAATTTTGAAGGTGAAACAGAGCATGTTGCAAATTAGACCGAACACAGGGAAGGCCGACACGAAGAAAATGGATAACTGTAGATGGCCGACTCAATATAGGTTTCTGATGGATTTCTCTTGAACATATGAATGACATGAAAAATGATTTGGCAGCATTGACTCAATGACAACACATGAAATGATTTTGTAATCAATCGAAAGAGAGACAAATAGATTTCCCAAACCGACTTCAAATGATGAATAGGGGGTGTCATGTTCAAGAGCGACACTTACTGCCAATCAATACGAATATGAAACATATCCCTTTTCCCAAATTTTCCCCCACCATTTCTGGCAAGTACCTCTTTATTTTTACGCAAGCTTGAAGAGGATCACATATGCTTGTTGATATAATCTCATCCTTCGGATGAGTCCTTCGAAGTATTTTTAACGAACCCTAAGAAGGAGTGGTTTGGTCCCATCACGGGTCTATCAATGTTTGTTTAACGAGTCCAGAGATAGTAAACTCGAAGGTTTTTCAAGATTATAGAGTTTGGAAAAACACTTAAAAGAGAACTCTCTTAGTTCCTTTTTCGTAAAAGAGTCTGGATGAGAAAGAAAAAGAGAGAAATTATCGCTCACCAGACGCGTACTTCAAATAATTTATCGAGCGTGAAAATAGCAAGGTCGCTCGGCGATCTTTTCATGTTTAGAGAGTCTGAAAAGAGCTTAAAGAGGACTCCAGGGGGGTTCCTTTTTCGTATAACCTTTTTGAGCCCGAAAAAGAGATAAAACTATGCTCGATCGCATTCTCATATATTTACGAGCGTAAGAACGGACAAAAACAACGCTCGAGGTTTTATGTAAAAACCCTAAAAACAATAAAAAAACACTCCATAACGAAGAAAAATATGTCCACACCCTTGTGTTTAGTTATCAACGTCATCATACCTGCAAGTCATTACACTCATCTTGATATTAGTGATTAGGTTTAATAAAAAAAAACATAAAAAACCTAAAATGACATAGTAAAAAGTAAATTAAATGAGTAAATAGTCATTTTTTACCATATCATTTCACATTTTCACTATTGAGCTCCAAAATCCCCTTTTTACCCTCCGAATTTGGCGTCGATTTCCGGGAGCTACAAGAGATCATTCGACGAGCCGTCTGCAGCATAAAGGTAATCTCTTCATTCTTGACATTTTCATGGTTTAAATTTTTGATTTCATTGGTTATTTTTGCATTTTCAAGTTGGTTTTTGAACCCTACATGCGCATTAGCATTCTCGCAGGCAGCCCATACGGGACCTGCGAGAACGATGCGTTCTCACAGACGAGCCTTGAGCCACCTGTGAAGTGTTCGCATTGTGTAAATGGGTCACCTATGAGAACCGCAGAACTCAATTTTTTTTTAAATATTTAGCCAATGAAAAAGATTTATATCATGAATAAAATCATTAATCCTCCTTTTATGTTCCTTGTGCAGGTAAATAGCCACAAACATGGTGCTTGAGTGGCGAGAACGAGAACATGAAGAGGATAATGCCAATGCCAAGAACCATCCTCCCACTATAGCTGCATTGAGAGATTGTGGGCTCTTAAAATACTTCTGAATCCCAGGCATGAGGGCCCAGGTCAGACTACTGGAGTATCTAGTCCGTATGTGGGACCCAGATCAACAGGTTTTCAATGTAGGAGCTCATAATTTTTCCATAGACATTGAGGACATATACTTTTTGACCGGGTTGTCTAGGCGCGGGTATCATGTCAGTCTGACCGGTAGTAGAGGTGGTGGCCTCAAGATGAGTGAATACTGCAATCAATACTGTGTACCAGAGGCTGAGAGGAAAAAGGGAAAAGTTGCTATCTGGGGGGTACAAGACTTGAACCTCTGCACTATTCTCTTTACTATCGCTCGGATGGCTGGGATTTATGCTCCGCATATGGCATTACAGAGCTACTTCCAGTACGCCATCGAGTGTACTGAGCCCTGAGTATTCAACTGGGCGGATGCTGTGCTTCGCAGTATCAAAAGGAAATTAACTAAATGCAGGCAAGGTGAATTGAAACAATTTGGGTATGGATCTTTACTAGTGTCCTTCTTCCTTGAGAGGGTCCCCTTATTTAGACTTCATGTCGAGTGGAACCTACCGGGTCCTAGGGATCCAAGGATGCTTAGATGGTGTCGGTTGATGGCCCGACACATGGCAGGACCAATCGTCAAGTATGACGATATTTTCTTTGACTGGCTTTGAAACCAAATGTTGATGGTCGATGACTATGCATATGCCGGGTTGGATTTCCGAGGAGATCCGGATTTGGCACTGCCTGAGGACGCTCAGTGGGGTGACCTTGGTAAGAAGTACACGCATTTTCTCTTTTTAAATATTTTTGAATTTTTATCATATTTAAATGTTTTTGTTTTATGTATTTATTCGAAGACTAACACAAAATGTTTGTTGATAACACAGATGCTGGACCATATGGACCTCTTGGCACCTCTCCTATCCAACGACGAGGAGAAGTAGCACCAACAGCACCACAGTATACCAAAGACTATCAGGTGGTGGAACAGAATTTAGAGGGCCTGACAACAGACATTCCAGATATGACTCTGGAAGAGGTTCCACGACGCGATCAGCGTCACACTGTAGGGGTATCAACAGCTATGAGTCGATTGCTCCGTAGGGTTGCTAAGACAGTCGTGTGTTACCATGAACGTCATCCATGATGTCACTTTGTAGAAGCTATAAGCTTCAAATTTTGATATTTTGGTCTTCAGACAAATCTTTTTGTAAAAAACAAACTCTTTTGATCATTATATATACATATGGCTTCTACCGGTTTACTTTATATTGTGTGAATTTAAATGTGTTTGATTTATAAGTGGTTCAAATGTCTGTCCAATACATAATTAGCCAATGCATATGTTAATGTATTAAGACATCTAGGAATATGCTGATATTCAATGTGATCAAAATAACATTCCAAGAGGCGAATTCACAAATACACCCGTAATAAAGTAGGACTTCGAATAGAGTAGACATTACTTAGCTGTATTACTACAAGTTGCGAGTCGAGTCTCACAACCAAATGACGAATTTCGAGTGAGATAACATCAACCAATAATTCAATAACGACGCTATACTCTGCAATGTTGTTGGTTGCATGGACAAGACATACACCTCGTAAAGATATAAGTTCGTTTGATGGGGCGTAGATTGCCCATGCAGCGGAAACTATGTTTCGAGTACTATGACTAGCACCATCCGCAAAGACAATATATGGTAGCGAGGACTCCGATATTTGGCAATCAAACACAACGTCACATAAGGGCAGAGACCAGATAACATAAAAAAACAAACTAAAGTAACATAAACAAAGTATGATACATAAAATACAAGCAGTTGTGCACAAATAACTTATGCATAGTACTTCTTCAAGTACAACCCATTCCTGGGTTCACTCAAAGGGATACCATCGTAATCGACCAGCTCATATGCTCATTTTTCCAAAACTCGGTGAACAATATAAGGACCTCTCCACATTGGTTCGAATTTCCCAGCTCCTAAGACATCTCGATCTTGTTCATAGAGAAGAACAAGATCACCTTCAGAGAAAACGCGTGGCTTGACATGCTTGTCATATTGTGCCTTGACACGTTTCTTTTGGGCTTCTATTATTAGAGTGGCATCACGTCGAGTCTCATCTAATCGCATTAAATACAATAGACGTTCTTCTTCAACAGAAGTATTGGGTAAGAGTTCGACAGCTAGCTTCAGAGAAGGTATCTCGCATTCTATTGGAAGAATGGCTTCCACACTATAGACCAATCAAAAAGGCGTAAACCCCGTAGCGGATTTGACAGATGTCATATATGCCCATAATGATAAAAACAACATCGTGTGCCAACTGGTTTTATGAATGCCTATCATCCGTCGAAGCATAGTTATAAGAAATTTGTTGATTGCTTCAACCTGGCCATTAGCTTGCGGATAATAGGGTGTTGAGTTATCATGATGAAGACCCAACTTTTCTGTAAGTTCAGACATCATAAAATTCCTAAAATGACTACTGTGATCAGTGATGATAGCTTGAGGAACACCAAAACAGGCTATGACATGGTTAAAAAGAAACAACGCTGCAGTCTTTCTAGTATTATCGAATGTTGGCATCGCCTCGACCCATTTTGTAAAGTAATCAATAGCTACAATGATGTAACCATGGCCCCCGACCGAGTGAGGGTGACATGTCATGAAATCAATGCTCCATTTTGCAAAAGGACCAACTGAAACCACAGGATGAAGAGGAGCCAGATGTGACCGAATTTTCTGATTGTAGGTCTGGTAGGCATGGCATTTCTGAACAATAGTAATGCAATCATTGAACAAGGAAGGCCAAAAATATCCTGCGCATAAGATCTTCTGGGCAGTAGCATACCCAGACATATGATCGCCACATGCTCCGGAATGGAAATCATTCAGAGCTTTCTCGGCTTCATCAAACGTCAGACAACGTCGAAAAACAGAGTCAATGCCCCGATGGTAAAGAGTATCCCCGAGGATAATGTATGGACGTGCTTGATATCGAATGCGACGTCGTTCGGTATGAGACAAAGTAGGCCGGAAAGTCTGGGTTTGGAGATATATAATGATATCTCCATACCAAAGATCGTCAGTACTAATAAGGAAAAGAGATTCATCAGGTAATGAATCTACTGCTACATTTTCCGTGGCAGAGTGAGGAAAATCACATATCAATTCCACAAAAAACTAAGGATTTCTTAGACGTGGCGTGATCGAATTCCAAGTCAAAATCCTGGAGAATGACAATCCATTTGGAGTATTTTCCCCCTAGCAATTGACGTGTCAAAATGTGTTTCATAGGGTTACAATGAGAAATCACTGTAGTTTTCTGTGAAAGGATATAATGCCGAAAGCGTTGAACAACTTGAACGACAACCAAGGCCAGTTTTTCAACATGTTGATACTTGATTTCAGTGGATGTGAGACTTCGACTCAAGTAATAAAAAACATGTTCATCGTGCACATCATCCTCCTGGACGAGAACCATGTCGATGGTATACTCAGAGGCAACAAGATAAATAAAATAATCATGACTATAATCAGGAGGACAACTTCAAAGCCTCGAAAGCATTGTTAGCAACAGTGTCCCAGACGAACTCATAATCTTTCTTTAGTAGCCGTGTAAAACCACGAGTAATCTCGGCGTAATTAGGAATGAAACGACGAATAAAGTTTTCTTTCCCCTGCAAACTTTGTAACTGATGCAGTGTTGAAGGAGGAGGGAGATTAAGAATCGCCTCAACCTTAAGAGGATCTACCCTGATCCCTTGACGTGAAATGATGAAACCTAGAAGACGACCGGATTCTACGCAAAAAATGCATTTGTGAGGATTTAAACGGATGTGATAGAACCGACAACAAATGAAAATAGCTCGGAGATGAGTGGGGTGATCGACGCGTCGCAAAGAATGAGCTGGTAAATCGTCCAAATAGGGTTGAACGATATGCTTAATATCATGAAAAGCATAAGACATAGCACGTTGAAACGTCATGCTAGCGTTCTTAAGACTGAAGGGAAGTTTCATGTAGGCAAAAGTACCCCAAGGACATATAAAAGTAGTTTTATGTTGGTCCTCGGGAGCGATGTTAATTTGATTATAGCCGGAGAAACCATCCATGCGAGAGAAGATTTCATTGTCGGCACAATCATCGACAATCTGGTCGACCAAAGGGGTTGGAAAGTTGACTTTTGGACACGCTTTGTTAATATCCCTATAATCAACACATACACGAATACTGCCACCTTTCTTATCAATCGGTACAGGGTTGGAAACCCATTCTGTCAAAGCCACGGGATAAATAAAGCCAGCTTTGAGAAGTTTTTCAACCTCAAGCTTAATAACTGCCGCTTTACGTGGGTGTACTGGACGTAGGCACTGCCGGACAGGTTTAGCTTTGGAGTATGTCTTAATCTCATGTACAACAATAGCAGGGTCGATACCTAGCATCTCTTCCTAGCTCCATGCGAAGATATCACGAAATTCTTTGAACATAGAAGTATAAGTGACAATTTCATCTGGAGAACACGAAGCTCCAATATGAACATTTTCAACTATCCCAGGTTTAACCGATATATCAATGGGAATCGTGGGCGATATATTACTGAGGTTCCCTTTGGCAAACACATCATATGCTGATCCGGGAATAGTCGATATGACAACAACGGTCGACGGAGTCGAAATCCGTTGGTAGTTCTCCAGAGTGTGTTGTTCCAGAAAGAGTATGGAACGATGATGTCCATCATCCTAAGGGGTGTCTTCCATGAAGGACATGATCATCTCATCAGTCGGGAAGACAACATGGAAAGGATCGAGAGACAACTCATCAAGAGAAGATGTAGAAGGCGTTGCTGATTGAATCACTTGATAAGCAGACTCAACCGGACTTAACGACATGATGTTGCCGAAACGAGTGTGATCTCCAGGATCAGGGACTATCCAAGGATCGTAATACACAGGAAGTTCGTGAGGCACAAAGGAGATCATGTTTATAGAAGCAACGAACGGGCGTGGAACATCAGGCGGAGGAATGGGGAAAGTGTCCATTAGTGAAGAGTCCTTTAAAATGCCTACACTGACATTCTCGTAACCCGGTGGGGTTTTAGCTATAAACGACACGTTGCCAGTACGAGTATCAGAATTAAAGAAGGCAAGTTGGTCAACTGTAACAACCTTTCCCTGATGAGGAAAACAGACGACACAGAAAAGTGTTGACACAACAGCGTGCATGGAATCGATCCAGCTACGACAAAGCAAAAGATTGTAATCAAGGGGAGCATCGAAGACTTCCACTTCAACTTGGACTATCTTACCTTCTAGTGTAACGAGAAACGAGGGAAGAACACCGTAAGGCTTAAAACCAGAGCCATTGAAGGCTTTCAAATTATTTTGTGATTCATTTAAGGGAGGAGAGCCAATGGCTTTCCAACAAGCAAAAGACATTACACACATAGAGGCACCCTCATCGATAACAGTTTGGCAAATGTTCTTGTCCGAGACAACAACTTGTAGCTGGAATGCAAGCTGAGGGGGTAACCTTGGAATATGATCTTCCAAGTCAAAGACTATTAAATTCGTATCTGTGGGGTCAATTCCACCTATAGCTTTCAACAGTGCCTTCCGCTGTGTAGGACAAGACTGAAGGACTTCAAGGGCTGACATTGCTGAAGGTGCTTGGGCCAGATCTTCCACAATGTTGTAGTTCTTGGCTGCACGAGCATGAGGATTGAAAGATGACTTGCGAACAACACCCTTAGGGGGTCACAAGACTGTATCAAGACTCGGTCATTCGAGATGAAGAGGACCATTGGTAGGTGGAGTCGGTGGAGAGGGTTGTACCAAAGCAGGAGGTACATCGTCAACCTTCTCCTTAGATGGAGAATAATATTTGGCTCTAGTTGTGATTGCAACGTTATTCTGCTTAGAATCACCAGTACACATCAAAACATATGATGTCGTAGAAGTAGATGGTTGGTCATGGATGACCAACTGAGCATGTTGTTGAGACGGGAAGGGTTGGGACAAGACTGTCGATGTAGATGGTTTTGGTGTCCCTTGAAGGAACTTAGTAACTTCGGCATGTCGAGGACAATCCTTCGTGTAGTGATCGTCACCACAGATAAGGCAAGGGTATCGTGGTTTACACTTATCCCGATCTTCAACAAGAGGAGTTTTAGTTTGCTCTGTTGGATTATTATTTTTTCTCTCCTTATTCTTGCCTCTCCCCTTTTTAGATTTATTTTTACCAGTCGGGGTAGATTGAACGACGTTCACCTTAGAGGTTTTACCAGCGGCAGTAGCAGGAGACAGAGCATTTTGAACATTAGAAGATGTAGATTTAGGGGTTGTACTTGAAACAGAATGTGAGTGGGCATGGGCAGTACCAATCACACCATCAACTGCATGTGAGGCAGATGGAGTAGTTGAAGTGCTGGAAGTACCAGGACGAGGTAATTCAGATAGAAAATCGTAAAATGTTCCCGTTTGCAAATAAACGAGATCAAGATATTGAGCATGACTTATATCCTACTCTTCCGTAGCAACGCCACCCATGGCAATGTCTTTACCAACTTCATTCACAAAAGATTTCGTAAACCATTCTGCCAGTAACTGATCAAAGAGTTCAAGTTTAATGAGACGTTGTCTCCTTCTCCACTCATGGATGTGATCCGATATATGAGTGCCTTTAGTATGTTTGAAGGAAGTCAAAATCTCAGTCCCAGTATCATAACGGATCGGTAACTAGTAATGTGTAAGAAAAGCCATAGCGAGGGTGTTGAAATCAGAGAAGAAACCGTGTGGCAATTCAATATACCACTTCGCAGCAGAACCAGTAAGAGTTCGTTGAAAAAGACGCAGACGGATAGATTCATCCATCAAGGAGTTGGATGAACACCATAAGTGAAAAGTCATAATGTGATTGTTCGGGTCCTCTCCCACCTTTCCATCGAATTTGGGAATGCCCGATGGAAGGTTGGCTGGAATAACGAGCCATTGGGGAGAGTGACGAACAGGATCATTCAAAATCCTAGACAAATCTGGAAAATCTAAAGTAGCAAGAAAAGGCAACTGTCGATTGACTTGCAAGTAATGGTGACTTTGGGGTGGAATCCCTGTTGGCAAACCAGTAGGCCCATATGCAGTTTGCCCATAGTGGGAAGACCTCGGATGATTTGGTGGTGGTTGGAGAGGATAGTAATGCCAAGGATTGTAACCTTGAGTTTGAATAGGGACCTGAGGTTGAGTATTTTGACCCTGTCCCCAAATAGGATTGGGTATACCCGGATAAGGTTGGCCCACAGTAGGAGTAGGCTGTTGCCCCCCAGTCGTTTGAGGAAGATTTTGTAGCATCTGAGTCCAATACTGGGCCAAAGTAGGAGGTATATTTTGTCCAAAAGGTGGGGTTGGTCCTCCTATCGTGGGTGGAGTTCCAATTGGAGGTTGTATTCCAATAGAAGGTTGAGTAGTAATTAAAACATGTCCGGTAAAAGGAGGTTGAAACGTTCCACCTTGTCCACCAACAAGAATCTGCAAGTTTGGTGCAACGGACGGAATAGTGCCACTCGGATTAGGAATGCCAGAAGGAAATTGAGGGAGTGTTGGAATAAAACCGGGAATAGGGTGCCCATGAAAAGACGGACCACCAGGAGTACTAGAAGGGGTTTGCAGAGGTGTTGGATTTGAAGCATTCAACAAAGCATTCAACGCATGGTAACCGGGTGGTAGTGTCGAAGTAACATTGGGCATTCGTTGGGTATTTATAGGAGGAAGTCCAGCTGTAGTGAACCTGGTTGGGACACTCATAGTGTTCGCGAGATGGGCCATCTCGGCAGGGAGAACAAAGTGATAAGTGGTATTTACCGGCACAGTCTCTGTCTCAGAAAACACTGGAGGGTTGATTTCAGAGACCACAGGTGAACCAGGACTAAAAAGAGTCCTGCGGAAATCACCTGCAGACCAAAAATGATCTTGGCCTTCTACACCAGGAAAGTGCCCAACGGGTGATCCAGAAGAAGTAACAACTAAATCCCCAGAAGAATTTAATCGCACAAAAGGTCGTTCACCACGACGAATGAGAAAGTCCTCTCTAGTATTAGTAATTCGAAAAGGTTCTAGAGATTCAGTTGATTCCACTTGTGGGGTGGTGACAACTGGGACTTCACTTGTGTCCACGTGTGGTGGGGTAACAACTGGGACTTCACCCTGATGAGGAGAGCCTTCAGGTGTACCGGTAGGCAAAGGTTGAGAATCGTCCAGATGTTCTGGAGATAAACCTTGCATCCTACGTGAACGTCGTGTGGGGAGAAATTGTAAACGAGTGACAAGCTCCGTGAAGAAATTATTAAGGTCAACTTCGAAAAACAAACAACATGCACTAGTAAACAAAATCTAGGAAACAATCACCAGGCAAACAAGACCTTCTAATTTCGAAGCCACTAGTTGGTGATGAAATCCAACGTCACAACAACAAGATGAGAAGGGGCGGGGCTAGGATGGAAAAGTTACGCTGACGACTTGCTTAACGGAATTACACCCTAGTACAAGCTCCTACACATAATCGTGGGTATACCCTCCAAGGAGCCCGAGTGAGTTTGATCAACATCAATTCCAGGTACCGTGAAGACTTTCCCCTCCATAGTCACCTTGGATAAGAACCTAGAGATATAGGCCACTAAGGTCACCACCAACAACAGTAAATCCTGGGGGGACAGTCGACAATCCGATCTACACGAAAGGGTAGGGTATCTAGCCCGAAATCAACTCAAAAGGCTTCCACTCATCATTGTGGGCATACCTCCGAGTGACCCCTGTAATACGTGCAATCTCTACACTGATGTCAACAAAGAAGGGTGAGTAACTCTGCCAACACCAATGCGACCTAGTGCTTGACCCTTGTGTTAGAAGGGATTCCCAGGACAATATGTTGCAAATGGATTTAACACTCCCTAACTCAAGATGCTATTGTGTGTTTTGATCTTTTGGAGAGTGTATCTCTCTTCCTACTCCAAAGCACTAGCCTAGCTAAATGTTGGTGTAAAAGAGCCCTAGAAAAGAGTTACTAGATATATTTTAAGATTACGCAATGTTTTTAAGAGTTGTTGTTTACTCAAAGGTAACGGAAGTGAAACTTATGTTGTATGACTCTGACCCAATAATGCAAGGATGAGAATGAAATGTATCATTTTTCATTCAATGAATCCTATATATGGGAGAGAGAGAAAGTTTTCCAAATCAACCTTGAACTATAATGCACAATTTCCTTTCAAATGTCAATGCAAACAATCAGTTATTGAATGACTATTCTCTATATTTGTCTTTTTTCAATACTTCAACAATCTCTAAAATTTGATTTTCAATGTTTTGTAAATAACAAAAACAATGTGATGAAAGAAAAACTTTGTGTTCACTTTTCAAAAAAAATCTTCACTATACCAATGAGAGAGCAGAAAATCAAATCATAAAGAATCAAGCAATAACAACCCAATCAACTCTTTCAATGAAACCAAAAATAAGGAACAAACCAAATAGTCTTCTTAATGCAAATGAAAATGTTCTTTCAAACCAATAATCAAATGAGAAAACCAACAAACTTAGCCTTCAACCAATCACTGGTTCTCAACTAATCAAACACACTCAGAATCTGAAGTCAGAGCGAATGGTTTTGCCAAGAAAAGTCAAGAAACGAAAGTCAAGTCACAAATGCCAAGAAAAGATTTGAAACCCTAAGACTATACACACATGCAAACTGAAGCAAGAAAGGTATCAATCAACACTCCAAGAAACCAATAAGATGTATTTCAACTGATCTGGGCAGTTAGAAACACTAAAACTCAATTTCAAAATTTTGAAAAAGACTGTTCGTAGGCAAGCAATACAACACAGTGCGAGAATCTATGATTCTCGCAGGCAACCTTTGAGCAAGGTGCGAGATCCTCGCACTGAACCCTATGAGCAGGGTGCGAACCTAACCAGTTCTCGTAGGCTGCAATGGAGTGCAGTGCAAGAATTCCTGAACATATTAAAAATTTTGAAAAATGAAGTAAAATTGCAAAAAACTTCTGGACTCAGAAGGTCTATCAGGATATCCTGAAGACTCAGAGACTGATAGAACAGGAGAAAAATGAAACCAGATAAAATGGCCACAGAAAAATATCAAAAGCCATAGAGAAAATGGGATTGTTCCCCAGTGGAGTCGCCAATTTTGTTATTGGATAAATCCGTAAGTGCGGACACAAACCGATCTCCCTAGATCCACCTGGATCTAGAACAAAACAAGACATAATAATACTCTTTCCCTAGATTTTGACTATTGAATGAACTAGGAGGAAAGAATCATGAACATACCGTATGATCGCTTCCTTGGGTCTTTGTTGTTCCAATTTCACTCCAATTCTCTTGCGCAGTCAAGACCAGGACAACTCAAACCAATCGAAGTGAAAACAACTCAATATATTCAACAGTTAATCTATGTATATGATCAAGGAGTTATACAATAAAGTAGACATATCTTTATGGGAAAGGGACATATTACTGTATAATATTGACTGAAAGCAAAGATTACAACCTGAGCCTTGATGTTGCAAACCTCCTTTCGATGGCCCTTGGCTCTGACACACACACTTGCTCACTTGCATAAAGAAGATCAACCACTTTTGATAACTTTGTTGGAGTTCTCTAGCTGCTGTAGCATCAGTCCTTCACACAATCTTTCACTAATTCTCCAATGTCTTCTTAACCTTGTTTGCTTCTAACCTTTTCCATGAGAATTCCCTCAATATGTAGGAGAGAATGAATTAGTTACTTAGATAAGAAAGATCCCAAAATATCAGGAAATCCGGTACTTAGATAACCCTTCGAATGCCATCTCATCCTTCTAGAAGATTCCCTTCTAGAAGCTTCGAGAATTCATCCTTTTTCCCTTCTTTAGAAAGTGTTCGCACCCTATCAGTTAGACACAGTGCGAACTTCTCACACACTGGCTTAAAGAAGCCTACGAGAATCATGCATTCTCGCAGGCAAATGTATTGGTAGCCTGCGAACCTTCCTCAAAAATGTGATTTCTGGAAAGAGATGAAGGTAACTTTTCTCTGGAAAAAGTTCTAATGAAGAGCCTGATTACACCATCATCAATACATCATCATGACGACCAAAATCATAGGTAACATATGGGTTTCCTCGGGAAATTTCTGTCTCTATGTTTCTCAAATATGTGAATGATGTTGAAAGTGCCATTGTTTATTTCCCTACATTATTGTGATCATCATTCAATGTTTCTACAAAGAGTTTAAAATAAGCATAAATGTTTAAGCATGGTAAAAACTGATTCACCCCCCCCCCTCAGTTGTCCAACAGCCTATAGCTGTTTGATCAAATCCTTTTGCTGGCTCGCTTGCATCTGACCATCTCGGACCACCAGCTGTGCTTGCTCGAGCTTAGTCTTGAGTAGCTCTATCTGATTTTTATCGGCCAAACTGGCCTGCTCTATTCCTACGTTCGCCTAGTCTTTGGCAGTCTCTGTTGGTGTGGCTAGTCTGGCTTCAAGGGTTCTAATGAGGCGATTTTTTCGTTTAAGCTGGTTTTTCAAAAGCCCGACTGAAAATTGATTTGCCGAGGCATATGCTCCTAATGTCCCTGCTATTTCAATCGTGAATTGTTCATTCTTCTTGTCCTTCCCATCAGTTATGACTTTGTATTTCTTGGCTGTTGACTCTCCTTCCTGATAGAATTCCCTCTTTACCACTGCCTTTCTCTTCTTATTGAAAAAGAACTCATTCGGAGGGAGATCTTCTACACTTATAGGCCTCAACTCTTCATTGAAGATCCACCCTGCGTCAATATTTCCCTAAGTTGACTGCAAGGGAGTAACTGATGTGATAGGTTCTCCGATCTGCTTCCCTGATTTTCCCGTAGTAGTAACCAGACTCTACTTCTTTGGTAGGTCGGGAGTCTTAATCTCTACTTTCGAAATTTTAGTTTGCTCTCCCTCATCCAGGTGTTTTTTCCGATTGGGAGTCACATCCTTAGAGCCTTCGGCATCTCTTTGTTTCACTTCCGCCGTACTCGGACTCTCACCCTGCAGCACTTCGAGAAGACAACTGCGTCGATGTTCTTGGAATTTCAGAACATCGACTCTTTCTTCAGGTGCCAAGGTTTGTATCCGACCTAGGATCTCGACATAGGACCTTGTGCCTCGGAAAATGTCATCCGAGGGTGAATTATCGTGCTCAAATCTCTTGAGCCCGCAACTGGACAAATGATTGCTCATGACCCTTTGTGGATCGTGCTTCTTGTATTCAATGAGGACCAAATTTAGGTCTTCCAGGGCTGATGCGTCAACTTTGGCATGCCCGAAATCTAATAAAGAATAAGAATTTAAATGAATAGGAAAAGGTGGCCATACCTTCTTTGAGTATCCCTTAAGCTCCTTGCTTATACCACTGATTACTGTTTGTCTGGCAACCTCATGACAAGCCAACTTGTCGAGAATGAACAATGGAAATGCATGCGGGGGAACAAAAGCCCTGAAAACTCTGAGGTATGAAAATTTGGCCTCTACATACTAGTTTGCTATACTGCTAAGATTTGTCACTATACTGTCCGAGATCCTGGGTGGCGGGTGACCGAAAATAGTGACCTGCAGAGGCACCATCACCCAGTTGAAGATTTCGTATATGAAATTTGTCTCTTTGTTTTCCCATAATTTTGAATGATAGACATGTATGGGCTCGTCTTCTGCTGGATTCCAACTCCAACTCATTAAGAGAAATGGTGTCAAAAAACACACGACGTCCATAATGTATGCAGGCATGAAAAATGAAGACGCCTTTCCGCTCTCTTTCTGCGCCCGATACTCTGTGACCCAACTGGTCAAGCTATCGGACAACATTTTCGCCCAGTTGAAGGAACTTCCTTCGGCGACCCAAAACATTAGAGGCACCCACGGAAGAAAAAAATGTGAGGTGTCCTCTCTCCCATATAACCTGCATGTAATCATGGCTACATACTTGTACTGCAGCTACGGCTCTAAGGAAGCTATTGAATATATGTTGTGGCTATCAGCCCTGAACTTCACAGTGTGCGAAACCCAATCTCTTATTAAACTGGACATGGTTTTATCATATTGTACGCATTCCTTCTGCTTGAATTCGTCCAAGAATTCGGTGCCATATGTATAGTCGGACATTGTAGGCAGATTATACATGGCTTGCATATGTTTAGACCTGAAAGTTCCGATGGTGACTTTCTGCTCATTCATGATGGTTCTGGTCGGTATGTCCACATGGTCTAGTCTAACACCCATCGGACCATGTCATAATATGGAAGCAATCATGGCCTGGCTACTACTTTGTGCATTCCGGATTGAATGACGATCTTGTACTTGGTGGTTATGTCATCTTTTTCATTGTCGTTGGAGTCATTGGAATAATCCACCAATTCGGCTTGCAGAACATCTGAAACGAACGACCAATTTGGCACTCAGTCGATACTTCGAGGTGAAGTATCAACAACGTTGTCTGAGCCATGTCTCGAAACCTCAACATTGGCTTTGGATGTTTTTCGCGGAGCCATCGCTGGAGATTGCACTTTAGCTCTTCTGCGATAGAAATACGTATACATACAGAAGTCAGCTTGCTCAGAGATAATGTGCTCTGCGTAATATGAAAATGCATATGTTATAATGAACCACAACTCTTATATATATTGGAAAACTTGGTACCTTTTAGAACAAGTCTGTCAAATCATGTTTAGAAATAAATTTTGCCATAAAAATATGATATATTCATCAATTTGCCCTATTTCCTCATTAATGTCATAAATTTTGGCAGTTTAAAATGTCAGTTGGCGTATGGAAAGAATAAGGATACCTCGTAAATCATGCAAGCATCGAAACACGGGATATGTATTGATTTATCTTTATTAATCTGGTTTTACCAATGTTAATTAATTTTTCGCCACTCGTTGTATCGAGAATTTTGCTTTAAACTTTTGAACCTCTAACCCCCAAAATTGTGATGATTGATTTTGATTAATAAAAATGTAATTATGATTAGTAGATTAATTCATTTCGTAATTATTTATATTTTTCGTATCGCGACTCGGAGCTTCGAAGGTAAGTTACCAGGAAGTTTTCATGCCGAGCTGCGAAACCGCGAGATCGCAATAATACGACTTAATAAAAAGGGAAGATAAACTCGGATTATGTGATTAATTAATTACGTTTATATCCTTATCGTGATTTCGCGAGTCGGGGTTTAGACGGTGTAACTTTTTAAAAAGAAAACGCCGAGTGGCGAATTGCCGACATAACTTTTACCATGATTTAGCTTTTACTTTTAACCTTGACACGGGTTACTAAAATAAGGACTTCGTGTTCTCGGCTATCGGGGCTACGACAATAAACTTTTGGATTTGGTGAATGCCGAGGTGCGAAAACCCGATGACGTTTAATCATGGTTTAGGAAAAATTTACTCTCATTACTCCCCTGGGTAAAAATTCAAAACGATTTCGCCGTTTCGTTGCTCGGGACATGTGAACTATGTGATTTATAACATCCGACCTACGAGATCCCGAGGTAGAACAAAAGATGAAACATTTTTACGAAAGGTAGGACTCGCCTCAAGAGTACAATAATCATCGTTGCTCGCGTGATAAAACTTCAAAGACTTTGAAGCCACAGAGGAAAAATACGAAAACCATCTTTCGATTTCAAGCATTAAGAATGAAATTTGTAACGGGCTAGAAAAACAAAGGCGGCTCCAACATAAGCTCCAACTAGGGATCCCACTTTCTTGTAGGGCGGGAAGAATAGTAGACCACGTGCCAATATTGGGTAAATGGAGTTAATAGCTTCAATTAGGCAAAAAAGGTTCCTGAGAACAGGGTATCGAAGGGGGAAAGAGACTTCGTTTTTTACCTTGAAAAGCTTTTTTTCAAACTCAGATACTCTTTTTAAACTTAGTTGTAGTCCCTTTCACGACTTTCCCTTTCCCGCTACTAATTTCAGGTATGCTTTAAGACAATCAAAACAGTTCTAGGAGACCCAATAGATCTTGCGGCTATTAGCTTGCATCAAAAGAATAAGATTATATGTTTTTAATTGGGAAGTCCCGTCTGAACTTGGGATGTAGATCAGGTTTTTAAAAAGAATTGGTTACCGGGGTAGAGTGATATTCATGTATAACAGCCTTATAGATATCTCAGATATTGCTTCACTACTAGTGAGCCTGTTTAGTACCCCGGTGAAGTTATCTGGCCCCTTTTACTGAATTTCCTTTCACCACTTCGGAATATATTCATGCATTTAAATGCTGAGACGAGGGCAATCATTTCTGAATTTTCTTTCATCGTCTCTTGGACTAGGTGGGGGCAATCATTTCTGAATTTCATTTCACCACCTTTCTTATAATTTTCTTTTTAGAGCGCGAAGATGGGGGAAATTAGTTTGTATCAGGGCTGATATCTATGTAATATTTTGCATTATAGGTCTGTCAACTTACTTTGATTACTCGGTACCAACCTTCCCTTGGCCTTCACAACACCTTCGTTCTTAGGGAAAAAAGGGAAAATAACTTTCTTAGGGCATTCTATTTGAGCAAGCTTCAATCCTTCGATGCCGTTGAAAAACCTAGGAAAGTTAGGATCACTCTAAACGTTCCTTCGCTTAGCAGGGGATCGAGTAGTTGTGAAGACTCGCTTTCTTTCCACAATCTACTTTGAAGCTCACGAGGTTGAAACGAAAAACTCTTATCCCTTCGTATATGAAACGGAAAGATGGTGACTTTTTTAAAAGGTAAACCCAAAGATAGAAAGGATGCCAGGTAGTGACTTACTGACTAAAAATACAGAGGTCAAAAATTCAAAACTAACTCTTGTAGATATTTTCGGGGATACTTTACTTTAACTGACTGCTTTTAAATTGGGTGAATCATTTAATTTGTCTTAATTCTTCAAAGATTATTAAACCAAGAAACAACTCTGTTATTTATCAGTTCAGCTGATGTTGTTGTTTGAGTGAGGTTACCTCGGTTTTCTTTAATAGTCCTTTAGAACATGTCTTTTGAGAAATCTCATTTTTACCTTTTCATTTCAATTTCTTTGCACAATATGAAATTTCTTAGGTATCACCTGTTTAAGATGATTTATTTCTGACACCGACTTTCAGTTTACTTCTCCTGCTTGTTTTGTATACAGCTGGAATCCTGTAAGAGGCAAATATGAATATTATCGGGGCTATCCGAAATGTGTCGAAAGTTCATGAACGAAAAAAGAAAATCAAGAGAAATGTTTAAATGAATATATATATATATATATATATATATATATATTTATATATATATATATATACACACAATTTTTTTATTATTATTAGTATTATTATTTTATTTTTTTTGAATATGGCGACTGTTACGTCATATAATGCTTCAGATATCGCCTCTTGACAGGGGCGTTGAGGACTTCTCCGTCTATATTTTCCAGTAGGAAATAATTTTTTCCTTCCAAAGCCGAGACCCTGAATGGTCCATACC
The DNA here is from genome assembly GCA_009831015.1 of Picea engelmannii. Taxonomy (NCBI): domain Eukaryota; kingdom Viridiplantae; phylum Streptophyta; class Pinopsida; order Pinales; family Pinaceae; genus Picea; species Picea engelmannii. Next base: position 227,687 of record ML784289.1, on the reverse strand, counting down.
AGAGGTGGTCAAATTTACCATGTTTTGTTGCTTCTTCCTTTCTTGCATCCCACCTTAACACTAAATCACCTGGGAGGAAATATTTGTCCTTTGCTTTGCAGTCGAATAATTCCTTCATGTTATCTTGGTACTTCTACATTTTTTCATCTACTTTGACTCTATGTTGTTGAACCTCGATCAGTTGATTTATCCTTCTGGTGACATGATTGGGTTCTCATTTTGATCTTTCCATAACTTCATCACTGGGAGCGCTAGGTTTATAGGTAGCACAACATCAGTCCCATATACCATCTGAAAAGGCAAAATGCCGATTGACCTTTTTGTGCTTATGTGATTCTCCCACAATGCGTATTTTAAGTGCACATGCCAAGACCTTTTATTTTCATCCAATACTTTCTTGATTATATTTACCAGGCTCTTGTTAGATGATTCGTCCAATCCATTTCCCTGGGGGTAATATGTTGTGGAATGGCCGAGAACGATGTTATACTTCTGACAGAAACTGATCATAACCATAGATTTAAAAGCTTGGGCATTGTCAGTAACTATCTTTGGGCAACCAAATCTTGACAAAATGTTGTCTTCTAAGAAATCGATTACCATCGAGTCTGTTTCCCTTTTGGTTGGGATGGCTTCCACCCATTTAGTAAAATAATATGTTGCGGTTAGGATCCACTTGTGTTGAGCACTGGAATGGGGATTAATCTCGCCTATGAAGTCTAGACCCCATTGCTGAAACAGGGCTTCAGATTTGACTGGAACTAAGGGCAGTGTCAAGAACTTCTGTTTACCTGCAAGTAGTTGACAAGGGTTGCAGGCACGTTTTGGCCAGTAGTACCCAACCCTCAGAATCTTGTAAGCTATAGCTCTCCAAGCATGATGCCCCCCATAGATTCCCTCATGAAAATCATCTATAACCCGCTGAGTTTTCGATTCGACTAAACAGACTAGTAGGAAATCGAGTGGATCTTTCCAATATAGCTAACCTTCGGCGATACAATATTTAACTGCATGGAGTTTTAAAGTCCTAGTTTTAGATGGTGATAGCTCATTTGGGCATTTTAGAGTTAGCAGGTACGACACTATGTCTCTATACCATCCTTACGATATGAACTTCTCTTCGATCTTGTTTGGACCTGTTTCCTCATTCATCTCGTTTAGGTTCATATCTTCATCGCCTTCCTGCAGGCAATTTATATCTAGGGCTCTGAAATTTGACTCAGCTAAGAGTTTGGCCAGACCTTGCCCTTTTATCAATTTGGTCGGTTTGACTTCCATATCAAATTCTTGGATTTTGGTGAGCCATCGCCCTCTTATTCCATCATTGTTTGGCTGTACCAATATATCTTTCACATAACTGGTAGGCACGTACGCAATTATCTTTGAGTGTAGTACATACGTTCTGAATGCCTTTAATGCTTTTACCATGGTGTATGCCTATTTTTCTATTATATCATACTTTAGTTCTGCGTCTATAAGGCTCTTGCTGAAAAAGGCGATCGGTTGTTCGAATCCTTCTTCGTTCCTTTGTAGGAGCACCGCAGCGATAGTGTGTTCGGAGGCAAATGAGAAGATAAGAAAATCTTTTAGATAGTCGGGGCTCGCTAACACAGGTGCCTCGCTTATGACTTTCTTAATATGTGCGAATGATGCTTTGGCCTCGGTTGTCCATTTTACTTCGCTGTCCTTCTTCAACATACATGTGATCAATTTTACAATCTCAGCGAAATTCGGGATAAACCTTCGTAAAAAAATTATTCTTCCTAAGAAAGATTGAATCTCTTTTACATTTCTGGGAATATTTATAGTATCTATTGCTTCAATTCTCTTAGGATCAATCCTGATTCCATCCCTAGATACGATATGACCCAAAAGCTTACCTTCCTGCATGGCGAAATGTGATTTCTTTGGGTTTAAAGATAGACCAAACCTGCGACATTTTTCAAAAGTCTGTTTAAGATGCATCAAGTGCTCTTCATCGGTTTTAGAGAAAACTGTCAAATTGTCGAGGTAAATGACTACGAACTTATCCCTTTCTCCTATGAAAGTGATGTCCATAGCGCGCTGGAATGCGGCCCCTGCATTCATCAAACCAAAAGGCATTTTTTCATACATGAACGTACCCCATGGTGTGGTGAAATTAGTTTTTTCCCTGTCTTGTTCATTCATGGCGATTTGATTATAACCAGAGAAACCGTCGATCATAGACATTCGGTTTTCTCCAACTACCTTTTCTAATACATGGTCCATTTTGGACAGTAGATAGTTTTCCTTGAGAGACGACTTATTTAAGTTTTGGAAATCCACACACAGTCTGATTTCCCCACTCTTTTTCCTGACCTGGACCAGGTTTGCTACCCAGTCTAAATATCTCAGAGGTACGATTATTTTCGCATCTAAAATCTTCTTAACTTCTTTTTCGATCATAGGTAACAAAATGGGGTTGATCTGTCCAATATTTTGCCTAAAAGGTTTGACCCTAGGCTTCAAAGGTATCTTGTGATCAATTACAGAAGTGTCATATGTTCTTAACTCATCATAAGACCAGGAGAAAACATCCTTATACTGTCTGAGTAGGTATTTATACTTACTTTTTATTTCGGGAGGAAGGAACTTGGATATTTTTACTATCCTGGATTCTGCTTCAGTTCCTATATCACAGTCCTCCACTTCTTCTGGTTGGGGTTGTAGAGTGGATTTTACAGGTACGTCGTTCTGATAAAAAAGTCTTTCTAAAGGAATCAATCCTTTCAGAATCTGGTTGTTTTTAAGGACCAGCATACGATGATCCGTAATTTTTTCTCGGAAGGCTTTGGGATCTTCCCCTTCTTGCATGATCCATATTGGTTCATTTTGATTTTCTTGGTCTACGTGAGTTTCAGAGAATTCACCCACTGCTTCAATAAATTTCTTGATTTGTTCGTCATCCTCAAAGACCTGCCAATGCTGGATATTGTCTGGTATGGATGGTCTGTGTCTGATTTCAATGTGATACTTCAATTTGAAAGTCGTGGGAGGAGAGAAGGTTGAAGCTGCTTTAGCCAATGCGTCAGCGTGTAAATTCTCTATGCGTGGGATGAAATGGACATTTACAGACAAGAATTTTTTTTCCATGAGATCCCAGGCACAATTCCTATATGATCTTAATCTGGGATGCTTGGCTTGGTACTGTCGATTTATCTGTTTGACTATTAACTCTGCATCTCCAGATACCTCTAAGTTATTTATTTTTAGCTTTTTAACAACTTCTAATCTTAAGACTAGTGCTTCGTACTCACATACGTTGTTAGTATAATCTACATCCCACTGCAGTCAGTAGGAAAAAGGAACAACGAATTTACCTTCGAGAGCCACTAAAAGCACTATTGCACCGACCCCTTCAGAAGATGAGGCACCGTCAAAATACGTTTTCCAGACATTGATGCTACACAGATCTTCTGTCATGTAACTTGACTCTTCCTACTCTATATCGTTTTCCTCCGGACAACCATCTAAACCATCATCAAAAGACAAAATACAATTTCCCAGATCTTGGTCCGCAATGTAAATAGGGAAATTGTTTGGGTTTTGAGGATCTCTCACTATATATGCTAATCTCGTTTCTCTGTACAACCGAGTAAATTGGCCACCAAACACAGGAATTGTGGCGAACGTCATATCCAATTGAAGGGAACCCCCCAGCTTGGCTCCCCATGACCTAGACAACAGTAAGCCATACTTAGGGGGAATATCTACAATAACCACATCCATCAGGATACTCTTAATCGAGACTTGTGCCAGGGTAACTACTAAGTCCTTAATCATTCCCATACACTTAACCCTTCTTGAGTCAAAGGAGTAAAGATCTCCATAAGGTCTGGTGATTTGGAGACCCAATTTGTCCATAATAATCTTAGGCATAACGTTATGGGAGGCTCCGGAGTCTAACATGCAATTATGTAGCAATTGATCATACACATTTAAAGTGATATAAAACGAAGCAATGGTGTCTTTGGCCCCTTCAAAATGGGGACCAAAAGTGATGTTAGGTTTGTCATCTTCCAGGTTTAAAACATCAGACTAGCTTTCTAGCTCAGAGACACCCATCGCTTTGGTAATCTACTTCCGATAAATGGGGGGTTTTGCTAATTCTACCAAAGGGATTGGTATCTTAATTTTATTTATCTCGTTTTCAAAACTGAAAGCTCCAATCACCTTGTCTGTTTCTTTGGTTGAGACTTTTGAATCCTTCCTTTCCGACTTATTCGTCTGGACCACTTCATTACTCATGGTCCTGGTTGAAGACGTAATTTTATTAGCTGTTTCGGTTCCTTGTGCTTGGGTCTCAACTTTTTCCACTTCGGACTCTTGTGTGCTTACTACTTTCATTTTGTTGTTGGGTAATAAGTTCTCTTCCGGAGTAGGCTCATAAGTTTGACCTCTTTGGAGGATTTTCTTGGGTTGAGCAGTTGAGGTGGGCTTACTCTTAGATCTTAAGTTATACTTGGGTTGGATCTCAGCCATTATCATCTCAGTTTCTTGTTGAGATTCACAAAGGTCAGTATGATCACTTTCTTCACCCTTATTTGACGGTTGTTGTGTGTTTAGAGATTTTTCATGATCTTCTCGAGTCAGATATGGTTGTGTGCAGTCATCACCAAAGTTCGTGACATCATTATCCGAATCTCTGAAGTCTTGAAAATCGTTCGCTCCTATAAAATTTTCATTCTTTAAGGGAGCTTGTATTTTTTGATCTTCGTTTTTTATTTGTCTTTGCTGGTTCGGGGTGTTGGGATTCCTCTTGAAATCCTTTTTGGGGAAAGAATCAACTTTGGCCTGTTCGAGCTCCATTCTGGATATTTTATTTGACAGTTCTTTAATTACTCTGGCCATATCTTCTACCCTGTCATCTGTGGATCTATTAGACCCTGACGAGCCAACTTGTTCTCTAAAGCGTTTAGTTTCTCGGTTTCTCGTTTCTAATTTAGCTTTAAGCTTACTCGAAGCCATCATATTAGACTCTATTTCCACCGCATCGTCCTGCATTCGGTTTAGGGTGGCTCCCCTTATTTCTCGCAAAAGGAGTGCAAAATCTGGTTCGAAAGCTCCGGTGAAAGTTACTTTGGCCTCGGGTTGGGATGGTTTAACCTCGACTGGGATTTTGTTATACAATTTGTTGAATATTTGAATAAATTCCATGACTGTTTCTGAATTCTTTTTTCTTAAAGACCCAAATTTGGTTAAATAATATAGATGGTATTTTCTCTCACCCCATTGTCTGAGGAAAGCATCTTCCAAAGCGTGATAAGACAAGATAGATGCTGCAGGTAGGATCCGAAACCAAGTTTGGACCTGGCCTTCGAAGGTTTGGACAAGAAGTCTCGAATATACATCCTCATGTTCGATACCTAGGATATCTACGAATTGATCAAAGAAATTAATATGTTCGGCCGCAGTCAGATCCCCTTCCCCAGTGAATTTTGGTAATTTTTTTATGTAATTTTCGAGAAGGTCGTGTAGAGGGATGGGCAATACTAATGGAGCATATCTGGCTGCAACTTTCGCAAACACTCTGGGAGGGGGGGCAGGGCCTTGGCCTCCAGCTCCTCCTAGAGGGGCTCCTCCCCCTCCTCCTCCGATAAACCCTCCACCTCCTCCTATAAACCCTCCACCTCCTCCTCCGATGGATGCAATCGTTATTTGTGGAAAGTTGTAAAGGGGGTTTCGGAAAATTAAAAGTGAATCTTTATTTTCTTCGCGAAGAGGAAACTCCGACGAGGAAAGATAAGGAACACAAGGACTTAGTAACACACTCTTCAAAATAAGGTGAGGTTGGGAAATTTACCTGAAGGAAAGATGGTATGTCCACTGCCGACGAACTTTCAAGAGGGCCCTTTCCTTTGTGTACTAAGGGGACTGCTGGATGAATCTCACTCCTAACTTCGGAGCAATTTAACGTTAAATCTTTAGTATCAAAGAGAGGACTAAGTGAAGTTGAGGGTTCAGAAGGACTCTTAGTCTTCAGTTGTGGGGTTTTAAGTTTGTAGACTGCAGCGGTTGGCTTAAGAGAGCCTCTCGCCTTTAGAATCTTCTCGGGATCGATAACAAGTGTAATCTACTTACCATCTGGGTTTTATCTGGTATTCCTTAGACCGGATGCCAATTTATTACTTGTGGATTCGCCAAGTGAAAGATTGAAAAGCCTTAAAAAGGTGTGTAATCTTTGTTCACTATCAAAGGGTAACACTTTCAACGAAAACAAATGTTGTTTTCCCAGGGAAAAAGATTTCGTAACTTCGGTCCCAGGCAACGGTGCCAGAAAGATGTTTTTCTAGAGTCTGTACTTAAGGCTTAGAAGTACAGTGTCTAGGCATCCGAAAGTGGGTAAAAGGTGGAGAAGAGAGAAACGTCAACCTTCGACAAAGGAAACTAAGGAAGATTTCTACGTTGGCATTGTCTAGCTTCCAACTGTTCCTGGATGGATAAATCCTGTTTGATCGCTGCCCATGAACGTTCGAGTTCAACCCGGGTAGTGGTTGTTTTAATAATAGTGTCAAAAAGGTTTAAGGAAATGTGTGTTTGATTTGATAATCTGGGTTCGATATTGGGCTGTGTTGGTTCAGGGATAGTCATGGAGGAACAGTAAACTAAGGAAAACTTCAGAGAGAAATTAAGTGTTGTCTCAATTTGGTCGTATAAAAGAGAATTTATGATTTTGGAAATAAAATGGGGTGAAAATCAAAGGCTCTTTCCCGTAACTGAGTTATATCTTAATAAAAGGTATGAGGTGGGAGAAAAACATTTAGCTGTCTATGGTGTAAGGCTCCTATGAAGGGAGAAACTCACGTATAAACAGGAGAGGAAAACTGTAAGGGAATAACCTGATGTAGCATAAAATATATATAGAATTCTCAAAGTGTTGACTGGTCTTACACCTGCTGATAGTTGGTACAGAGGAAAAACAGTAAACAATTACAGAAAACCAAAATTCATTCGCTATAGTAGTGGTCGTACTAAATTATAACGAAGCAGTCATCAGTTATAAATATGAAATGAAATGAAATATGAGATACAAGAAAACAAACTCATAACACAGTCATGCCGGAATTGAGAATCTTCAGATTTGCTTTGTATTAACTCTCAAAATGTAAAAACTCTGTTACAATCGACACAAAAAGGTCCAGCCTCTTTTCTTTCTTTCTATGGTATATTTATATAGTTTTACAATAAGATAGAATCTCAATTGTTACAAAAATTTCAGTTATGATAGGAAGGAGAGCAATCGCTCCATTTCTTCTTCTCTGTCTTCACTTGGTGCCAGAAGTTTGTCCTCGTGCGTGCTCGGTACAGGTGACACATCTTTCAACCAGCTGAGATATCAGCCTCGATGGTTCTGCTTGACATTTGGCTTCAAAAGAGTAACAGTCTCAGGCTAATTGCGACATCCTATCTCCCATCTGTCTGTCTATGATATCGATAGCGCATAATTGTGCGCTTGGTTTAATCATACATTTGTCTATTTTGACTATGTCCGCCATAGTCACTTGGGAGATCTCAGTTGAATCTCTATCCTCTTTTTCCTTTAGATCAAGCGAGATTTTTTCCATATTCATTTGCATCAACACCTCGGCATTACCTCCACTATCAATGCCTAGCAGATCGCCATCTATAGCACTAAAGGCCTCTTCTAAGGAATTCGTTACCCTTTTGGCTTGCAGCTTGCCTTCCGCGATGTTGTGCTCCCATTCTTTTAATAGAATGTTTCCTATGGTCTGCTCCGAAATGGTGAACCTGGGAGTACTTCCCAAACCCTTGTTGTTTGTGGCTATCACAACCTCTTGGAAGGCGACCCGTGCTGCTCCAGCTTCCCTTTCTCTAGCAGATAAGTTCTTCGAAACCCAGTTTACTAGCAAACAATTGTCTCGGATCGCATCTACCTTGGTGAGTAAATTTCGTTGGGCCGCAGAGACTCTGCTCCGAATCTCCATCGCCTGGGATTTGAAAATCCCAATGTTTATCATTCTGTTCTCGGCGATCTCCACCCTAGCCTGTAGCTATTCGATCAAATCCTTTTGTTGGCTCGCTTGCATCTGACCATCTCGGACCACCAGTTGTGCTTGCTCGAGCTTAGTCTTGAGTAGCTCTATCTCGTTTTTATCGGCCAACCTGGCCTGCTCTATTCCTAAGCTCGCCTGGTCTTTGGCAGTCTCTATTGTTGTGGCTAGTCTAGCTTCAAGGGTCCTAATGAGGTGATTTTTTTGTTTAAGCTAGTTTTTCAAAAGCCCAACTGAAAATTGATTTGCCGAGGCATATGCTCCTAATGTCCCTGTTATTTCAGTCGTGAATTGTTCATTCTTCTTTTCCTTCCCATCAGTTATGAATTTGTATTTCTTGGCTGTTGACTCTCCTTCCTGATAGAATTCCCTCTTTACCACTGCCTTTCTCTTCTTATTAAAAAAGAACTCATTCGGAGAGAGCTCTTCTACCCTTATAGGCCTCAAATCTTCATTGAAGATCCACCCTGCGTCAATATTTCCCTGAGTTGACTGCAAGGGAGTAACTGATGTGATAGGTTCTCTGATCTGCTTCCCTAATTTTCCCAGAGTAGTAACCAGACTCTGCTTCTTCAACAGGTTGGGAGACTTAATCTCTACTTTCGAAATATTAGTTTGCTCTCCCTCATCCTGGTGTTTTTTCCGATCAGGAGTCGCATTCTTAGAGCCTTCGGCATCTCTTTGTTTCACTTCCGTCATACTCAGACTCTCACCCCGCAGCACTGCGGGAAGACAATTGCGTCGATGTTTTTGGAATTTCAGAACATCGGCTCTTTCTTCGGGTGCCAAGGTTTGTATCCAAGCTAGGATCTCGGCATAGAACCTTGCGCCTCGGAAAATGTCATCCGAGGGTGAATTCTCATGCTCAAATCTCTTGAGCCCGCAACTGGCCAAATGATTGCTCACGACCCTTTGCGGATCATGCTTCTTGTATTCAATGAGGACCAAATTTAGGTCTTTCAGGGCTGTTGCCTCAGCTTTGGCATGCCCAAAATCTAATAAAGAATAAGAATTTAAATGAACAGGAAAAGGTGGCCATACCTTCTTTGAGTATCCCTTAAGCTCCTTGCTTATACCACTGCTTATTGTTTGTCTAGCAACCTCACGACAATCCATCTTGTCAGGAATGAACAATGGCAATGCATGCGGGGGAACAGAAGCCCCGAAAAATCTGAACTATGAAAATTCAGCTTCTACATACCAGTCTACTATACTGCTCAGATTTGTCATTATACTGTCTGAGATCCTGGGTGGCGGGTGACCGAAAATAGTGACATGTAGAGGCACCATGACCCAGTTGAAGATTTCGTATATGAAATTTGTCGCTTTGTTTTCCCATAATTTTGAATGATAGACGTGTATGGGCTCGTCTTCTGCTGGAGTCCAGCTCTAGCTTATTAAGGGAAATGGTGTCAAAAAACACATGGCGTCCATAATGTATGCAGACATGAAAAATGAAGACGCCTTTCTGCTGTCTTTCTGCGCTCGATACTCTGTGACCCGACTGGTCAAGCTATCAGACAACATTTTCTCCCAGTCGAAGGAACTTCCTTCGGTGACCCGAAACATTAGAGGCACCACGAAATAAAAAAATGTGAGGTGTCCTCTCTCCCGTATAACCTGCATGTCATCATGGCTACATACTTGTACTGCGGCTCTAAGGAAGTTATTGAATATATGCCGTGGCTATCAGCCCTAAACTTCGCGGCATGCGAAACCCAATCTCTTATTAAACTGGACATGGTTTTATCATACTGTACGCATTCCTTCTACTTGAACTCATCCAAGAATTCGGCGCCATATGTATAGTCGGACGTTGTAGGCAGCTTATACATGGATTGCAGATGTTCAGGCCTGAAAGTCCCGATGGTGACTTTCTGCTCATTCATGATGGTTCTGGTCAGTATGTCCACATGGTCTAATGCCCATCAGACCATGTCATAATATGGAAGCAATCGTGGCCTGGATGCTACTTTATGCATTCTGGATTGAATGACGATCTTGTACTTAGTGGTTATGTCATCTTTTTCATTGTCGCTGGAGTCATCGGAATAATCCACCAATTCGGTCTGCAGAACATCTAAAACGAATGACCAATTTGGGACCGAATCGATACTTCGAGGTGAAGTATCAGCAACGTTGTCCGAGCCTTGTCCCAAAACCTCAACACTGGCTTTGGATGTTTTTCGCGGAGCCATGGCTAGAGATTGCGCTTTAGCTCTTCTGCGATAGAAATACGTATACATACAGAAGTCATCTTGCTCAGAGATAATATGCTCTGTGTAATATGAAAATTCATCTGTTATAATGAACCATAGCTCTTATATATATTCGAAAACTCGGTACCTTTCAGAACAAGTCTGTCAAATCATGTTTAGAAATAAATTTTGCCACAAAAATCCAATCTTATATTCATCGATTTGCCCTATTTCCTCATTAATGTCATAAATTTTGGCGGTTTAAAATGTCAGTTGGCGTATGGAAAGAATAAGGCTACCTCGTAAATCATGCAAGCATCGAAACACAGGATATGTATTGATTTATCTTTATTAATCCGGTTTTACCAACGTTAATTAATTTTTCGCCACTCGTTGTATCGGGAATTTTTCTTTAACCTTTTGAACCTCTAACCCCCGAAATTGCAATGATTGATTTTGATTAATAAAAACGTAATTATGATTAGGAGCTTAATTCATTTCGTAATTATTTACATTCGCCGTATCACGACTCGGAGCTTCGAAGGTAAGTTACCGGGAAGTTTGCATGTCGAGCTGTGAAACCGCGAGATCACGATAATATGACTTAATAAAAAGGGAAGATAAACTCGGATTATGTGATTAATTAATTACGTTTATATCCTTATCGTGATTTCGTGAGTCGAGGTTTAGACGGTGTAACTTTTAAAAAAGAAAACGTCGAGTGGCAAATTGCCGACATAACTTTTACCATGATTTAGCTTTTACTTTTAACCTTGACATGGGTTACTAAAATAAGGACTTCGTGTTCTCGGCTATCGGGGCTACAACAATAAACTTTTGGATTTGGTGAATGTCGAGGTGCGAAAACCCGATGACATTTAATCATGGTTTAGGAAAACTTTACTCCCGTTACTGCCCTAGGTAAAAATTCAAAATGATTTCGCTGTTTCATTGCTCGGGACGTGTGAACTACGTGATTTATAGCATCCAACCTACAAGATCCCGAGGTAGAACAAAAGAGGAAACATTTTTACGAAAGGTAGGACTCGTCTCGAGAGTACAATAATCATTGTTGCTCGCGTGATAAAAATTCAAAGACTTTGAAGCCACAGAGGAAAAATATGAAAACCATCTTTCGATTTCGAGCATTAAGAATGAAATTTGTAACGGGCTAGAAAAACAAAGGCGGCTCCAACAAGTCCTATGATAAGTTGGATCCCAAGTGATATTGATATTATCTGTCTAGTTGAAACTTGGGAACATGAGGAGTCTAAGGTCCCTAACATAGAAGGATTTGTCTTCTGATCGGCATGGGACAAAAAATCCCACCGTAGAGGGATAGGAGGCATAGCTTGTTATATTAGAAAGATCATTTCTCCTCACATTCAACTTTATAAGATTGACCCTCTCATTCAGTACATTTGGATATAAATTTCAGACACCAATGCTAAGAAGATGTATATAGCAATTTGTTATTTTGCACCTATTAATTCTACTTTTTATAAGAAAAACAATCTAGATAAAAATTGTCCCTATAATAATTTAGAACACGATATTTATAGTTTGAAAAATGAAGATAATATCCTACTGCTGGGAGAATTTAATGCTAGGACTGCAATTAAACAAGCTACTCTTTTAAGTATTGATTCAAACCATAATCCTTTATGGCTAGATGAGGACCTTGTTTTACCTAATAGCTGCAAAAGAATCTCTGAAGACCTAATTAGGAATTTGTTTGGTATTGAGTTGGTCAAGCTCTGCAGTTCTCAAGACCTAATAATTTACAATGGAGTAATGAAGTGGCCAAACTCCAACTAGATGACTTGTATTCATGGGCTAGGTAGTAGTGTTGTATATTATGTGATATTTGATATCCCCATTTCCAACCAAATAGAAAATTTAGACCTTTTAAATGACCATGAGCCTGAATCTGATCATAAACCTTTAACCCTAACTCTAAAATTTTCCATGCATAGGAGCGCCATTGAAGAGAATTATGATAATCAAAAGAATCTGCGCTTTGACAAAAGTAAATTTGACATTTTCTTAAAGGATTTAAATAGTAAATTAAATATCCTAACTTATAAGGACAACATTGAAGAACTCTATCATAATTTTACAACTACCCTTTCCACTTCTATTAACAAGTTCTCTTTCGAGGTGTCCTATAAAAACAATAATAGAACAACCAACCCTTGGTATGATAAAGAATGTAAAATTGTTAGGAAATCCATTAGGGATGCTTCTAATGAGTCCTTAAAACTAGACAAGATCAATACATACAAAGCCCTGATTAAAAGGAAAAAAATGCACTATATCAATAAAAGGCAAGAGCAACTTTCACAACTATATAAGATGGATCCTAAGAAGTTTTGGAGCCAAATTCTAAACCACAATACTAAAGAAAATAATAGGATTCCCTTAAGGGACTGGAATTCCTACCTTAAAAGTCTTTATGATTCCCCTAATGCCATGGACACTATTCCTATTGTCCCTACAAAGGAAGAAGTTTTCTCTTTAGATGACATAGAGTTCGGGGTTAAGCGGCTTGCAAATGGGAAAGATAAGGAAATTGAAGGCTACCAAGATGGAATTTTTAAAATCGGAAGGCCTATCCTTATCCCTCACATACACAAGATCTTCAATTTAACATTCAAGCAGGGATTCCCTAAACCCTAGACACAAAGTCTCATTGTTCCTATTTTTAAAAATGGGGATAGAAACATTCCCTATAATTATAGGACCATTATGATTAGCTCAATTTTAGCCAAGCTTTATGGAATTATTTTGGAAAAGAAGATTAGCCTTTGTCTAGAAAGTCACAGTAAAAGAGCTAAAGGCCAGGCCAAGTTTAGGAGATATCATTCAACTGTGGACCATCTTGTTACCTTTAGGATCATTGCAGAGGAGTTCCGCAATACTAAAACCAATCTTTTTTGTTGTTTTGTTGTTTTGTTGACTTTAGAAAATATTTTGACATGGTTCCTAGGAAAAACCTTTGGAATAGGTTGTTAGAGATAAAAGTTCCTCTCGAATTGAGGGTTGCTGCAATAAGGATGTATGAGAATTTTATTGCTAAGTTTAAAAACAAAGGCTGGTCAAAAGAGATTAATTTCAATATCAGAGTCAAACAAGGTTGTCCCTTATCCCCTACCCTTTTTGGCATATACATTGACAAGTTAGAAGATTGCTTGGAAAAATAAGGTCGTGTCGGCCCTAGTCTCACTCGTATAGTCATCAATCTTCTTCTTTATTCCAATGATATCATTCTTATGGCAAGGAGTCCCCATGATCTTAAAAACTAACTAACAATCCTCAAGTATTTTTTCTCCAATATGGGTATGATTGTTAATACTGATAAGACTAAGGTCATGATTATTAAATCCAATAAGATCGTTTATGATGCCTTCGTATATGACAACAACAAATAGGAGGAAGTGACTTCATACAAATATCTTGGAATTGATATTCACCACAAGCTCAATTGGAATTATAGCATTGAGAAAAGGATTATTGGGGGATGGAAAGCTTATTATGGGTTGAAAACAATTGTAAATCAGTTGATCTTTGGAGTTGGGATTAGAAGAAACTCCTCTTTGAGACTCTTGTTACACATGTTATTCTTTATGGATGTGAAGTCTGGGGATGTAGTATCTCTCGTGAATCCTGGAGAAATATCGAGCAAATACAAAATAATTTTATAACCTATAATCTCAAAATTAAAGGAAATACGCCCTATCTCATCCTCCTCTTAGAAATAAGCCTCTCCCCCATTGAGAGAATGGCTATGACTAGATACCTAATGTATAAGAACAAGTTAAAAAACATGGAAGACAAGAGGCTTCCTAAAATTGCTTCAAAATCGAGTCATAACCACCATCGAATCAAGCGAGGATGGCATAAAGATGCCCGGTCTTAGCTAAAGTATTGGGGAATCATGGAAGACACCATTTTGCAGAATAAAGATACTATTAAAAAAACGTCAAATCAAAATTTGAGGAGAAAATGTGGTGTGATAAAGAGTTAGAGGAAAAAATAAAATTAAGGTATTATAAGGATGTAACCAACCCTAATCTAGAAGATCAAAATTATCTATCTGTTTTGCTAAGTGTAAAGAAAAAAATAAGCATTGCTAAGATAAGAACAAATTATCACAAGCTCCATAATGAAACTGGGCATTGGTTGATTCCTAAAATGCCATGGGATGAAAGAGTGTGTCACCTTTGTGACACTAAGAAGGTTGAAGATGAAAATCACTTTCTCTTAGATTGTCCACCCTATACCCATATTAGATATCATTTTCAAAATATTTGTCACTGATCTAGGTGGATATCGGTGGCCACCCACCTTTTCCAAATGGCTCAAAACGACTTTCTGGCAATTTTGGCAATTTACTATTTTTAGCAGGTTTTAACTTCTGGGGCCATTTTGAGGGCCTAAATGAAGGTTTTTCGAGATAGAGGTTCTCAATGATAGCCGAAGGCATGATTGAGCCCCCAAAATGAATCTACTCGATGATACCTTTCCAACGAGCTATCACACGCCTAAAACGGAGATCGTATGCAAAAGTTACGACCCCGTGAAGTTGATGCACCAACTTACCCAAACGAGGCCCACATGACTTTTGGCGCTTCATCTCCTAGGGTTAGGTTTTTTGGATGTCTAGGACTTTTGGCATTCCCATTTATTGTAAAAAGGCCTTCAGAGCCTCATTGTAACCATCTTCTTGCAAATGCGAGTAGCCGTCACATCTCTTCTCAGAGATAAGCTGCCACCATTCTAGTGAGTCTTTCACTCTGTATTTTTATAGTCTCTATACATTTATTTCATTAATAGAAATCGTGTATACTGTATCTCTGTGTTTATGGTTGCATCTCTGATATATTTCTATTATATTACTGGATATACGCGATATCTCTGTGCATTTCTTTATTATATCTCCGCTCTCATTTCGTGCCGAAAGTAATCCGGATTAGTGGTATTAGAGCAGGCTGCTCTTGATCATTTTTCAGTGCATGTCCCCGACGAGGTCCGAGTATAGCAAGTTGGGTCTCGAGCTTGTCTCTCTTGAGGAAAATCGCTCTTGCACACCCAAGAAACCCTCAATGGCGGAAGAAAAGAAAAATGATGGAGCAGACGATCCTATCAGTCTGTTGCTTGAGCAAGCTCTCACGCGACAGAGGGACGAAATGATGGATAATTTTTCCCATATCCTTCAACGCCTGCTGATAGCATCAGGCACATCTTCATCAAGCAACCACTTTGGAGGCATCTCGCCTTTCAAGGTACAGGTTAATTTTGATATTCCCGTATTTGAAGGTCAAATAGATGCAGATGCCCTAGATAAATGGTTAAATATGCTAGAAGGTTATTTCTCTGTTCATAATTTTTTAGACAAGGAAAAGATCACCTTCCCACTCCTTAAGGCTCTCCCCTATGTCAAACATTGGTGGGAAACTTACTGGGAGCAGAGTTCCACAGAGGAGTCTGGAATATATGGGGACGATCCCACTTGGGATTTTTTTGTGGATGCGGCAAAGGAACAGTATTACCCTGTTGGAAACTATGAGGACCAGTACATGAGATGGACCACACTGTGGCAAGAGAGGGGCCAATCAGTTTCGGAGTTCACCAATAGCTTCCATA
>ML784289.1:189464-209464 GCA_009831015.1 Picea engelmannii | reverse complement strand
ATATACTAATGTTTGAGCTAGGAGGGATCTGTGACTTTTGAATGCTTGGGGTTTCTATAGGATGTGTATGACATTAGGGGACGTATCTTGATGGAGGCTCGTATCTCCATCCCATGCCATTATGGAATACATAGATAATTAACTCCCGGACTATTTGGATGATCCCCTTCTCGAGGCTAACATATGGTCACCTCACGTCCCATATCCACTCTCAGAATCCCCGTTAGTTCCTTCCCTTTCTGTTGCAGACTACACCTACATCACTCATAACCAACCACACATTGATGCTTGCTTTTCCCTAGACTGCTCCTCATGTGATCTCCCACCGCCCTCACGAGACACGACCCCTCTTACAAGCTCCTGTGGGGTGGAACACTCATCATACCTAATTTATATACACAAGGAAGTAGATCTAGCTTCCTCCCACACTTCTGGGAATCATAGAATGGTACAACCGAACTTCCTCCACAATGTCGACGTCGTCACTGATCGTTTGTACCTATAGGAGACTTCAAAATATTTATTGCTCTAGAAAAACCTTCAGATAGATGGATATATCCAGAGCCTTCTCTCTAAGAACATTCTCCATGGGGACCTCCCAAGAACTACGGTCTCCTTTGCCTCTATCCCTTGTGTTGCTGACATCAACGAACAAAGGAAGGTGAAGCTATGTCTAAAATGCAAATTCGAGGTCACAAACTTGATTTTGGGAGAGGACATTTAGCAAAACAAGATAACAACGATGCAACATGAAACTCTTGTTGGGATTTTTGTCAAAAAAAAGTCTCTCAAAAAACTCTTTACAACTATGGAATGCCCAAAATTTCCTTCTAGACTTGGGAAATTCCCCCAAATGCATGGTCTTGACCAAAGGTTGGATGGCATGGACATTCCACTTCGCTCTATACACACAAAAAATCCTCTCAGGTACCTATTCTTTTGGAGCACAATATTTATTCTTTAAAAAATGGTTTGTGGATTTTGTTGTTATCTTTGAAAGATTCAAATTCTAGTGTGGGTGAAAATTCTAGGTCTCTCCCTGATCTTCTGATCAGAAGAGATATTTAAGGAGATAGGGAATTCCATTGTCATATGCTATGAAGTAGATCGTTCCTACACTACCTCCGGCTACATGGAAGTGGATCGGATCTCGGTTGGCATCAAATTATCTGAAGGTATTACAGAGGACATCACTATTACTTTCAAAGGTACTTCCTTCAAACAATCCTTGGACTACGAGGGAATTCCTTTCAAATGTAACCAATGCCACTCCTATGGACACATCACCAAGGATTGCACCAAAGGATTTCAAAGAGCTCATTATACAAAGAAGACCTATGGCAGTGAATCCTCTTTAAAGAATAGATGCTTGGCAGAACAGTTCATGGCTTATCCATGGATTCCCATGTCAGTTTAACCTCCCTAGGCCCCTCTTGTCATATCAAAAGAGGTGGCCCCTTCACTTTGTTGTATTCCCACTGCTGAAATATCGGGTAATGTCTCTTCTCCTCCCATTTTTTTTTACCCTATTTCTTCTTCTGGTGTTTCTTATAGATTTGATTCAACTTTTGTTGTTGTAAATCCCCTGGATTTCCTCATTATAATGAGCCTCTCTATCATCTCGAGAGCCACTTTTTCTTCTCTCATCCCTATTTTATCTGAGGTCCCCCATCCTCTCCAATTATCCCAACTATATAACACCCCCCCCTCCCCCTGCCTTCACCTCCCTCCCCCTACCCTTGCTTCCCTCCCCCAGCCCAAGTACAATCTTTGTTCCCTCTCCCAAACCCTTTCCTCATCACACTTTGGCTTATCAGGTGGAGTTGGGGATTCTTACCTCCCTGAACAAAATCCCACCTTGAGGGGAAGGAAATCCTACCTTGAGCAAGCCCAAAGACTAGCTAGCTCAGAAGTCCGTTGTGAAAAAAAAAAACTCTTCTTGGGGCCCTTAGAGAAAATTCCCATGGCCCAGTATCAAGATGATAGTACGCCCAGTATCAAGATGATAGTACTCTCCCATAACTATCGTGGGTTGGATAACCCCACAAAAATGATGGCCATCAAATGCCTCACCGAGCTCCACTCCCCTTAAATTATCCTCCTCCAAGAATCAATGAGTGTTGGTCATAAAGTTGAGGTTTCCTTCACAACCTCCCTCGCCGGTTGGGATTTCCTTTCCCTTGATGTCCATGGCATATCATAATGGATCATCACAGGCTAGAATAAATCATCCCTAAAGCTCCTAAATTCTTGGGCCTCTCCCTCTATTATCTTCACACATTTCTTCTCCAACGAACCAAATTTTGATTTTCTCTGCATCAATATATATGGATTGTACTCAGATAGAAACAAGTTCTGGAAAAAATTCTTCGACACAAATCTAAAGAATAAACTTGTACTCATAGGAGGAGATCTAAATTTCACCTTGGGAGATTGTGAAATTTGGGGCCCTCTGCCCAAAAGTACCCACTCTCATATTTTTTATTTAGAAATTGGATGAATTCGCCTTATCATACATACAAAAGTCAAAGACAATCCTAAATGGAGGAATATGTGATCATGAGATGAAAGGGTTCCTAATATATTAGATATATTTCTTATTTCTGAATATTTTCTTCAGGGCTCCCTACATTCTAAGAAATGGGTGGCTCTGGGTGGTATCTTTGATCACAATCCCATCCTGCTAGAACTAGATGGTTATGGGAGGAAGCCCCCTAGTCCCTTCAAATTCAACCCACTATGGATAGAGTCCCAATCTTCCCTAAATTCCATTAAAGAATGGTGGGATCCATATAACCCTCTCCTACCAGAATCACCAACCATTCAATTCATGTCAAACTTAAAAAGGGCCAAGGAGACCTCCATCTCATGGAACAAAAAAAGAAACCAGTTTAAAACAAAGCCATGTCGCATATAGAAGAAAAGATGAAGGCCTAGTATGAAACAAAAACTTTGGGTCCTCTCTTAGTGGAAATCAAGGAATAATACAAAACTCTAGACCTCCAAAGGAGACAAATTCTACAAAATAAAGAATAGGAGTGGAGAATGCGAAGAAGGGCCCTTTGGTTGTGTTATCACTCTAGGAAACTCTCCTAGGCTGTAAGTTAGAGATGCCTGGTAACTTAATCTTTTTGGAAACTATTTTCTCAATAATAGGTGTGGGTTTTAGATCAAGATGAATATCTTTAATCTCTGGATTGTATTTCAAGACAGTCAAACTATATTTATGTGACACAAAGCCTTCAACAGCTATTGTCAAATAGGTTTGTATATCAAATGAATAAGAAAAATAATCAGTCAATCAGAACATGCATAAACCATATATATGATGGATCAACAAAGTAGCCAAAAATGCTTATGATTCTTTCTTAGCAGTCAAAAGTAAGACGACAATTACCATAGGACCATTAAACAGAGACAATAGAACACATTCAACTCATAAGCATGGAAAAAAATGAAGGAAGGTCTGACAACAACAAATGAAAGAAGCTTGCATGCTTGATATATTTCAGAATATGTCTTTCATACAATAATAGTAAGATATAGAACTCAAAATCGAACCCCTAGTTCATCTTCTACCTTTAGTTTTATAGCTTTACAATGTAGTTTTGAGATCCTAAAAGCATGGATCAGATATGCTAAAGATAGATAGTCAAAATTTAGTTTGCAAAAGATAAGGAATGATCCTCAAAATGAGGTCAATCCCACATTTCATGGTCTTCATATCTTGTAGAGTACTTGTGTAGTGCAGAATAGCCTTCCAAGGCTGAGTCATGACTCTTTCAAGAGATACAATTCGAATTTGCTGATATGTGCAAAAAATCCCATTCTGTTTCCACCAAAATAGGTGCCAAAACCAACTTGGCTACCTTTTCTAATCCTTATGCACCAAAAATGGATCTTGAAACTGAATCTATAATTCATCATCTATCCATCATGAGTGTTTTTAAATGATTTGGATCGGAAAAACCTCGATCTGTGCAAAATTTATCTTCCTTTGTCCAGTTACAGGTTTCGGTGGTTAACATAGAGGACTTTTGGGTGTGTTATATACCGAAAGCTCTGCTTTTGATGGTTAATGAACAGTTGAAATGTTCGCTTAAGCCACCGAAAGTCTTGTCTTCAAAATTGAAAAATACAGAAATCCTTCAATATTTTACTCTTTTGGTCAAAGTTTTGATGCCTCAATAAGAACCTTGGTGGCCATATTCTCTTTCATCATGTGTTGATGACATCTGCTTTGTAATACACTTCATTTCATTTTGTAAGCGTTCTACAGTGCTTGCTTTTTGAACATCTTCACATAACAGGGGATGTTGTTTTCTTTAAAGTTTCCTCCAGTTTGCAGAGATGATAGTTGCTTCCCTGGAACCTTCAGAAACCTGGATTTGAAATATGCAAGATGAAGGCTCGGGTCTTTAGTTCTATCATTGCTTCTTGTCATTTTCAGCAAAAGAGCTCCATGTACACCAATAGGCGCAAGCATCCCAACAATTCCTTTGAATCCATATAGAGTTGAATTACTCAAAAACACCTGATATCCTGCACCCATCAAAAGAAACCAATCTCTTGAATGTGAGCTCTGGGAAGTGAATCTACCACATCAAGCTTTAGAATGGTTGGTCAAAACTTGAATGGCCATCTACGAGCAATTTTAACCATTGGAAATTGTGTTGTTGTAATACAAGCCATCAATGATGTTGCCTTGCTCTATAACTATGCCTTTGTTTGTGATTCTTCCTCATCTTCTTCACCACAGCTCCAAGTGTAACCTGCATTCTAATACACATGGCGCTTGAATATATCGAAACTTGCAATGTGCATCTATTTGGCCTCTGTTCGTGGCCTTCCTCTTGGTAGATGCCTTCGACTTGTCAAACGTTCGAAAAACCAATGATAAGTGGACCACTGGACGGATGTATATGCATTCTCTACCTGCAAATCATGGATTTTACAACCGTCTATTTAATATTTATTAATATCTATTTAGAGATCGGATTCCTCATATATTTGATGTTTAAATCATTTCTCCTTTACTAACTTGGCACGCTGATGCGTAATCAACACCTGTAAACTCTTAGGCGCTATCGTTTTTCCATCTGCAAAATCTTTGGCACCTGTAATTGATTTGTGACTTAACTTCGTGGCTTGTGGGTTGTAGACTTAGCATAAGAATTGGATCGATATGACAATTCGCCTGTGGGCTCAACCAAAATTTTGCAAAAACTAAAAACAAATCGAGGGTTAGGCTTCATTTGACATGTGGATGAAATGAATGGACTATAGAGCTTGGCACTTTGCGCTTGGGAATTGGTGTTAGAGATGGGCTTTGTGTATTGACTTGTGTCTTGATTACTGACTTAGGTATATGGATTAAATTGTTACTTGACTTGTGGACTTAGAGTTGATGTTGGGCTTTGCAAAATTTAGTTTTAAAAAACATGAGACCCGAGAGGCTAGGTTTGATTTGATTTGAAACAAGACTCATACTTAGGCATAAGGATTGGGCGTGTAGATTTGGTGTGGCATGACTTAGGTTTTAGAATTACTTTGAGCACCCACCACTTCATAAAAAATGCATATTATCGTTTGATAGTATAAAACCCAATAAAGCTAGGGTTATAGGATATGGTGACATGTATTTGCATTTTGTGTTTTGCAGGTAAAGAGAAAGAGACCAAAGGATTTTGGGCAAGAGAGATCAATGGGAGCTGCATGAAGAATTTGGAGATAAGGGAGATCTTGGCAAATGACCGAAAAAAATGATAAATTAAGCCTGGAAGGATGAATTTCCTCAATATTTTTGTAAAATATTTGAGGAGATAACATTTGGCTCCTTCTGGGGGTGAAAGCCTCCTTGTGAGATTTCAAGAACAAGCAGACCTGTGCCTGTCTATTTAACCTCAAAATCCTGCAACCTGCTCAACAATCATCCACAATTTGTATTGTGTCTAGTCCATTGGGCTATGGAGTCATTTGGCCTTTAGAACTAATCCCCTGCAAACCTGTAGCCTGAAAAATTGTAGCCTGCCTATTTATTCAACAACCAATAACTGAAAGGATCTACTTGCTTAGATGAAGAGATTATTCTCCTATATACTCCTACTCTAACCATTATACTGCTTTTTAATCAAGTAAAATCATGCTTCCAATGAAGCCATGTCAGAAACGTATTTGCTGACACAATTCTTGATCTTGATCCCAAAAATAAAAGAATGCGTAGCCAACATAGATGTGTTCTGAAAAAATGATAGAAGCAGTCTTCATCTGACAAGAATATCTTAATATTTATATTGTTCAATGATTCCAGAAAATCGGCAATAGGATCAATAAAATAGCAAAGGAATACCTCTTCAAGATTTTGTTCTGACTGTAAACTGAAATGATGTTGTTGGCTGCCTTCCCTGATCTCAATATTGAATGTAGACTGTTGGACCTCTGCTGGAGAAGCATGCATGATCAACTGTTGATCTAAAATTTTATGTTTATCATCTTCCTCTTCATTTCTACTGCAATTCCCCTTTGTCTGCAAAACTTAAAGATGATGGCTGCCCTTAGTATTTGCTGCAGATCCGAAATTGTCGCCTACTGATATGCCAATCTGTTAATTATCTTTCGGGTTTTCAAAAGGGACAATCCGATTTTCATAACACCCTAAGTCAACAGATGCATTTGGTATAATATCAAAAGCATCACCATGGTTGTCATAATGTGGATCAACAATCCCTTGATCACAATAAGAGATATCTTCAAATGATGTATCTCCCTTTTCTTTGACATCAAAATATTCGAAAGGGACATGTTGATCTTCATGATTATTTAAAACAATAGATACATCTAAAATAATGTCATATGTTTCTGTGTCACTGCTATCATAATCAATATTATTGAATGTATTTTGATCTTCATGAAAAGTACTATCTTCTACCATAGATGCTTTATCACAAAACTGATTTTCATGACTAACAAAATCTTTATGAAGCAAAGAAAACTCATTACAACATTCTTCAAAAAGATGTTCAGCTGGAAAATAGTCTTTACAAAATGAATTGAAAGCAGCATGAAAATCTGCCAAAGAGCTAATACTGGCAATAGGCAGAGGCCGGTACCATTCACGAGCAATTCCCTCTAATGAAAAATTGAAAAGCCAGATCTAAACATCCTCATGCACGACTTGCAACCGATGCATGCAATCATGAAAATCCAGCAAATGCTCAGCTGGTATTTCCCACTCTTCTCCTCGAAATCTGGGAATGCTTCTTTTCCATTCATCTCTACTCGGTACTGGATTAGGGAAACCAACAATCTTTGAAAAATCATAGAAGGCATACCTCTTAGCTAAGATCTTGTTCATTTCATACCAGTGGGGTCACCAACAGATTTCAGAACAATGGAGTCACCACTGAATCTGTCTTTCATGGAGTCGCCACTAAATCTGTCCGTCATGGAGTCGCCAGATAGAATACTACAACCGAATATATGTCCAGACTTTGTCTATCATCAAAGTTGGATCTTGTCATCTCCCAAGGAAGCTGAGCTTCAATCTCCTCTCCCCGGCAGCGACGCCAATTTGTTAGCACTCCAGGAAAATCTCCTAGGCTGTAAGTCAGAGATGCTTGGTAACTTAATCTTTTTGGAAACTATTTTCTCAATAATAGGTGTGGGTTTTGGATCAAGATGAATATCTTTAATCTCTGGATTGTATTTCAAGATAGTGAAACTATATTTATGCGACACAAGGCCTTCAAGAGCTATTGTCAGATAGGTTTGTATAACAAATGGATAAGAAAACTAATCAGTCAATCAGAACATACATAAACCATATATATGATGAATCAACAAACTAGCCAAAGATGCTTATGATTCTTGCTTGGCAGTCAAAAGTAAGACGAAAATCACCATAGGACCATTAAACAGAGACACTAGAATGCATTCAACTCATAAGCATGGACAAAAATGAAGGAAGGTCTGACAACAACAAATGAAAGAAGCTTGCAGGCTTGATATATTTCAGAATATGTCTTTCATACAATATCAGCAAGATATAGAACTCAAAATCGAACCCCTAGTTCATCTTCTACCTTTAGCTTTATGGATTTACAATGTAGTTTTGAGATCCTAAAAGCATGGATCAGATATGCTAAAGATAGATAGTCAAAATTTAGTTTGCAAAAGATAAGGAATGATCCTAAAAATGAGGTCAATCCCACATTTCATGGTCTTCATATCTTGTAGAGTCCTTGTGCAATGCAGAATAGCCTTCCAAGGCTGAGTGATGACTCTTTCAAGAGATACAATTCGAATTTGTTGATATGTGCAAAACATCCCATTATGTTTCCACCAAAATAGGTGCCAAAACCAACTTGGCTACCTTTTCTAATCCTTATGCACCAAAAATGGATCTTGAAACTGAATCTATAATTCATCATCTATCCATCATGAGTGTTTTTAAATGATTTGGATTGGAAAAACCTTGATCTGTGCAAAATTTAGCTTCCTCTGTCCAGTTACAGGTTTCGGTGGTTAACATAGAGGACTTCTGGGTGTGTTATCTACCGAAATATCTTCTTTCGATGGTTAATGAACAGTTGAAATGTTCGCTTAAGCCACCGAAAGTCTTGTCTTCAAAATTGCAAAATACAGAAATCCTTCAATATTTTACTCTTTTGGTCAAAGTTTTGATGCCTCAATAAGAACCTTGGTGGCCATATTCTCTTTCATCATGTGTTGATGACATCTGCTCTGTAAGACACTGCATTTCATTTTGTAAGCGTTCTATAGTGCTTGCTTTTTCAACATCTTCACATAACAGGGGATGTTGTTTTCTTTAAAGTTTCCTCCAGTTTGCAGAGATGATAGTTGCTTCCCTAGAACCTTCAGAAACCTGGATTTGAACTATGCAAGATGAAGTCTTGGGTCTTTAGTTCTATCATTTCTTCTTGTCATTTTCAGCAAAAGAGCTCCATATACACCAATAGGCACAAGCATCCCAACAATTCCTTTGAATCCATATAGAGTTGAATTACTCAAAAACACCTGATATCATGTACCCATTAGAAGAAACCAAGCTCTTGAATGTGAGCTTTGGGAAGTGAATCTGCCACATCAAAATTTAAAATGGTTGGTCGAAACTTGAATGGCCATCTACGAGCAATTTTAACCATTGGAAATTGTGTTATAGTAATACAGGCCATCAATGATGTTGCCTTGCTCTATAACTATTCCTTTGTTCGTGATTCTTCCTCATCTTCTTCACCACATCTCCAAGTGTAACCTACATTCTAATACACATGGCGCTTGAATAGCTCGAAACTTGCAATGTGCATCTATTTTGCCTCTGTTCGTGGCCTTCCTCTTGGCAGATGCCTTCGACTTATCAAACGTTCCAACAACCAATGCTAAGTGGACCATTGGACGACTGTATATGCATTCTCTACCTGCAAATCGTGGATTTGACAACTGTCTATTTAATATTTATTAATATCTGTTCAGAGATCAGATTCCTCATATATTTGATGTTTAAATCATTTCTCCTTTACTAACTTGGCACGCTGATGCGTAATCAACACCTGTAAACTCTTAGGCGCTATCGCTTTGCCATCTGCAAAATATTTGGCACCTATAATTGATTTGTGACTTAACTTCGTGGCTTGTGGGTTGTATACTTAGCATAAGAATTGGATCGATATGACAATTCACCTGTGGGCTCAACCAAAATTTTGCAAAAACCAAAAACAAACTGAGGGCTAGGCTTAGTTTGACATGTGGATGAAATGAATGGACTATAGAGCTTGGAACTTTGCGCTTGGGCATTGGTGTTAGAGATGGTCTTTGTGTATTGACTTGTGTCTTAATTACTGACTTAGGTATATGGCTTAGCTTGTTACTTGACTTGTGGACTTAGAGTTGATGCTAGGCTTTGCAAAATTTAGTTTTAAAAAACATGAGACCCGAGAGGCTAGGTTTGATTTGATTTGAAACAAGACTCATACTTAGGCATAAGGATTGGGCATGTAGATTTGGTGTGGCATGACTTAGGTTTTAGAATTACTTTGAGAACCCACCACTTCATAACAAAATGCATATTATCGTTTGATAGTATAAAACCCAATAAAGCTAGGGTTATATGATATGGTGACATGTATTTGCATTTTGTGTTTTGCAGGTAAAGAGAAAGAGACTAAAGGATTTTGGGCAAGAGAGATCAATGGGAGCTGCATGAAGAATTTGGAGATAAGGGAGATCTTGGCAAATGATCGAAAAAAATGATAAATTAAGCCCGAAAGGATGAATTTCCTCAATATTTTTGTAAAATATTTGAGGAGATAACATCTGGCTCCTTCTGGGGGTGAAAGCCTCCTTGTGAGGTTTCAAGAACAAGCAGACCTGTGCCTATCCATTTAACCTCAAAATCCTGCAACCTGCTCAACAATCATCCACAATTTGTATTGTGTCTAGTCCATTGGGCTATGGAGTCATTTGGCCTTTAGAACTAATCCCCTGCAAACCTGTAGCCTGAAAACTTGTAGCCCGTCTGTTTATTCAACAACCAATAACTGAAAGGATCTACTTGCTCAGATGAAGAGCTTATTCTCCTATATACTCCTACTCTAACCATTATACTACTTTGTAATCAAGTAAAATCATGCTTCCAATGAAGCCATGTCAGAAATTTATTTGCTGACACAATTCTTGATCTTGATCCCAAAAATAAAAGAATGCGTAGCCAACATAGATGTGTTCTGAAAAAATGATAGAAGCAGTTTTCATCTGACAAGAATATCTTAATATTTATACTATTCAATGATTCCAGAAAATCGGCAATAGGATCAATAAAATAGCAAAGGAATACCTCTTCAAGATTT
Organism: Picea engelmannii; assembly: GCA_009831015.1. Classification (NCBI taxonomy): domain Eukaryota; kingdom Viridiplantae; phylum Streptophyta; class Pinopsida; order Pinales; family Pinaceae; genus Picea; species Picea engelmannii. Next base: position 198,599 of record ML784289.1, on the reverse strand, counting down.
TGTTCCGACTGTAAACTGAAATGATGTTGTTGGTTGCCTTCCCTGATCTCAATGTTGAATGTAGACTGCTGGACCTCTGCTGGAGAAGCATGCATGATCAACTGTTGATCTAAACTTTTATGTTTATCATCTTCCTCTTCATTTCTGCTGCAATTCCCCTTTGTCTGCAAAACTTAAAGCTGATTGTTTCCCTTAGTATTTGCTGCAGATCCGAAATTGTTGCCTGCTGATATGCCAATTTGTTGATTATCTTTCGGGTTTTCAAAAGGGACAATCCAATTTTCATAACACCCTAAGTCAACAGATGCATTTGGTATAATGTCAAAAGCATCACCATGGTTGTCATAATGTGGATCAGCAATCCCTTGATCACAATAAGAGATATCTTCAAATGATGTATCTCCCTTTTCTTTGACATCAGAATATTCAAAAGGGACATGTTGATCTTCATGATTATGTAAAACAATAGATACATCTAAAATAATGTCAGATGCTTATGTGTCACTGCTATCATAATCAATATTATTGAATGTCTTTTGATCTTCATGAAAAATACTATCTTCTACCATAGATGCTTTATCACAAAACTGATTTTCATGACTAACAAAATATTTATGAAGCAAAGAAAACTCATTACAATATTCTTTAAAAAGATGTTCAGCTAGAAAATAGTCTTTACAAAATGAATTGAAAGCAGCATGAAAATCTGCCAAAGAGATTAAACTAAAAATAGGCAGAGACTGGTGCCATTCACGAGCAATTCCCTCTAATGAAAAACTAAAAAGATGAAGAATATAAACATCTGATGCATGGGGGATTCGATCTCTGAACGAAAAATAGAAAATTGCAAAAACATTTTTTGTTTGCAGGCAGAGAATGTGTGTGGAGTTGTTCGATGGAGAAACAAAGCATTTGTTGTTTAATAGAAATGAAGTGATCTGGCCACGAGGAGGAGTGCAGAGCCATGAACACCTGCAAATTCGAGCGAGGGTTTATAAAGTACAAGCATGCGTCAAGTATTTGCAGTGCAAATGTCTTCAACGGTTTTGAAGAATGTGGAGGCTTGGTGTTCCAAAACAACCCTGTTACTAGCATCTGCTAATTTATTCCTCGATAGCCAGAATGGATGGGATCTAGTCCATGATAAAGACTAGGACATGAATAATCTTATGATGAAACTTGATCAACCGATGGCATTCATGCAGTCTTCTATCAAAAGTGGCTTGAAACTTGGATTTGAATTAGATGAGATAACAAAGCTAGAAGAGGTTTCTGTTGCATTGACATGGAACTTAAAGGATCTCTCTTTTTCTTCCAAGTCTCCATCGATAAAGGATATTAAGAGTCTGATAAAAGATGCCAGAAATCTACCTATTACATCTAGAGAATATAAATTGTTAGAAAGTTTATTGCTCAAGAGTAAAAGGTAGCTTAAGAAAGCACTTCTAGTCCTTCCTGGGTCATCTTCAAAGAAAACATGCAATATTCTGGAACTGGAAGAGCTTGTTACTAAATCTCAGAAATTGAAAATTTATTTTCCTATTAAGGTCGGTCAAATAAATGCAGCTATTCATAATCATAGAGCTTGAAAAAAGCAGGTGCAGGCATTCTTTGATTTCCAATCTACTGATCTTACATGGCCAGAGTTGCTCAAACTTCAGGAAATTGGAGAGTTTCCTGGAGTGATAACAGGTTGCAAGATGGAGATGAAAACACAAAATTATTTCACCATTTTGCAAATAGTAGTAATCTCCATAACACCATCTAGTCGATTGTCTACTAATGTATTTGAATAATTGTGTGTGTGTGTGTGTGTGTGTGTAAACAAATGGACTAAATTAAGTGAAATCAATTAAGCATCCATAAATATAATGAGATTACGCTATATTAAATTATTGCTCTTATTATTCTTATAATGATGTTGACAATGATGGTTAACGTCCACTGAGACCAAAATTAGTCTATAGGAGAAGCATTCCAAGATCACTATAGTTTTGATGACTTGGAATATTAAGAAGGTCAGAATTATGACAGATATTTTAAAAATGAGATCTAATTTGGGTATACAGAAGGAACTCCGAGAGAAAGTTTTTTTCATCTTCAACCTTCTTGGCATCACAAAGGTGACATATTTTCATGCCATGGTGTTTTTGGGATTGTCCAATGCCTAGTCTCACTATGTAGCTCATGAGAATTAGTTCTAATTTTAGAAATATTGATTCTCTTTTTAACGCTAGTCAAAATTGAGAGATACTTTTGATCTTCAAGATTAGGGTTAACCAATTTTATTTTATCCTCTAATTTTTTATCGCACCATAGATTCTCCTTAAATGTAGCTTGAAAAATATTTTCAATATCATTGATATTCTACAAAATAACTTCTTATTTTATTCCCCAATGATTTAGCCAAGACTTGGCATCATTATGCCATCCTTTCTTGAGTCAATGGTGATTTTGGATAGAGTCTGAATCAATTTTGGGAGCCTCTTATTATCCATATTGTTTGTCTTGTTATTTTACATTAAGTAAATAATAATAGTTGTGCTCTCAATGGGGGAAAGGCTTGATTCTATGAGGAGGATGGATAGGGTGTATTACCTTTAATTTTGAGATTATAAATTATAAAATTATTTTGGATTTGTTCTATCTTTCTCCAGGATTCCCAAGAGATACTACATCCCCAAACTTCACATCCATATAAGATAACAGGAGTGACAAGAATCTCAAAGAGGATTTTTTCCTTATCCCATAGCCAAAGGTCTGCTAATTTACAATTATTTTCAATCCCATAATAAGCTTTCCACCCTCAATTTATCCTTTTCTCAATGTTATATTTCCAATTACGATTGTGATGAATATCAATTCCAAGATACTTGTACAAAGGCACTTCCTCCATGGTATTTTTTTCATATAGGAAATTATCATATGTGATCTTATAGGATTTACTTATCATAACCTTTATTTTTTTAGTGTTCACAGGCATTCCTTAATATAGGTGGATATTGGTGGCCACCCACCTATTCCAACTGGCTTCTCTTGATAGTTTTTAGTTCAACATGTTCTTCTATAATTATTTGTAATTGTGGGTTCTACACTTGTGGGGCTATCTGAAGCCCTACATAGCTTCTAGGTGGGGATTGGTGGCTACCCACCTAATCCAACTAGCTTATTTTGGAAGTTTCCATGTCAGTACATCTTTTGGTACTTCCAGGGTCGTTTTGGGGCCCTAAACAGTGTTTTTTTGGCTTGCCACAGTCAAACTATAGATAGAGTCATATTTTGATGGAATAATGTGTATTTCTCGAAAATACCTTTCGAACAGGTTATCACACGCCTAAAACAGAGGTCATATGCAAAAGTTATGACCTCGGGAAGTTGAGGTACCAACTTATTCATCGGGACCCACATAACTTTTGGCGTTTCATCTCCTAGGGTTAGGTTTTTGAATGTCTATGGTTTTTGCATTCATGAGTAATGTTAAAAAGGCCTCTAGAGCCTCATTGTATTCATTATACTCAGACAGATGCGCGTAGAAGCTGTTAGAATATAATGGATGTGCTTGTTTTACCATTGACAATATATTTATTGTCACCCAACCATAGGCTGAAGCCACCCTCCGAGCACCTTAAACTTGACAGAGAATCACTCTGGAAGCAAAACCTAGGCTAGATAGCCAAACAAAGGATAGATCACCTTTCCCCAAGGACAACACACCAACAAGAGTTGATCAGATGTTCCAAACCCTAGCTAAGAGATAGACCAAGCCAAACGTGATCTGCTAGTTGCAGCAGCTGCAATGGAAGCTCTCCTCAAACTTGCGCAAAAGACTGGGCACTGCAGTGCGCACAAGTTGTTGCTCTGCAATTCTGAGACTGCCTGCCATAACGAGAACTGGCCTCATGTATTTATACTAATTCTGGCTAACTGCCTGGGCCAACTTCTCATTCTAGGTATCTATCTGTTCAGTATATATTAATTCTTCTGGCCGACTTCTTCTCTTGGAGGCTAATAACCTAATACAAATGATCTTCTTGAGCCGACAAGTCTTATAGGGTTAGTAGCCAACTCATTAGGGTTTCTTCTTGCTTCCCAGAGTATTCTATTCTCCTCAGGTTTACACATGGAGGTAAATACCTCCCACAACTACCATAATATCAACAACAACCACATCTCTTCTCATAGATAGCTACCACCATTCGAGTAAATTGTTTTTAGTTCTGCATTTTTATAGTTTCCGCCTATTTTATTTATTCAATAGAAGTTATTGTTCACCGGATATCTGTTTTTGTTCTCCATATCTCCGTGTTATTGTATTCATTATGTTATTCATTCGTTCTACTCATAAATCCAGATCAATGATATCAGAGCAGTATGTTCTTCATTTATTTTTCTTCATGCATGTCCCCGATAAGATCTGGGTAAAAGAAGTTGGGACTCAACCAGTCGAGTCTTTGAAAGATCAACCATGCTGAGCTCGACAACAAGCCATGGGGGGAAAAAAGAAAGATTATGGAGCAGGAGATCCTTTTAAAATGTTTCTCGATGAATACCTTGCATGACAAAGGAATGAAATGATGGACAACTTTGCACAAATCCTTCAGTGACTGCCCATAGGAGACGCATCTTCATCAAGAGGCCATGCAACCCCCTTCAAGGTACAAGTAAATTTTTATATTCCATTATTTGAAGGACTGATAGATGCATATGCTGTAGATAAATGGTTGAATCTGCTTTAAGGGTATTTTTCAGTCCACAAATTTTCTGACAGGGAAAATATTACTTTTACACTCCTCAAGGTCGTCCCCCATGTTAAACATTGGTGGGATTCTTACTCTAAGCAAAGGGCCATAAACGAATCTGCAATATTTACGGCTTCCCCCACATGGGATTCCTTCAAGGATTCCATTAAAAAACAATACTACCTTGTTGGAAGCTACAAGGACCAATACACAAGATGGACCACGCTGCGTCAGGAAAGGGACCAGACAGTACTAGATTCACCAATATTTTCCATACCATGTGCACCAAATTGGGTATCAAAGACTATGAATGACATCTGGTGCTCAAATATTGCAGTTGTTTGCATAGATACATTCAAACAGAAATGGAGTTTCTGGACATCGCATCATTAGGTGCGACTTATATATATGTTGTCAAGATCGAGCAGAAATTTAAGCAAAAGAGGCGAGAGTTTGGATCTGTAAACTCCTCACAGTCAAAGTAGGGAAAAGACATCCCCAACCCACAAAAAAAGGGATAGAGAAAACATGGTCATTCTCACATCCTACAAGAATAACATCATCATGGTAGATACTTCCAATCTCTTCTTCGAATGACTGTGGGTCCATTTTTAGATACCACAGACCATCATCTCCAATCAGGATAACAGGTTCCTCAACACATTTTGGTCGAGTCTCTAGTCACTATTGGAGACCAAGCTCACTAAATCCACTGCCTTCCACCCTCAAACCGATGGCCAAACATAGGTCGTCAATCAGATGATTGTGCACATCCCGTGCATGTATAACTCTAAGCATCTATGTACATGGGATGAGATTCTTCCCTATATTCAACACAACTACAACAGGGCTCTCCATAGATCCACCGGCTATAGCCCCTTTCAAGTGGGGCTAGGATTTCAACCCTTGGATCCCATTGATGTTGCACTACCTCTTGTAACCACACATACATATTCTTCCCGTGTTCAGTCTGGGGCCGACAAAGCCACCAAATTCGTTAAGCGGATTTAACACATCCGCCAACAGATCCATGAGATTTTGCAGAAAGACAATGTTAAATACAAGAAACACCATGATCAACATCGAGTATCACACAAGTTTCAGGTGGGAGACAAGTTTTGGTTACATTTGCAGAAATAACACCTTACAGGGCCCCATCGAAAGCTCTATCCACTTCCCTATGGGCCTTACACTATCACCAAGGTTGTGGGTGACAATTATTTTGAGCTCAACACTCCCCCCTTCTTTGGCTTGCACCTAGTGTTCAATGTGGACCTCCTTTGGCCATATTTTCAACCATTATTGGACGTCTTGGAGATCACAGAATAGTTGACACCAACAGAGCTCAACCCTAACTGCATGGAACAAGAATACATTGATCATATAGTGGACACAAAGGTCAAGGGAACTCACCAGCAAAGGATTCGACTTTATCGGGTTATCAAGGTAGGGCAGCTCCTGCACCAAGGAAAGTGGCTCACCCGGAGCCAAATTCAGCAGAAATTTCCTCAACTGATGGGGGAACTCAATTCAATGGAGACCATTGCTTCCTAATGGGGGAGGATTGATCCAGGTGGATATTGATGGCCACCCACCTATTCCAACTGGCTCCTCTTGACAATTTTTAGTTCAGCACGTTCCTCTGTAATTATTTGTAATTGTGGGTTCTACACTTTTAGGGATGTTTGAAGCCCTACACGACTTCGAGGTGGATATTGGTGGCCTCCCACCTAATCCAACTGGCTTATTTTGGAATTTTTCATGTCAATACATCTTTCTGTACTTCTAGGGCCGTTTTGGGGCCCTAAACAATGTTTTTTTGTCTTGCCATAATCAAATTGTAAACGAAGTCATATTTTTATAGCGCAATGTGTATTTCTCGAAAATACCTTTCCAATGGGCTATCACGTGCCTAAAACGAAGGTCGTATGCAAAATTTATGACCCTAGTAAGTTGAGGTGCCAACTTACCCATCAGGGCCCACATAACTTTTGGTGTTTCATCTCCTAGGGTTACGTTTTTGGATGTATAGGGGTTTTTCATTCATGAGTAATGTTGAAAAGGCCTCTGGAGCCTCATTGTAATCATTCTTCTCAGACGAATGCGCATAGCATCCACATCTCTTCTCAGAGATAACTACCACCATTCAAGCAAGTTGTTTTCAGTTCTGCAATTTTACAGTTTCAGCCTATTTTATTTATTCAATAAAATTTATTGTTCACTAGATATCTATTGTTGTTCTCCATATCTTTGTGTTATTGTATTCAATATGTTATCCATGCATTCCTCTCATAAATCTGGATCATTCCTATACTAGATAATAAGTCCTTTAGGATGCTAAGTTGCTTACTAAGGTCATAGGGATTCCTTTCCATAAGGACAATATCATCAACATATAGAAGAAGTATGATGACTATACTAGCAAGAGTTGGTCCAACACAACCTGTAGCTTCTAGACAAGCTTTCAAATTGTCAATGTAAATGCCAAAAATGGTAGGGGATAGGGAAAAACCTCGATTGACTCTTATATTGCATTTAACCTATTCTGACCAACCCTCAGTGCTCCTAAACTTGGAAATAACATTCTCATACAACCTTATTGCAGTAGCTCTTATCCCATAGGGAACTTTTAGCTCTTTTAACCTATTCCAGAGGCTAGTTCAAGGCACAATGTCAAAATATTTCTGAAATTCAATGAAACAACAAAGGACATTGGTTTTATTGTTGAGCCACTCCTCTACAATGATCCTAAGTGTGACAAGGTGGTCCATGCTTGAATGATTACCTCTAAAAATGGCCTAGCATCTATCTTATTTTCCATGGCTCTCTATCCATATGCTTATATTGTTTTCCAAAATACTTACATATAGCTTGGTTAAAATGGGGCTAATCATAATGGTCCTATAATTAAAGGAATTGCTTTTATCCCCACTTTTAAAAATAGGTACAATGAGTCTTTGAGTCTAAGGTTTAGGGAATCCACGTTCATCTGCTAAATTTAAGAGCTTGTGTAAGTGAGGGATCATAATAGGCCCTCCAATTTTTAATATTTCAGCTTGGTAGCCTTAGATGTTTGTAGCTTTCTCTTTTGTAAGTCGGTTAACCCCAAACTTTATGTCTTCTATAGAAAATACTTCATCTTTTGTAGAAACTTTTGGAATGTTGATAAGTGAATGTGAACTTGATGGTTTTTATTATTTTCAAGTTATATAAGAAAACAAGTAAAAAATGATATTTCCAATATTATTACCAAACCTTGGGGAGGATTTCAATTTAACATGAATTGACATGGCTTAGGATATGAAAAATACATCTTCTTTTATATTCCTGACTACTCCAAACCAATTAGTTTGTGAGTGATAGATTTCCTACCAAAAATTTGAATGAGAAAGATTCAAATGTTCAACAAGTTGATGCAGGAGTTCATGATGTTGATGATAAACACCTTGAGGAAATTCTTGATGAGTGCCAACATTGTCATTGAGTTGGACATATGGAGACAAATTTATTTAATCTCCATCCTTGTCTTCATTGTGGAAATATAAATAATACTTCAGACAAATGTCGAAAGAAAAATGAGGTTAAGAAATAGAGTGTTCATTATGGTTGGATGAGCTCTTGGTGATGGAATTTAAAATCCAACATTTTTCATAAGTATTACCATCAAGTTCAAGCACAAGTAAGGACATATTTCCATAGATAAGTTGCAAAATCATATGGCTTTCAATAAATTGTTATAGATAATATTTTTGGGCATGACTAGGGCCCAATTCAAATTCAAAAACGTGTCCATGACTCCAAAATAGTACTTCATTGCACCATAAGGGGGAGATGTACAAAAATGGAATGAAAAAGGTACTCTCTTACACCTTAAGGGGGGAGTACCCAATTAAAATGAGAAAGGTACTCCCTTGCACCTCAAGGGGTGGAGTACATTGATGAATTTACAAAATGGAACTCTCTTGCATCATAAGTGAGGGAGTACATTGATCAACTGAAAATGGTTAGTGGTCTACCAAAACCACTAGATACATGTATCAAGTGAAAATGGTTAGTGGTCCACCAAAACCATTGGATATAATGAAATTTGTTAAGGTAACCCATAATAAAACCCATGTTGTTTCACCTTTCAGCTGCCAAAGGTGGGAATAATGATTTTCATGTTCAGACTCAGGTTTTAACAACGACAACCATGGACTTGCAAATATTTCATCACTTATGATAAATTGATGATCAGGATATTAGTTGACATTGTTTGTGTGTCATTTTATAAGAGAAATATTTTGGATATTTTGTTCACCTGGATGGTCATTAGACCTAGAATTATTGATTGGATTGTTAGGAATTTTCAAGGAAGAGTCAAACATAAGCTAACTCATTTATCATAATTCATTTT
>ML784289.1:175600-189364 GCA_009831015.1 Picea engelmannii | reverse complement strand
TGGTACTGCTGACAGGACAAAGCTGGCTGAGAAAAAGAAGAAGGGTCCTCCAGGACCATGCTCAGGTAGCTCCTGCTCTCGGTACTCCATGTCTAGGACCATGTGGGCCTCGAGACATGATCTCCTAGTTATCCCTAGATATCAGGGATAACAGGTCCCATTTTGGAAAATTGGGGTTTGAAACCTTCCAAAGCCATTTTGAGGCATCAAATGACATTTTTTTCGGTCAAAACTCTTCTAGCTTGGTAGGATCCCTTGACATTTATCTACACTCATAAACCTTTCCAACAACGCAAAAATCATGTCAATCAAAGCTAATATGAAAAATTTATGCCTCACGCAAGTTGATGTATTGTGTTGACCATCATGGTACGAGAGGATGCCACATCAATCCTCGTTACTCATGCATATGGGGTTAGCCACATGTGTACTTTCAAGAAGATTCTATAAGGTCCAAATCCTTATCATAATTGAGAGTTGAGGAAGTCAAAACCCTACCCCTAGATGGTTATCGAGCTATGTTAAATATGAGACTGCTAGGAGGAGAGGGGGATCCATTATTTAGCATTTTATTTGTTCCATATTTGAGCAAAGCACCTAGGAGTGGTATTTTGAGAGAATGATAGAGGATGATAGATTCTGTAGTAGACATACAAGCCACAGTGTCAAAGGAAACTCCACATAGAGTGTCTCTTTATTTGTACTTGCATTTGAAGAAAAGAGAGCAGAGTGGCCTAACTTCTAGTTGGGTTTTCTCTCATATTGGGTTTCCCATGTTATATCTTGTATTTATTTGTGGATGATGTGATTATTTATTTATGTTCTCTATTTTTAGCATTTCATTTATTTCATACATTTTAAGTAGAAAACCGGTAATTAAATAATATGAGATCTAAAGGAAATTAACCTTCACAATAAATATGTCAAGATTTTATTAGATCCGTTGTGAATAACTATCCAGTGAAATATCCACGATAGTTTACATATCTTTTTTTTAGGCACAACTTTATCAAATCTCAACTCATGAATTTTAAATTGAAGAATTGGAGATAATATTGATTTATGCACTAGCTCGTGTTTCCTTTCTAGTATAATTATTCAGATTTATGATTGAAAGTGGGATCGTTAACCTATGAGTCACTATATAATCGCAAATTCATAGATCACATCCATATGATATTTTATCCTTCGTCTTGATGAGGTTTTATCCTTATTCACTGATGATGTGTCAATGTGAGAGCAAATCTATCTTATGAGTTGGTTACATCCATATACTATATATTGATATGATTTTGATGAATATATTGTTAAGAATGGTTTAACCCTTTTTTTCCATCTTCTTATGTTGAGTCACATTTCATAGTCTTTAACAATACACCCTTGAAATTTAAACAATCCCTTCTATACCTAAACTTCAAGGAGAAGCGATTATGTATTAGGTATAGAAGGGATTGTTTAAATTTTAAGGGTGTAAGTTTCCTCTTCAAACCACACATAAGAAATGTTCAAAATAGGAAAAAATTTCAACACTAACGGGGAAGAGTCCAATAAAAAGTCCAATGAACTTCTCTATAAGGTTTTCCCTGAAAAAAAAAGTTATCATAGTATTTAATATTTACAATTAAAATTTCATAAATGTTGGATAAATATGGAAGAAGATATATCCTTTACATTTTTCTACTATTTCAAATTTTCTACCCTAGCTCTCTTATTTGAAGTTTAATATGGAGTGTATCCAATCTTTTTATGGAAGAAGAAGATCCTAGAAAATGGAAAATTAACTTTAATAATAAAAAAGGTTTATCAATTTATGGAGTCATTTTCTAAATTTTAAGGTAAAAGATTTTTTGGGGCCACAATATTCATGAAGTAAATAAAATCATTATGAAAGAATTTGAATCAATTTTCTCGGAAAAAAATGCACAAGGATATAACTTTAAATAAATATTACCTTTTCATGTTTCAAATGTAAGGACAACTTTAAAAGGAATAAATAGTTGTTTTCTTATATCTTAGTTGTACTTGTATAAGTTTTCTAAATCATAGTTAATGTGGAAAAGGAGTTTATATATACAATATGAGTGGGTCTAATGGTTAACATGTGTTTCCTCCTAAGAGGTTACAAGTTCAAATCCATAGAGGGGTAGGGTATGTATATCTCCATAGATTTTACCAATCAAATCGTTGGGCGAAGAGGATCCTTTGTCCCACAAACAAGAGAGTCTCATACACCAATTTAGTATAGCTTAGCCGTGACCTTAAAAATAGATTATTATTATTATTATTATTATTATTATTATTATAGGAAAAAAAAAACAAATTAACATTACAAAAAACTTTATACTCAATTCATTTTCCAAATTATAAGAAACATATGAAGAAAAATGAAACTAATAATTAATTTGAAAAAGAGATTTATGAAACTATTGTATGAGAAAAAGAAACAAGTTAACATTACAAATAACTTTATACTCAATTCATTTTCCACATTATAAGAAACATATGAAGGAAAATGAAACTAATAATAAGTGTTTGTGAAAGAAATGTTCTAGTGTGAAAGAAGAAAAAAGAAAAGCACGGAAAAGGGATTTGAATGAAAAGGATTTTGGAGAGTGGCAAATTAACTTTAATAATAAAAAAGGTTCTTCAATTTATGGAATCATTTCATTTTCTAAATTTTAAGGTAAAAGATTATGTTGGTGGCACAATTTTGATGGAGTAAATAAAAGAATTATGAAAGAATTTGAATCAATTTTCTTAACAGTTATAAAAAAAATAATAAAAAAACAAAAATGTAAATTCAAATATCATCCTTTTTCATGTTTCAAGTGTAAAAAATTATGTTGGTGGTATAATCTTGATGGAGTAAATAAAATCATTACGAAAGAATTTGAATCAATTTTCTTAGCTAGTTATATATGAAAAAAATGAATAAGAATGTAACTTCACATAAATATCACTCTTTCATGTAGGAATAAATTATTATTTTCCTATACCTTAATTGCACTTATAGTTATATAAATTTTGATTAGGTGAAGTATCAAAGAGTTGAATGTTAATGGTGAGAATGTCATAGTATTTGAAAAATTAAAATTAGTCGATACATTTTTCATTCATATTTATGATTCTCGTATCAAATGAGTTTATATTATTTTTTATGAAATTAGTTATCATATTTATGAATTTCTCTTTAATTTGGAAAGGGGTTTATAAAACTATTGTATGAGAAGAAGAAGAAAAAAACTAATATTTCAAAGAACTTTATAATCAATTCATTTTCTAAATGATAAGAAACATATGAAGGAAAATGAAATTAATAATAAATGTTTATGAAAGAAATATTTAAGTGTGAAAGAAGAAATAAGGAAAACAAGGAAAAGGAATTTGAAAGAAGAAAAAATATTTCCCAACTTCTCTTCAATCAAGCTCCTCCTCCTCTTTATGATGAATCATCGTGATAAAAAAGTTGAAGATAAATTTGAAGCAAAATAAAAAAAGGGTAGGAGTAAAATCAATCGTGATATATCAACCTCCACACTAGAATGAGAAGGAAAGAAAAAGAGAATATAACATTTTTTGATGACATGGCCTACACCAAAACCCACATTTTCATATAGGTAAAGGGAATAATTATGGATTGTTGGAAATTTGGTTGTCATTGATGTCAACCCTAGAAGAAGTTTAGAAGCCCTACAGATTGGTTGAAGAAAAAGAGCATGAAGGAAATTACAAATGCATTTAGAACCCCCATGGATTGATAGCTCTCATCGAGTTGTTTCCCATGATAGGTGGAACGCCACGTGGCTCCTCACAGTTGAGGAGATATGCTCTCTTGAAGATAATCATGTGAATTGCAAACAAGAAGTTACAAGTCGGCCCTATAATTAAATAAAGCAAGTGCAAATAAGAAATTACAGGTCATCCCTAAAGCAAGTAAAGGAATTAGTTGAAAGAGTATAAATACACATAGAAGACCCTCTTATTTGACTCATCCAAGAAGACAAGTTTTGGTAGAGAAGTTGTACGGAGGAGTCTGCACTTAGAGCTACAGGAGCAAGAAAAGTTGGAGTTGCAGGTGCAAGGAGGGTTTTTGAAAATCCCTATATGAGTAGTCCCTCACTTGTTGAACATACAATGTCCCACTAGGACCTCGCGGGCAGACCTAGCCTCGTCACATGAGGCCCGACTAGTTTCCCAGTATCTGTCACGCGAGGAGCTTTGTAATATGAACAACTAGTGAATAATTGCATAAGGTTTCTAGGAAACAGATCAGTCCTGGAGAACTCTTGACCAGGTTTATGTGATAGTTGGATTTGTGGTTTGATGGTGACTATGACAAATTGATTATTTCATGTATCTAAACTTAAGAGTGGAAGGAAGGGGAAAGGAAATGGGTTTGTAGCCTCCTTTTGATTGGTGTCGGAGAATATAGGGAGTTGGAGCCTGTATATTAGGGGGTTGGGGCCTCATTCTAGCTGGAGCTGGAGAAATTTGAAGTTCTAGCTTCCTTTGAATGAAATATTTTATTATATAAGAAAAACATTCAATGAATTTCCACATATATCTATTGTGCATTGTGTATCTATTAGTTATCTCTTTATTGGATATATTATTTGATTGGAAAGTAAAACTGCAAAAAGTGATAAATTGTACCTCATNCCCCCCCTCAGTATCAACAATTGGTATTAGAGCAGGTTACCTTCAGAAGACTCTAATCATTGGAAGGAAAATCGTGAGTAGAAATGGAAGGCCACATTCTAAATGGGATACCACTTTTTGATGGAAACAATTATGCATACAAGAGAAACAAAATATAAACTTACTTGATATCTTTAGGAGTCGATATTTGGCTCTCAATTGTTAATGGCTATGAATTCCCATAAGATGATCCAATTGATCCAAATGAGAAGAAATTAACAAGTTGTGATTCAAAGGCTAGGCATGTTATCCTAAGTGGATTAACACCAACTTTCTCTAGCAAGGTGATGGGTTGCGGCACAACTAAAGAGGTATGGGATAGAATTAAAAATATCTATGAAGGTGATCCGAAAGTAAAGCAGGTCAAGCTTCAATGACATAGAGCAGAGTTTGAAAATATGAAAATGGATGAAAAGGAAGATACTGCAACCTACTTACTCAAAGTAGATGAAGTTGTCATTGTCATCAGAGGATTAGGAGAAGAAATCGATGAATCCTTGGTTGTACAAAACGTGTTGAGATCACTTCCCTTGAGATATGATGCCAAGGTCTCAGACATTGAAGAAAATAGATATTTGACCAAAATGGAAATGGATGAATTACATGGGTCCCTCATAGCTTATGAAATGAGAACATGTACATAAAATGGACAATCAAATAGAGAAGCAACCTTTAAAGAAATGAAGAAAACAAGTAACAAGGAACACGAGGTAGATGAAATATCAAGAGATGATTCAGATTAAGAAGAAGCACACTTTGTAAGAAAGATCAAGAGGAGAATTGAAAAATACAAAGGTAAGTTACCTTTTAAATGTTTTAATTGTGGTAGAATAAGACACTATGCTAAGAAATGTCCTTTTGAAGAAAATAAAATCTTGCACAAGAAAAAGAGCCTCTATTCCAAGGAGGATGGAAGTTCTTCAGATGAAAGTGATGGAGAAGGAGATGTAAGAGAAGTGATCTTCATAACTCAAGAAAATAAGAATGATGATCACAAAAATTCTGAAATAGAAGAAATCAATTATGAAGAAGAGTCTAATGAAGGAATAGGCTTTGAATCTTTCTGGGGAGGAAAAGACATCATAGAAAATGAACAAGAAGATTATGAGAATCTTGAGAAATCAAAGTATGTTGAACAAGAAAATAGCAAGCTCGGAAAAAAAAATAGAGAGTTGAAAAATGAATTGTCAAATTATGAAGAAGAAAATCATGAGCTTGAAAATACAAGTAACAACTTGAAGGAAAAGTTAGAGAATTATGAGAAATTAAAATAAAAATTGGATCACACAAGAAAATAGTTGACGTTGACAACAGAAAAATTGAAGAATTTTGAAAAAAGTATTAAAAATTTGGATGAAATTCTTAGCAATCAGAGGTCATTGGATGATAAGACAATACTTGGATACAATAATAGTTTGAATACAACATGCACAAATAAATAAAGCAAGAAAGATGAAGGAAATTCTAGAAGCTATGAAAATGCCTTAAGAAGTGGAATCAAAAGTCAAGAAGAGATTGAAGAACAACATGAACATGACAAAAGATCAAAATTCAGAAGGGGTGAAACATCAAGAAGGTCCTTTCCTACCAGGTATGAGAACAGTCAAGAGGGAGTTGAAGAACAATAGGAACATAACACTTTCAACTGGAACCAAAAGACCAGAATTAAAAAATCATGAAGCGCCAATAAGGTCACTTCCTATCAGGTATGATAATATATTTCTTGGTCATTGTTATACTTGCAGAAATTTTGAACACAAAGAAATTCATTGCAAAATCAATACAAGAAGCAACTATGTAAGAAAAATAAATGATTATGGATATCCAAAGAACAATTATGTAAACAGTAGAACTGGAAATGCTTATGGATATGTCAACAAAAATTACAATCCATTTGATCCACTGATGGATCAAAATATTATATGCTACAAATGCAATAATCTTGGTCACAAAGAACGAGATTGCACATATATGAAAGAAGATGCTCCTATCATAAAACTAGATACAGTATGGAGAAGAAAAGAGAATCCAAACCAGGAAGATTGTCGAATAGCACTGATCACTGAAGATAAAGAAGAAGATGGTGAATGGTAAATAGACAGTGGGTGCTCAACACACATGACTAGGGACCACAAAACATTCATCAACTTAAATAAAAAGGGTGGAAGTGTTGCATTTGGATATGACTCCTCTATCAAAATACTTGGAAAAGGTGTAGTAAATCTTGGAAGTGAAAATGTATGAGCAAAAAATGTACTACTGGTTGAATATTTGAACCATAATCTCCTCAATGTTAGTAAAATAAGTGATCAAGGATACACTCTTACGTTTGACTCCTGAAAATGTGAAATTAGAGAAGAAGACTCTGGAAGATTGGTTGCAACAACAAGAAGCAGACCAAATAACATATACGTCCTAGACAAAGAAAAGAGAAATAAAATTGAAGTCACACAAAAGAGCTCCAAGGACCATAACAAAGAAAGAAAAGATAAGAAGATAGAAAAGAAGGAAGAAGTACTATTGAGTGCTATATGTTCAGGGGGAGAAGCTCCAAAGAAAAGAGTCACCTTTTTCCATTGATGTCAAAGGGGGGAGAGAAAAATCAGGAGCATGATGCCAGGGGGAGAGAAGGATGACAGGGGGAGCATAAGTGTTTCCATTAATGACAAAGGGGGATATTGTTGGAAATTTGGTTGTCATTGATGCCAACCTTAGAAGAAGTTCAAAAACCCTGCAAATTGGTTGAAGAAAAAGAACATGAAGGACATTACAAATGCATGTAGAACCCCCATGGATTAATATTCATCGTCAAGTTGTTTCCAATGATAGGTGGCATGCCATGTGGCTCCTCATGCTTGAGGAGATATGCTCTCTTGAAGATAATCATGTGAATTGCAAACTAGAAGTTACGGGTCGGCCCTAAAGCAAGTAAAGGTATTACTTAAAACAATATAAATACACATAGAAGACCCTCTTATTTGAATCATCAAAGAATACAAGTTTTGGTAGCGAAGTTGTACGGAGGAGGTTGCACTCAAAGCTATAGGAGTGAGGAAGGTTGGAGTTGTAGGTGCGAGGAGGGTTTATGAAAACCCCTATCTGAGTAGGCCATCGATGGTTGAACATACATTGTCTTGTGAGGACCTTGCGGGTGGACCTAGCCTCGTCACACAAGGCCCGATATTTTCCCAATGTCTATCATGTGAGGAGCTCTGTAATCTGAACATCTAGCGAAGAATTGCAGAAGGTGTCTGGGAAGGATATTAGTCCTGAAGAACCCTTGACCAGGTTTATGTGATTGTTAGATTTCTTGTTTGATGGTGACTATGACAAACTGATTCTTTCATATATCTATACTTAAGGGTGGAAGGAAGGGGCAAGGAAAGGGGGTTGTATCCTCCTTCCAAATGGTGCTGGAGAATATAGGGAGTTGGAGCTTCCTTCAGGTTGAAGCTTGTAAATTAGGGGGTTGGAGCCTCCTTCTAATTGGAGCTCAAGAACTTGGAAGTTGTAGCTTCCTTTGAATGAAATCTTTTATTATATATAAAAAACCATTCAGTAAGTTTCCACATCTATCTATTGTGCATTGTGTATCTAGTATTCATCTCCTTATTGAATATATTATTTGATTGGAAAGTAAAACTGCAAAAAATGATCAATTATACTTGATACTGATTCACCCCCTTAATATCAACATGGATATACTTGGAATCAAAAGAAAAACATTTGATTGCATATCACCACCAATTAATGTCACATGTGGATCGTTGAATAATCAAGTAATGTGTTAGTTTTTTGCAAATATAAGACAATCATACTACTTGGTCTCATCTTATGCTTCGAGGAAGATGCATTTCAAAGAGGTAGTCATGTTTACCCATAGCCTAATATATATTTTAATTTATAACATGTAATTGATTATTATCTATTATCATAACTTAATCATTAAGTATGTAGCGACATGTCTTCATTTAGTAAAAACTATATTTAATGTATCTAGTCACGGTTAAAAGTTTCTAGAGAAATAAAGCTATGTTTAATGTATCAAGCCATCATGGTTAAAAGTTTATAGAGAAAGAAAGTTATGTATTGAATGTAAGAGGAAAACACATTTAAAGTATTCTTGAATTGTTCTTATATGGGTTTTATCCTTTTTTTTTTTTTTAATATTAAATTATTATATGATGAAGTATTTTAAATATTTTTACATTAATAAATTAATAGAAGTTTTAGAACTTCTTCGATCTTTTTAGATACATGGTTTATGATCTCTCCATTTCTATTGTTCAAAGGTATTTTTCTCGTATTTTTTTATATTTTAAATCAAATGCAAATAAAATCCATGAATTCAAAGATATTTTTCTAGTAATTTTTTATATTTTAAATCAAATGCAAATAAAATCCATAAAAGGTTTTCTAGAATTACTAGAGTTAATGTTTTTTAATGATGTATTTCTTCATTAAGGAATGAAATTCACACTCATTCTAAAATATTACCAATTACAAAGCCAAAATATTGCTTATTATATGTTTGATCTATATCAAATTTGGCAAGATTCCATACCATGAACTAAAACTAACCAACATGAAAGGAATTCTAAAGAATGGGCTGTAAAATAAAATAAGTGAGTTGAGAGCTTAGAGAACATGTCTAAAGCAACCAACCACTTTAATTGGAAGTTAAGAGTTGGTAGGAGTGAAAACTACAAGAAACTATAAAATAAAGTGAGTTGAGAGCTTAGAGAACATGTCTAAAGCAACCAATCACTTTAATTGGAAGTTAAGAATTGAATTGGAAGTTAAGAGTTGGTAAGAGTGAAAGCTAAAAAAAAAACTATAAAATAAAGGTAAAATGGAAGATAAAGGTTAATTGAAAGTTAAGAATTAGTAGGAGTGAAAGTTACACGAAACTATAAAACAAAGGTAAAATGTGTCTAAATTTAATCTTAAAACAATATTCGTAATATATTATTATTGAAAAGAATTACGGGGACTTCAATTTGTTGACCAATATTTTATCATGATAATTCATAAAAAGTTTTTTTTTTAATTCTAAAAAATAGAGTCAATATATTGTAAACATTGAATGAGGGATGTGGGGTACACAAGAGTTTATATGTATTGAGGGTATAAAAAATGATATTTAGTAAAAATATAGGATATTAAGTAAAACTAGAGTTTTTTTAATTAGAAATATTTATTGTGAGGGGGTTCAACAAAAAGATTTTAGGAGGTATTTATCAATATCTAGTGAAATTAAATGTATTCTTTAATATCACGTGAACAAACTTATTATGTCATAGATTCTATAAGTGGAGACCCCATGGGAAGAACAAGTAATAATATAAATTATTATAAATTACGTATTTTTTTCCAAGGAAAAAAAACGTAAATTTTATTCATATTGAAAAAATTTACATTTTGAAAAATGCAATGCATGAGAAATCACGCATTTAGTCTAGCTAGCCATCCACTATCAGCAAGCCATTTTTTCCTAAGCAATCTCGAAGGATCCATCAACTAAATAGTCAAATACAAGCTTATGGGCACAGGGAAACAAAGCATGCCTTGCATGGCAAAAAGAGAGACTGAAAGAACCCCATCACAAAGACACAAGTGCAAACCCGGGAAGCGAACCCAAACCTCGCCGAGAGCAAGCAACAGATAAAACCCCCAATGAAGCCCCAGAAGCTGGACGGACCAGGTCAGAGTGGTATACATCCTCCTAGCGTCAGAGGAAGAGAGGGAACAAAACCCCAAAAAACCAGCACTAAGAAACTGAACCAGGAACCAAACTCCAAAGCACCAGCAAGATGAGGCTCTGAGTATACATCAAACCCTGAACGAACCAACACCAGAAAGGGGCAAAACAAAAGGAGTTAGAGGCAACAGAGGAGAGTCTGCTCCAAAAGAAAACACCAGCAACAAAATCAATGGCGGCCTGGTCTATCAAAATACCAGCCGAAACATGAATGAGTCAAGAGAGAGGACATGAGACACTAGGGATTTCCCCGGACGCTCCCCCAAAAAATCCCCATCGCTAACAACAACACATAAAGAGTTATGAGCAACACGCAAAACGTCCAAGGGAACCGGAAAAGAGCTACAACAAGCTGTGAACGACTAAGAATAAAGAGAGGAGAAGGATCCTAGGAGAGAATTCAAGTGAGGCCACCACAGGATCGACGCCAAAAGCTCGAGAAAAAAAGGAGGGAGAAAATGAGGCTCAAAATGCGACACCATTCTCATGTCTGGAAACGAAACAAAATGCAGTAGCGAGGCTCACCAAACCAGCAGAAATCTCCCGACGGGCCTGGGAAACCAGCGAGCTCGCCACTCGCACTTGCAATCCGCGACAAAGACTGTTGCAGGTTGCAACTTGCACCCTAGTCGCAGCCCCCCTTCACTACCTATAAATTATGTATTTTATTATATATTATATATTTTTAATTTATGATTTAATCATATTATAATTATTTGATAAAATGAATAGAAAGATAATATATTATCATTTTTAATATTAATTATAAAAAATTAAAAATTAAAAATATGAAAAAATTTAACATCTATTTTAATAGATTTGGAATTAAAAATTGATCTGGAATTGCAAAAAAAATGCCCAAAACACTAAATTAAAGTGATGTAATTCTAATAAAAATATTCTAACTTCAATGAATAAGTTTAAAACTATAATAAATTAATTAAAAAAAAATAATAGAGAAAAAATATATCAAAAACAATGAAAAAAAATTAATTTAACAAACAAACAAAGCCATACACAATGATGGTGGTGGTGGTTAATATCCATTGAAATCAAATCTGGTTTATCAGGCCTTAAGAAAGGTAAGGAATTATTTGGTTTGGTTTAAACTTTTATTCCTATATTCGAAAAGCTTTAAGAGAAGCGTTCCTAGATCACCATAGTTTTGATGAGTTAAAAGGTTAGGAAATATTTTGAAATTGTGATTCAATGTGGGTGTATGGTGGACATCTAAGAGAAAGTGTTTTTCATCTTCAACCCTTGTAGTGTCATAAATATGACATATTCTTTCAATGCAAGATGTTTTAGGAATTGTCCAATGCCCTATTTCTAGGAGAAATTTTAAGAATGAAAATTTATCTTAAAGTGTAAAAACCTTGGGATATTTTATAAAAATATTCAAATTCATAATAATTTTATATAGTTTCTATACAATTTTGGAAATTTTAAAGATCAAATAATTTTATCCTATAAAATTTGGGTGAATAATGTTTAGAAAAAATGAAAATTGACTAATCTTTTTTTGGGAAAAAACAAGGAAAATTAGCCCATAGGAAAAATTTAGCTCCTATTTCACTATGGATCTCGCACGAGTTTCTCTTATCTTAGCAATGTTAATTTTTTTCTTTCAGCTAGTCAAAACATAGATATACTTTTGATCTTCTAAATTAGGGTATATTGCCTCCTTACAGTATCTTAATTTTCTTTTATTTTTTTAATTCTTTACCACACCACAATTTCTCCTTAAATTTAGATGTAATAATATTTTTAGCATTGTCGTTATTATGTAGAGTAGCCTCTTCATTTGTTCCCCAATGATTTAACCAAGACTTGACATATTTATGCCACCCTCATTTGAGATGCAAGTGGTTTTGACTACAATTTGAAGCAATCCTAGGAAGCCTCTTGTCTTCCATGTTGTTTTTCTTGTTCTTGTACATTAGGTACCTAGTCATAGTTGTTCTCTGAATGGGGAAAAGACTATCTTCTATTAGGAGGATAGGATAGGGTATATTACCTTTAATTTTGAGGTTATAAGTTATAAAACACTTATGGATTTGTTCTATCTTTCTCCACGATTCTCTATAGATGTTGTTATCACATATTATTGCAGGGAATTGTTTTTCCTCAAGATTCGGCCTCTAGGTGACCAAATGCAAAAAACGGGGCTAAAACCCACGAATGGCGCTTATCCTAAGTCCATCAGGGTAGATGTGGCACTACCTCTATGTAATGTCCCCCACCTCTTAGAGAGGTGATGAGGAGACTCAGTGGCCTGGGCACCCCCACTAGGTCATAGTCTCACACTGAAGGGGGGAAAAGTCAAGAAGTTAAAAGTTATATTTTTAAGTTGACTTAAGAAAGGAAAAGGATAAAGGAGTAAAAGATAACTCAACAGAAGAATAGAAGATTAACCCTGGGAGTTAACCTAACTCAATAGAGAATTAGAAGGAAAAGTATAAGTAAGAGGCCGAGGTGCACCTATTACTCATTCTGGTTTTGGATTAGCATTTGCTATTGCTCTTGAGCATTCAGTTTGGGGGTTTTGCTGTACAAACCCTTGTGAGAAACTCAGTGGTGAAATATCCACTCACCTTGTTCCGCAGCGTGGTCTCGGGGATGAAAGACTCCTCCACACCATTCTAGTCTCAACCCATCTCCATCTAGTGCTTCAGAAGGTATCAGGTCGTACTGTTCTTGTGTTTCCAGCAAGGGCGCACCATCATCTAGAGGGAGGTTCGATCCAGCTTATCTTGAGGGCCTGGGGCCATTCCGACAATTGGGTTTTGTTTGCAGGGGCTGAATTTGGCAAGTTCCAGCAAAACATGAACCGCACATAAAGCACATTGGTCTGACAGTTGGATGAGTATCAGGAAACCAACATAAGGGGACAGGTCGAAATATCTGAAACCTTGAAGAAAGTTGATGAGAATCTACAAAAAATGAACGAGAACCAAACTAGGATAACTGACCTTCTGATGCAAGTAACCCATCGAGGCAAAGATCCTCATATGTATGGGAATAAGGAGGCTGGAGGCTCCGGTGGAACCCATGCGGAAGTCAGATATAACCCGGAGAAAGCACCGGGATCTGAAGGAAGTCTTGGAGGTGGCACGTTCCATGGGCAGATGGGTAGTAGGACCAATCATAGGCCATACGTGTCAGTGTTCACGGATGAACCGCTAGGCCAACACTCAGGTAGCAGAGCTAACCCCAGACCATACATGCCCACATTCACAGATGAGCAAGGGCAGCATGAACAGGTTGAAGATTTTGTGGAACAATTAGCCAGGAGTACCAGGGAA
>ML784289.1:123403-136021 GCA_009831015.1 Picea engelmannii | reverse complement strand
GTCCAAAGACAGAAAACTCGAAGGTTTTTCGGGATTATAGAGTTTGGAAAAACACTTAAAAGAGAACTCTCTCAGTTCCTTTTTCGTACAGTAGTCCAACGAGACCGAAAAAGGGTTAAACTATCGCTCGAAAGACGCTCTTTCTGACCTTTTAACGAGCGTGAAAGAAAGCAAGATCACTCGACAATCTTTTCATATTTAGAGAGTCTGAAAAGGGTTTAAAGGAGACTCCAGGGGGTTCCTTTTTCATGTGTTCGTATCCGTACGGGTCTGAAAAAGAGATAAAAGTTTACCCGGTTACGTTCTCATATTGTCGAGCTCGAGAACGAACTAAGACTATGCTCATAAATACGACAAGGTGAATGATTCATTAGAACTGCCAGGAAACCTGCGATGCCAGCAACTACACACCAGAGATTAGTGAAGCCATATACATCATTAGAGAAACCCAAAATGACCATACCTTATAAAAAAATGAATTTTTTTTTATAAATAAGAATTGATTTGAAAAACTCATTTACCATTTCATTTGCAAGGATTTTGGAGTGTTGGAGAATCTCAATTTGAAGCAAATCTTGTTTTTTTCGCTGCCAGAGCTACGATCGATCATTTCGCTCACCGTTCGAGCCAGGTAGGTGTTCATCCTTCGCTCTTTCAATTGCATGGTTTCAAATTGATTTTCATGGCATTATTTATTTAAAACACAAAGCCCTAGGTCGCCCCTCTTTGGACCAAATCGGCCTCCTTTTAAAAATCAATAAAATGGGGGGATTCTTTCGCAAAAATGTGTTAGAGAAGGGTTATTATGATGTCTACTCCCTTGAAATCGATTAGGCCGACCAATTTAAGCAAAAGAAATTCATAAAACTTCCCCCAAATTGCCCACGCAGCCCCCTAGGTCGGTTTTCATTTTTAACATGTTTTAATCATTGTTTGGCAAGTATTAAAGGGCGTGGTGGTTAAAAAGGATGATTGGTTGCTTTTAGATGACATGGGCACTTTATTTTATGTTTTAAAATGCTTTTGAAAATTGCCAAAATTACAAAAACGTGGGGAATGATGAAAATTCTTGATTTTTTTTATTTTGTAGGTGTATTCGGCAATCATGATTGAATGGAAAGAGCGGGAACATGAGATGGATGATTTAGCCGCTCTACGGAGTCCCCGTACGTGGGCCGCTTTGTGGGCCTGTGGCTTGCTCAATTTTTTCAAATTGCAAAAAATGAAAAGAGAGATTCTATTACTTGAGCACATGATTGGCCTTTGGGACGTCGCGGAACAGGGATTTCGCATTGGTACACAACTCCTAACCATCGAGTTGGAAGATGTGTACTTTTTGACCGGCCTCTTGAAGAGAGGGGTCCCTATATCTTTTACTGGACAGAGGGCATTACCTGAGCAGGTGGACGTGTATCTGGCACGTCACTGCATTCCGGGAGCAAGGTTGGTAGGGGGCAGGATCCCTATCAAGGATATATGAGATCTGGCTCTCCGATCTATACTATTTGCTATCACTAGCATGACCGGTAGCACTAGTGCTCATTTGGCATCGAGATCACAGGTGGCCTATGGTGTTCAGTGTTTAGAGCCAACACTGTTCAATTGGAGTGAAGCGTTCCTTCGGAATGTGAAGGAACAAATCTCTCGGTGCAGGACTGGTCAAAAGCAGTTCGGCTATGGCTCGTTTTTAGTCTCATTTTTCTTGGAGCGCATCCCTCAGATGCAGCCTTAGATAGCGTTGGTAGTACGACCAGTGGACGAGCCTCGGATGGAGAGGTGGACTAGCCTATCTCCGAGACTAGTTTCGGAGTCAGAGTTCCACTTTACTGGTGATTTCTTTGCCTGGTTGAGGCGGCAGTACCTCTGGATCGAGGACTTCCCCTATGCCAATGTAGACTTCCGCGGGAGTATGGACTTGATTTTTTCCGAGGGGGAAGATTGGGACGAGTCAGGTACGAGACTAAGCCTTACCTTGTCAAGTTTTTGTTTTTTAAGTTTTTTGATGTATATGTATTTTTTTGGGTATGTAAGAGAGTTTTAACAGATGTTTTGTTTTCAACACGCAGACAAGGGAGCAGTGCGCCCAGCGGACATACCAGTACCAGGGCGTCGTGGAGGTGCCCCAGTGGTAGTAGACCCAGCAGTACCGGTGGTGGGTCTCTGGGAGGTTGAGAGGAACCTCCAAGGCCTTACGATGGGTATCCCTCCTCTGCGGAGGGGGGACGTGCCTTTGCATCTGCAGCGACACACTGTAGGGGTGCCAGAGAATATCAATTCTCTGTTGAGGCATGTAGTGCGTGCAGTAGTATGTTACTCACAGCACAACGCAGTGCGGGGAGATTAGAGTTTCCCCATGATCATGTTTTTGTATGCCTTGTCAGGCGATGTTGTATGGGTGGATGGGCCCAATATTTTTCTCTCTTACACACTTTTTGATGTAAAACAAACATTTCAGTCACGCCATATATATATATACAGTTTCGAGTTTTTATTATGCCAATGATTTGTACATGATGATGTCTGTGATGTGTTTTAATTTACATGCAATGTACAGTTTTGTTTTCCTTAAATCTTTATATGTGGGCAAGATACCGATCCATAATATAATTTGCTAATGAATCTGAAACACTATTAAGTTCTCTCAGAATGTGTCTATATTCGATGTAATCGAACATTCGTTCAAGACGACGAACTTGCAAGTGTAGGCGTAGCAGGATAGGACTACGGAGAGCGTAGATACGGTTGAGTTGACGAACCACCAGTTGGGAGTCTAAGTAAATAATGATGCGAGAAATACCTAGAGAGGAAGCTTGGGTCAGTAGTCCAATGACAGCATGATATTTTTCCATATTGTTGGTTGTTGGTCCTAAACAAATGCCTCCTGAACTCACCACCTGGTCAAATTGGTAAATAACCCAAGCTGTTGAAGCGATGTTACGGGCATGTCGGCTAGCGCCATCCGCGAACCCAAAAAAGATAGGAAAGGAAGACGTCATCTGCGCATGAAAACACAGGCACAGTCATGAGTGGCAACAGTAAAGACTCGCACGCGAAAGAAAAAGACACACCAAAACTAAATACAATAATGTACAAAGTACAATATGCTAGGTGATCTAGGCATAGTACTTCTTAAGGTAAAGCCCGTTTCGGGGCTCTCCTAGGAAGATTCCGTCATGATCAACTAATTCGTAGGCACCTTTATCTAAGACATGCTTCACGATGTAGGGACCGTGCCACATGGGTTCTAACTTTCCTGTCCCCAATTTATCATGAGCTTGGTCGTAAGTAAGGACTAAGTCTCCTTCCGTGAAAGTCCGAGGGTGGACGGATTTGTCATATTGACTTTTAATTCGTTTCTGATGTGCCTCATTGGTGAGAGCAACATCGTAACGCGTTTCGTCCAGTTTGGACAGGTACACGAATCGTTCTTCTTCAGCAGAAGTATGAGGCAGGAGTTCTACTTTTAGTTTGAGTGATGGAATCTCACACTCGATTGGTAGGATGGCTTCAGTGCCATAGACCAACTAGAAGGGAGTGAATCCAGTTGAAGTTTTCACAGAGGTGCGATAGGTCCAGAGAGCGGAGAACAGTTGTAGATGCCACGATGTTTTGTTTTCCCCTACCATGCGTTGGATCATGGTTTTTAGGACTTTGTTGATAGCTTCAACTTGTCCATTCGCTTGAGGGTAGTAAGGGGACGAGTTTTCCTGGCAAAAACCCAGTTTGACGTGTAACTCGCTCATCATCTGGTTTTTGAAGTGTGCACCGTGGTCAGTGACAATGGCACTTGGTACACCAAAACGAGTTATGATGTCGTTGAAGAGAAAAAGAGCTGCAGTACGGCCATCATTCAGGAAGGTAGGCATAGCCTCAGCCCATTTGGTGAAGTAATCGACAGCGACGATGATGTAACCGTGCCCCCTGGCTGAGGTAGGCTTACACTGCATGAAATCAATGCCCCATTTGGCAAAGGGGACGATGGCGATAATTGGGTGCAGCGGCATAGGGTGGGTGCGTGCCTTCTTGTTAAAGATTTGGCAGGGTGGGCATTTCTTGACAACCTCGATACAATCTTGGAAGATCGAGGGCCAAAAATTGCCGGCACGTAGGATTTTTTGGGCTGTGGCCATTCCGGAAAGGTGACCGCCACAGGCACCAAGGTGACACTCATTCAAAACACGTTCAGCCTCTTCGTGAGTCAAACATCGCCGAAGGATGGTTTCGATGCCATGGCGATATAAAGTGTCGCCGAGGATGAGATAACGACGAGAGTGATGACGAATGCGTCGTCATTCTTCACGAGAGATGTTGGGCTGGAAACGTTGTGTTTGAAGGTAGAGGAGAATGTCTCCGTACCAAGGATCAGAGGTGCTGATGAGGAAGAGAGATTCATCGGGTAGAGAATCTCTAGGTTCGATGTTTTCATCGGCACGAGGGAAAGCACAGATGAGCTCGGCAAACACCAGGGATTTTTTGTCTTTCACCTTCGTAAACTCGAGATCGAATTCTTGAAGAATAACGATCCATTTCGAATATTTTCCCCCAAGTACTTGACGTGTCAGGACGTGGTACATGGGGTTGGAGTCTGCGATTACCGTGGTGGTGCGTAATAAGACGTAGTGGCAGAATCTTTGGACAGCGATGACAGCTGCCAGAGCCAGTTTCTCGACATGCGAATATCTGAGTTCGGGTCTGGATAAACTCTTGCTCAGATAGTAAATCACATGTTCTTCATCATTAGAGTCTTCTTGGACTAACACCATTGCGATGGTGGAAGTAGAACCGGCCAAGTAAAGGATGTAATCCTTTGTGTATTCAAGTGGATGTAACAAAGGTGCATGGGTCAAAGCGTGCTTGAGAGCATCGAATGACCATTGAGTTGCGTCATCCCAGATGAAAGGGACATTCTTTTGTAGTAACCGCATAAATCCTTTAGTGATCTCGGCATAATTGCAGATGAAACGACGAAGAAAGTTTGCTTTGCCTTGCAAACTTTGGAGTTGTGTTAGATTGGTGGGTGGAGGTAAGGCTAAGATGGCCTTGATCTTTAAGGGGTCCACCCTAATCCCATATTTGGAGACAATGAAACCAAGGAGTCGACCGGATTCGACAGCGAAAATGCATTTGTGTGGGTTCAGACCAATACGGTAGAACCTACATCGCAGGAAAATCGTGCATAAATGATCAATGTGATCAGATCGATTTAACGAATGTGCAGGTAAATCGTCAAGATACGGTTCAGCGATATGTTTGATGTCATGAAAAGCATACGACATGGCTCCCTGGAAAGTGGCTCCAGCGTTTTTAAGGCCAAAAGGTAGCTTTCTGTAGGTGAAAGTTCCCCAAGGGCAGATGAAGGTTGTCTTGTGTTGATCTGTAGGCAAGATTTCAATCTGGTTATATCCAGAAAAGCCATCCATGAAAGAAAAGATTACGCTCCCCGCGCAGTTATCGATGATTTGGTTGATGAAGGGCATAGGGTAGTTGTCCTTAGGACAAGCTTTGTTGAGGTCTCGATAGTCAACACAGACATGGATGGTCCCTTGTTTCTTAGTGACCGGAACGAGGTTGGAGACCCATTCGTTTAAAGGGACGGGATATATAAAGCCAGATTTTAGAAGCTTTTCAACTTCTGCCTTTATAGCTGCGACTTTCTTGGGATGAACAGGGCGAAGCTTTTTTCGAACCAGTTTTGCGTTAGGGTAGGTTTTGATTTCATGTACGACGATCGAAGGATTGATCCCTGGCATTTCCTCATAACTCCATGCGAAGACATCGCGAAATTCCTTGAATAAAGCGGTATAAGAGACCACTTCGTCAGTTGTGCAATTAGCACCAAGGTTGATGTTTTCAACGACACCTTCTTTGATTGAAATGTCGATCGTGATAGTAGTAGAGATGTTACCCATGTTCCCCTCAGAGAGAGTATCTGTCATGAGGATAAGAGATTGCGGAGCTTCGGTAACATCGGGGGGGAAGACAGATCGTATGTCTTGGATTTCCTCCAATGGTGGAAGAAAAGAAGATCGATGGTGGTTGTCATCCTAGGGTAGATCGTCGATGCTAAGCATTTCCATGATGGATTCATCCGAAGGAAAGATATGGGAAATGTAATCGACGACAGATGATAGGGAATCTAACCATGAGGGCTGGGAATAAGTATCGGGTGCCAACGAATGTGAATTGTTCGATGAGGGAGAGGCAGATTGAATAGCTACATATGCAGCCTCGGCTGGGCTCAGTGGCATTGTGTCACCGAGCACATCGAATTCCAAAGGACTAGGCACAACCCAAGGGTCAGATGATTCCAAGGATTGATAAGGCAAAGTTGAAATCATATTGACGACGACAATATGATGTGCAGTAGGTGGAAGTGGTGTAGGGAAGGTACCCATGAGGCTAGAATCTTTCAATAATCCAACACCAACGCTTTCATACATAACCGGGTGGTCTCCCAGAAAAGGAATATTGTTGGTAGCAGGGATGCGAGCGTCAAGTGTGCAGAAATCAAGCTGATCGATGGTAACAATTTTGCCTTGATGGGGGAATTGTACACATCGAAACACCGATGAGGCGACGGCAGTCATCGCATAGAACCAACTTCTTCCAAGTAGTAGGTTGTAATCGAGGGGGGCATCGACCACCTCGACGTCAACAGTAACAGTTTTGCTGCCCAAGTGAATGGATAAGGATTGTAATAATCCGTGAGGATGAAAACCTCATCCGTCAAAGGCACGTAACATGGTAGCAGATTTGTTAAGGGCAGGTGACTTTAGGCCTTTCCAATAGGCTAGGGACATGACACAGGTGGAGGCTCCCTCATCCAGGATAGTCCGGTGGATTTGTTGATTGTGAACAACCACATCGATTTGGAATGCTAGCTGGTGGGAGAGTCACGGTTGATGGTCATCCAAGTTAAACGTGAGGTAGTTCGATGACTCAGGATCGAAAGTGCCAATAGCGGCTAAGAGTGTTCTACGTTGGTTGGGACAGTGTTGTAGAACTTCCAAGGCAGACATGGCACACGGGGCTTGGGCCAAATCTTCTACAATGTTTTAGTTTTGGGCAACCCGTGAATTAGGATTGAATGTAGATTTCCAGATGGTGCTCTTAGGAGGGCGTAAGATAGAGTCAAAAGATGGTTTCTCAATCTGGAGTGGCCCGGATGGAGGGCTAACAGATGGAGGATTGGTGGAAGATGGTAACGGGTCTGACGTAGAACCGTTAGCGATCTTCGGCTTGTCAGGTTTAACTGGTGTGTCATATGTCATGAAGCGAGTTGTTAGATTAACTCCGTTGACATGTAAATGTGGGCACTTGTCGAGGCCTCATCATGGGGTTGGTTGGAACTGCCCCCCGACGTGGGGGTTTGTGCAACCAAAGATTGTTGCTGCGGAAAAGGCTGAGTGAGCACAGCGGGTTATGAATTTCCCTTGAAAAGTTTTGCCACTTCATCGCGATGTGGGCAGTCTCAAGTGTAGTGATCGTCACCATAGATGAGACATGGGAATTTCAGTTTTCGTTGAGGTTGTTTTCCGACAGCAGGGGTTTGTGGTTGGGTCTTGGGTTGCTCATTGTTGTTCTTCTTCTTTGGTTTGTTTCTCGCTTTCTTCTTGCCCCCAAGCTGTTGTGAAGGGGTTGACTGGACCGCATTCACATCAGAGACCTGAGTTTGAGGTGGGGTAGAAGAGGGTGTAGTCAAACTGGGAGTAGCCGTGGAAGCGGGCCGCTGGATTGTTCCAGTAGACTGGGTAGTAGATTGAGTTTTGACGGAGCCAATAACTCCATCCGCATGCGCAGCAGTCGATGGTTTGGATGGATCGTTAGTGGCATGGGTAGCGTTCGGTATCAACTCATATAGAGTACCGGACTGTGAATAGACTAGGTCTAAGTACTGAGCCCGGGCGATGGCTTCTTCCTCAGTGACCACGCCACCCATGGAAACATCACGAGCGATCTGGGGTAATAGTGATTTCGTGAACCATTCTGCTAACAATTGGTCAGGAATGACCGCTTTGATTAGCCTTCGTCGTCGTCTCCATTCATGGATATGATCGGAGATATGTATGGAAGTTGTCTGACGAAGAGAGGTTAATAGTTCTGTACCCATC
Organism: Picea engelmannii; assembly: GCA_009831015.1. Classification (NCBI taxonomy): domain Eukaryota; kingdom Viridiplantae; phylum Streptophyta; class Pinopsida; order Pinales; family Pinaceae; genus Picea; species Picea engelmannii. The sequence goes on along the minus strand of ML784289.1, from coordinate 127,910 downwards.
TCGTATCGAAATGGGTAGTTGAAAGTGTGTGAGGAAGGACATGGCAAGAGAGTTGAAGTCATGAAAAGATGCGCGTGGTAATTCAATATACCATTTCGCTGCGGGACCCGTAAGTGTTCGTTGGAAAAGACGCAAACGAATTGAATCGTCCATGAGGGAGTTGGATGAACACCACAAATGGAAAGTCATCACGTGGTTATTTGGGTCTTCTCCGGGCTTTCCGTCAAATTTTGGGATATCAGAAGGAAGTTTAGCTGGAATGGCTAGCCAAACTGGAGAATGATAAATGGGATCATTCATTAACCAAGACAAGTCTGGAAGGTCCAGAGTGGCTAGAAAAGGTAGTTGTCAGTTAACTTGTGGGTAATGCTGGTGTGGCAAAGGGACACTAGTGGGGCCCAATACGGGGTTATGTGGATAATTATAACTCATGGGCCCTCTCATGTGAGGTTGGTTTTGACCAAGGTACATAGGATTTGAGATATTTTGAGAAGTGTTTGTGAGCGGAGGATAACCGGATGGGTTTTGTGGATTATAAGGTGGGTTTGGAATTTGTCCATAAGGGGGTTGTTGCGGAGTCTAAACATTTTGTCTTGTGGAGGCATGTGGATTTCCTTGAAAAGGGACGCTCCACGGATTAGGTGCGGCGGACACATTTTGTCCCGTGGAGGCATGTGGATTTCCTTGAAAAGGGATGCTCCACGGATTGGGCGTGGCAGACACATTTTGTCCTGTGGAGGCATGTGGATTTCCTCGAAAAGGGATGTTCCATGGATTGGGTGCAGCGGACACATTTTGTCCTTGTGGTTGATGGTGTACTCCAGATTGAGGTTGCCCCCCAGTATGAGGGTGCCCCCCAAATGGAATTTGTCCTCCGGTAGGAGGATTCCCCCCAGCATTAGGGTTCCCTCCGAATGGAATTTGTCCTCCGGAGGGAGGATGCCCCCCAGTTTGAGGTAGAGTTCCCGGGATTTGAAAGCCATATGTCAACGATGGACTGGTGCCACTGATTGGATTAGGACCACCAATACTGGTTCCTCCGGGTTGTTGGATAGGTATGGAACTTCCCGGTATAGTTTGGGTAGTGGTTTGGGCAGTGGTCGTAGCGGAAGCATTCAATGCCCTAAATCCAAAAGGGAGTGTAGGTCTTGGTGTTATAGGTGTGCCAATCGAGGCTTGATTAACTACCGCATTACCGGCAGGGATAGTCGGAATGTGCGGGGTCATTGTCGAATGGGCTGTCTGGAGGGGAATAGTAGGCCTTGGGCCAACGGACGATATGTTCGGACCAACGGTTGGTGTGGCTGTAAAAGTGGTAGTACCGGTGAAATGATCTTGGGGTATAGTGTAGGAAAAGGATGCATCGGCACCTTCTCCTGTTCCATAAAGGTCTCGCACCAAGCGTGGTGGACTTCGAACAACGTCCGCAGTCCAAAAAGGGTCACTGGCTAGAGGATTCTGAGCAGACCCGGCCGAAATGTCAGAAGGATTGACAACAACAAATTCTCCAGTGGAATTCGGGTGGAGGATTTGTCGTTCGTACCCCTCCGGAATGCGATAAGCTTCCGGAGATTCTGAGACAATTCGGAAATTCTCCAGAGGGATGGGAACTTCTTCCTAGGAAGTTGTAGCATTATGAACCTCGCTCTGTTGAGGATATTCCTCGGTAGAATGAGGGGGTAGAGGGGTATTTCCTTCCATATTTTCTGGAGGAAGTCCCTGTAGTCTCCGCGAGTGGCGTGGAGGGTCGATGTTGGCGGAGAAGAGTCGAAGAAAGAAATCTATGGCCAACTAATGAAAAGAAGCAGCACACGCTAAAAAAATCTAAGAATCACAACCAAGAAAACAGGACCTTCTTTTGATGACCGTACTAGTTGGTGATGAAATCCAACGTCGCGTGATCAAGTCCAGAAGGGGCGGGGATAGGGTGGAACAGTTACAATGGTGACCTGCTTAACAGACTTACGCCTTGGTACAAGCTTCCACGCAATAATTGTGGATTTACCCTCCAAGGAGCCCGAGTGAGTTTGACCAATGTATGTTCCAGGTACAGTGATACTTCCCGTCACCGTAACCTTGTGTAAGACCCTAAATATTATGGCCACTAAGGTTACCAATTCACAGTCAGCCCCTGGGCGGGAACAGTTGACAGTCCGATCAGAACGTACGGGCAGGGTATCAAGCCCAAAATCAACTAAAAGGCTTCCACGCAGTAATTGTGGATTTACCTCAAAGTGACCCCCATAATATGATCCGACCACCACAATCAGTTAAACCACGGAGGGTTAGTCCCCGTATCTTACCCGAATGCGACCTCGTGCGTAACCCCTATGTGAGAGGGGGATCCCAGGCAAACTTATATGATAACTGGGTTTACTCTCCCTAACTCAGGTTGCTATTGTTTGTTTTAGAAACTCTTGAGAGTTATGCTCACAGCCCTAATCCAAAGTACTAAGCCTAGTCTACTATTGGTGGAGGATCCTAGAAAAGAAAAAAGTTTTAGATAACTTTTAATTAGCGTTGATTTTTGTGGCTGTTCTTTACGCAAAGGGGTGCATGGAAGTGAAACGAATGGAATTATGACTCAGACCCAAAGAATGCATCAAACATGATAAGCAATCATTTCCTTTCGATGAATATCTATCTAAGGGAGAGAGAGAGTTCTTTCACTAATCCAGCACGAATAAGGAATTCCCTCAAACGATTTTTTCCTCAATCAAATCTTGATGTAGTGCAAAAACTTTTAAATGCATTCTAATATGCACAATCAATCATGAAGATATCTTTTATTGTTTGCGTATGGATGATGATCAACACAACACAATGCTTGTCTTGCTAATTATCTTTTTGGTATGAATGAAAACCAATCTAGCACAAGCAAAAATCGCACAAACAATACACCCTTTCGTAGCAATCAAAACGAAAAAGCGAAAGAAAAGAAACACTCAAAGAGAAAAAAACAAACTTCACACCCAAAATCAAAAGTTGAAGAACAAATGACCTTGACCGAAATTAAGACAAAGAGGTTTGTAGGCTTTTGATGACCTTCACCAGGGTTTGTACTCAGCTGATGAGGAAAGAAAAGCAATGCATGGGTTTCAAATTTCACTCAATAGGGAAAAACTCAATGAAAATGGTGAAGAAGGCTACAAGATCCAATTAATGAGATGTTTATTCTTCAAAAGACAGATGTCTAGGCTGAAAGAGAAGACAAATTGACTCACTAGATCACTCAACAAAAGAGACACAGAGGCAAACCCCGAGAAAGGCAATTCTGAAGGGTTTTCTGGCCAAAAGGAGGCTGACACTCTGTTTCCAAGGGAAAAGAGCGTTGTATCACTCTGTGCAGAGGTCCGAGGAGTGTTGGTGCTCTGTTAACACTAGGACAGGGGCGCCAGGGTCTAAAAGCTCCAGAAATGTCAAAAAATTCCAAAAATTGGGATTCAAACTTGACAAGTATGCTGAGTGTGATACGGTAAGGAGCCAATCAACTCATGAAACCAATCAAAGAGGAGTGAACCAGGTCTGAAACAATCAAGGGGTAGAACAAGGTCAATGAGGAGAAAAATCCAAACAAGAGGTTTCGATTTGAGGCTATCTCCCCAGTGGAGTCGCCAGTTTCTGTTGTAGGAAAATCTCCCTGCGGACAGGTAGATCACCTCTAGAGCTTGACCTTAACCCTAGACATAAAAGTGCTTATCATGGACACTGACTTCCTTTCAAATCTATCTAAACTAACACATGAGAAGGGAGGATGACAGAAGTACCTTTTTATCGACGTTTGTCCCTGCACGCTCCGAGTTGCGTTCCAATCCTTTGCTCCTTGCTGGATCCTGTGGACCAAACAAGATACGACTGCTTCCTACTCTATTGATGTTAGCTTGAAAACAGATCTATCAACTAGTGATAAGTTCATGTGACATTAGACACAAACTAGAAAGAAACAGGCCAAGCATGTCATATTGATGAGAATAACGACAGCAGTACTTACAATCTTAGATGCGAATGCAACAGCTTCGTCAAGTCCCCTTCGTCTAACCCTTGCCTGAAAGTTCCACAATCTGGATAACAGCAGCTTCACTGATCACTCTCCTTTGGCTGACTGTGAGTTTCCTCCAAGATTAGAAGTTTCATGTATCCAATTATTTTCCCCTTTCCACCATCATAGAGCTTGTTTATATAGGTTGAGAGGAGCTTAACCTCTTGAGTTATGTTTAGAACAAGTTAGGAACCTCCTCCTTAGATCAGGGATCTCTTGATGAAACCAAGAATTCGAGTACAACTAATGCAGGCACCACCTGCTATGTCGAAGCAGATCTTCGATTCCGCCATTTTCTGTACTGGAATATTTCTTGCATATGGTCTTCATCATTCTTTGACAGAGTTAACTTAGTTATCTGTCATCATATTTGGCAATTCTATTTTATTTTGGCAGGACTCCTCTTAGATTGCCGAATTAACCACTTTTCTTTTCCCTTTAGCTCCCAACTCTACTTAAGCCCCAGTA
>ML784289.1:101509-117261 GCA_009831015.1 Picea engelmannii | reverse complement strand
AACTTCTAAGAGAACCTAGCTGCTTAACACAATACTCAGAACTTGTATTTATTTACAATGGAAAATCTGTTTTCAGATCCTATGATTAAGGAACAGAGTCCTTCATAACCTCAACTGACCCCTACGAGTCATCAGTGACTCACTAACCATTAACAAACCTTATCTTATATTTTACAAGTGGAAAGGATCTAGAATCCTTGTCCATTTTTCAACTCTTTAATGAAAATAAAGAAATTACATTTATGTGAGACTCTAGGTCTTCTTTGATTTTCTTGACCTTGATCAAGTCATGAATGAACTCGTTTTCCCTGAGCCTATGCTCCTGCATCAACAACTGCCTCCTAATCTCAAAAGATCTTGTCCTTATTCTCCTCACCGGGCTAACAATTGACCCAGATTAGGGAGCGCTCCTTCAAAAGGGGCATCAAAACGCTAGAACGCTCCCAGAGAGGCTTAAGGGGAGTGCCAGCGCTTCAGAAGTGGGAAGCGCTCCTTCAGAAGGGTGAGGAAGCGTTATAACGCTCCCTGAGGCCTTATAGGGGGGCGCCAGTGCTCCTAAGGCTATTTCAGGGGAGCGTTCACCCTCAAAACTCTTGATTAAAAGCCCTCTTCAGGTGTTAAAAGTTATTTTACTCTAGTGAACCAGTTCTCCTCCTTCAAATCAGTCATGTGAGATGTTATAAGTTCTTCCTTAGTGTCGTAGTCATGACAACATGTCTGAACATCATTTGCGACACTAGTGACCAACTTGCGACACTTGCGAAAGCTGTAGGGACGATGAGACACTTACAACAACTGAGAGGGACATGCGACACTTATCCAGCTGAGCAATTTTGATGTGTAACAACTACTATGGAAAATTGACTTAGATATGTAGAGTATATCATGTGTATTTTACCATTTTACTCATATATTGAATACAATTCTTGTTTATTTTATCTCATCTATTCTCTCCTCTCAATTTGCAAGTTGTGTACGAATTGTTGTTAGCTAGATTCTCTATGCAGGTTTCACCATAATTCTACATGGTATTAGAGCCCATGGATTGCTAGGAGAAAGGCGCACAAGTATCTTATTTGAAGGTTAATAAGGGAGATGCAGTCAGAAAAGATGGATTATTCATCGACAATACTTCTCACTCTTCATAACTACTTCAAGTGGAAGCTAAAAATTCTGCATCAACTCAGATGCGGAGAATTGTATCATATTACCATCACTACAAATGTTGAGACAAACTATGTTATTGAGAAGAACGGGTATCTCAATCACATGGATGAGGTTTACGACCTCCTCTGTGTGTCTATGTCCCTCAAGCTTATGTTTCACATTGAAGCTTGTACCATGCCACATGATATTTGTACAAAGTTCAAGGATCTCTTTGGAAAAAAGGACAAAATGAGAGGCCATATGCTCGAGGTCGAGATAAATTCCTTAGATCCAAGAAATTTTGACAACATTTATGAATTCTTTACGAAGTTCAATTCCCTCCTTCATCTAAAGGGATGTGGAATGGACAAATCCACTCAACACAGTGAGTTAATACTTCTTGTCTTAGCAAAACTTGGTCTGGATTATGTTGTTTTGTCTCATTGTTTCATACAAATAGATTCTCTTTAGGAGCATCCTGAAAAATGCCAACATTGGATCAGTTTATTGAATCCCTCACGCATGAGAAAGATAATCTCGTAAAAATGGAGATAATCAAGGGACCCAATGTGCATGCACTCTTTGTGCATGAAAGCAACAATGCATGCAATCCGAAGACTAAGCAAAAAGGTGAGGGAAAGGTGCCTTGAAAGCCAAATAAGGAAGGGTATTCCAAACCTTTTGATGATTCCTTGGGCTCCAAACGTGTAAAAGGAAAGAAATGGAAGACCAAATGCGATTAATGCAACCGTGGTTATTATCCCGAGTTTGTGTTCATGAAGAATCAGATTGATCATATGGCACAGATTATTCAAAAGAACAACCTCAGGGATCACATTCCCAAAGCTGCCAAAAAGAAGCTAGAATATCAAGCCAAATGAGGTAACTCTCATGCACTTATTTCCATTAATTCTTCTCATGATGCATGGATCTTAGATTCAAGAACATCCCACCATATGGAAACAACAAAGAATGTTTTATATTCTATTTCTGCATGCACGGGTCCTCCCATCCTCATGGGAGATGATACCCCAGTTGAGGTCCTTGGCCAAGGGAGAGTAGAAATCCCACACAAAAGTTTTGAGAACGTCTTGAATGTTCCAAAACTCTCTGTTTATCAGATAACACATTTTCGTACAAGAAAAAGGGTGGAATTCACACCTGATTCCATAACCATATATAATATGTGTGATAACTCCACGATTGTTGTTGGTGAGGCAAACAACCAATCTCATTTGTATACTTTCATTAAATTCATTGCTAAATATGAGTTTTCTTTACTACTAATGCATGTTGATGATACTAGTAAATTATGGCATGAGAGATTCAACCATATGAACTTCAAATACATGCAACAACTATGCAAACATGATATGTTCACCAACTTGCTCGACATACATTTTTCCAAAGGATTTTTTCAAGGATGTGTTCTTGGAAAACATCCCCATGAGAAGTTTGAGAAAAGGAAGGCCTAGAGGGACTCCTCTCCTTTGGAGCTCATCCATAACAATTTGATGGGACCCTTTCCTCATCCATCCATCAACAAAGCAAGGTTCATGCTTACATTTATTGATTATTTCTCATGATACACTTGGTTGTATTTTCTCAAGAGGAATTCTGATGTTTTTGAGCATTTCAAAGACTTCAAAGAACATGTTGAGACTCAGTCTGGGAGAAAGATCAAAATCCTTCGCACAGAAAATGGGGGGGAATATGTGAACCAAGATTTCCAACATCTTTGTTCAGAGGTAGGTATACAGTTGTAGCACACAACACCTTACACTCTGGCAACGGAATGGAGTAGCCGAGAGGAAGAACAAATCCCTCAAGCATATGGCCACTTTCATATTGCATGCAAGATCTTTATCACCTAAGTTTTGGGTCAAGGAACATATTTGTGCCAACCACATTCAGAACAGATCTCCTCACAGATGTGTCAAGGACATGACTCCCTTTGAGGCATCGAGCGGAAACAAACTGAAAGTCACCCACTTTTGAATATTTGGATCACGTGCATGGGCCCACGTACCCTATGAAAAGAGGAAAGCATTAGATCTGCAGAGTATTGTGTTCATATTTGTGGGATATCCAGATTGTGTGAAGGTTTATAGGTTACTTGATCCCTCTACTAATAGGATGATCCATATTTAGGAGAAAAAAGAATTTATTAACAGACTAAATACAATAAACATAGAGATATGAAGAACAACATAGATATCCAGTGAACAATACCATCTATTGAATTAATGAAATAGGTAGAAATTGTAATATTGTTGAACTAAAACACTTGCTCGAATGGTGGTAGTTATCTCTGAGAAGAGATGTGGCCGTTGCGTGCATCTATCTGAGCAGAATGATTACTATGAGACTTCAGAGGCCTTTTTGATATTACTCATGAATTTCAAAACCCTAGACATCCAAAAACCTAAACCTAGGAGGTGACACACCAAAATTTATGTGGTCCCCTATGGGTAAGTTGGTACCTCAACTTCCCGTGGTCATAAATTTTGCATACGACCTCTATTTTAGGTGTGTGATGTCTCGTTGGAAAGGTATTTTAGAGAAATAAACATTACGCTGTAAAACTTTGACTCTGTCTACAATTTGAATGTGGCGAGACAAAAAAACAATGTTTAGGGCCGCAAAATGGCCCTGGAAGTACAACAACATGTGCTGACATGAAAATATACAAAATAATCCAATTGGATTAGATGGGAGGCCACTAGTATCCACCTATTGTAGGGATTCAAACAACACTAGAAGTGTAGAACCCACAATTACAAAGAAGTACAAAAGAACGTGTTGAACTGAAAACAGTCAAGAGGAGCCAGTTGGAATAGGTGGGTGGCCACCAATATCCACCTGGATCAATCCTCCCCCCTTAGGAAGAAATTTTCTCCATTGCGTTGAGTTCTCCCATCAGGTGAGGAAACTTTTGTTGAATTTGGCCCTGGGTGAGCCACTTTCCTTAGTGTAGGAGCTTCCTTGCCTTGACAACTCGATAAATCAGGATCATCTGCTAACGAGTGTCCTTGACCTGTGTGTCCACTATCTGATCAGTGGATGTTTGTTCCATGTAGTCAGGGTTGATATCTATTGGTGTCAGTTGTTTTGTGATCTTTGAGGTGTCAAATAATGGTGGGAAATATGGCCGAAGGAGGTCCACATTGAACACTGTGTGCAAGCCAAGGAAGGGTGGAGTGTTGAGCTCAAAAGCATTGCTACCCACAACCTTGGTGATAGTGTTAGGCCCATAGAGAAGTGGGCGAAGCTTCTGATGGGGCCTTGTAAGACGCTCCTTCTGCAAATGTAACTAGACTTTGTCTCCAACCTGAAACTAGTGCGGTACCCTCTGTTGATCATGGCGTTGCTTGTACTTAGAATTGGCTTTCTACAAAATCTCATGGACGTGTTGGAAGACATGTTGAATCCGCTCAATGAATATGGTGGCTTTATCAGTCTCAGACTAAACATGGGAAGAGTTTGTTTGTGTGGTAGTAAGAGGTAGTGTAACATCAAAGGGACCCAAGGGTTAGAATCCCAGCCCCACCTGAAATGGGCTATGGCTAGTGGAAATATGGAGAGCCATGTTGTAACTATATTGAACATAGGGGAGACTATCACCCCATGTACGCAAATGCTTGGAGTTGTACATGCACAGGATGTGCACAATCATATGATTGACGACCTCTGTGTGGCCGTTTGTTTGTGGGTGGAAAGAAGTGGATTTAGTGAGATTGGTTTCCAATAGTGACCAGAGACTCGACCAAAATGTTTTAGAAACTTGTTGTCCTGGTCGGAGATGATGGTATGTCATGGTATCCCAAAATGGACCCATACTCGTTCGAAGAAGATCTTGGTGGTATCAGTCACTGTGATACTCTTCTTACAGGCTATGGGGATGGCCATCTTCGAAAACTGAACAACGACCACAAATACACAATCATTGCCTTACTTGGTGGATGGAAGGTCAGACATGTAATACACTGAGATGGATTCCCAAGGCTTCTCGAGAGTATGAAGAGGGGTGTATAAGCCTTTCTTATTGATTGTTGGCTTGGAAATGGCATAGGAAGTGAAAGATATGATATACTTGCTGACATCCTATCGAAGTTTTCGCCAAAAAAAATGTTTTTGTAGAACAACCACAGTTTTCTCCATGCCAAACTATCTTTCCATCCGACTGTAGTGGGATTCGTAAATCATCTTTGCATGCTCACTTGTATGAACACAAAGATGGACCAGATGGCATAACAATATGTTTTGAATGTGAAAATCAGTGACAGACTCACCTTTACCCAAGAGCTGATAGATGGTGGCGAAGTCTGGATCTTGTTGATAAAGTTGGGGCCACTCAGATGCCTCATGTCCATAGGAATGGAGTACAATGGTGAGTGCATCCATGGGAGGTTGACTAAGGTAGTCAACGACACAATTTGAGCTCCCTGTCTTATACTTGATGTTGATATGGAACTGTTGCAGGTAGGTGGACCACTTCTAATAGAGGTCATTTTGAAATTTCCCCTATGTCTGTATGAACTGTAGAGTCTTGTGATCAGTGTGGATGATCGTCTTCTTTCCCAGAATGTAATGTTTCCATGGAAAACAGGCTTGGACAATGGAATGCATTTCTTTTTCATAGGTGGGGTATTTTCGGAAAATATCTAAGAGTGTCTCACTATGGTATGCCACTAGATGGCCATGCTGAGTGAGAAATGCACCTACAACATAGTCAGATGCATTAGTCTCAATCTTGAACGGTTGTTGCAGATCGGAAAGGAGAGTACTAGAGTTGAGCACAAACAATTCTTTAGATCATCAAATTCTCATTGTTGTTCCTTCCCCCACACGAAATTTTTCCTTCCACCGCCCTTGGTCACTTGGCTAAGGGCCCATGCAATATGGGAGAAGCACAACACGAACCGTCGATAGAAGTTGGTCAGTCCCAAGAAGCTCTGAAGCTTGGTGAGTATGATTGGGGTTGGCCAGTCATGGATGACTTGGATCTTAGCTGGATCAACATGTACCCATGCTCATCAACAATGTATCCCAAGTATTGGATCCTTTTCATGCCAAAGGAGCATTTTTCCAAGTTGGCATGTAGCTTGTGTTGTCATAGAGTGCTCAAAACATGTTGAATATGCTGCATGTGCTCCTCCCAAGTTCAGTTTAAGATGAGGATGTCATCCAAATATACCACTACAAAAGAGTTGGTGAAGTGTCTCAATGCATCACCCATCAATCTCATGAAAGTGGTTGGTGCATTTGTTAAGCCAAAGGGAATGACCAACCATTTGAAGAGACCTTATTTGGATTTGAAGGTTGTCTTCCATACATCAGTTGGTTCGATGGGAACCTGGTGCTAGCCAGACTTTAGGTCACTCTTGTTGAAGAACTTTTCCCCCTTGAGTTGGTCAAGAAGGTCATCAATCCTGGGAATTGGTTACCGATTCCTGACTATGATTTTGTTTAATGCTTTGTAATCAATGCAGAGTCACCAGGTCCCATCCTTCTTCTGCACTAGTACAATCGAGCTTCTGCAAGGGGAGGATTTGGGTTTGATGTGCCCCTTTTGAAGAATCTCTTGGATCAGACGCTTATTTTCATCATTTTCCATCAATGAGCGACGATAGACTGGTCCATTAGGTAGAGGTGCACCAGGGGCAAGATTGTAATATACCATATATAAAATGTATGCAGAACAAAAATAAAATGCTAGTAATGGCAGAATAACAACAATATAACCAGAACATTCACCACAATAACACTGAGATGATAAGAGAATAATAACAGAAATAGCACTTTGAATCTGAAAGCAATGTTCGTGGGCCTCTTCAAGGGGGCAACCTATAGTTGAGTAGAGCTCTATTACAATATTATCCAAGCTAGGGTTCTCATACCATCAACTCCTATTTATACTAAAAAGAAGCATCTAGAGGAAGATCCTTCTAGAAGCGGAAGCTTCTATTAGGTCTTCTTACATCCGTCTTATTCTATTTTATTGAAAGGCCTTATTAATATTGACCTTTATTACATATGAATATATTGTTCTACCTATGTGTGGGTTAGGACCCTAACATGTCCGCCCCCTTAAAAACATCCTTGTCCTCAAGGCTTGAGATGAGGAAATTGTTATAGAATGGTAGCTGGTTCCCAAGTGGCGTCTGCTGGAGTTGTATCTTTCCACTGGACTAGCACTTCCTTGATGGTTCTCTGACGTAGATGATGCTCACGTTGGTCCAAAACTGCTTTTGGCTGTAGCCAAATGGATCCTTCTTCAGCTAATTCTGGAAGGTTGGTTTGAATTTGGCACTTAGCTCCAATCACCCTCTTTAAGCATGAAACATGAAAAACAGGATGTAGCTTCGAATGGCTGGGAAAATCTAACTGATAGGCTACTTGTCCCACACACTTGAGAACAGTATAAGGACCATAAATTTAGGCGCTAACTTTTAACAATGCTCAGCCTTGAGGGAAGTTTTCTTGTAAGGTTGTAGTCGAAGAAACACCTGATCCCCTTCTACAAATTGACGTTCAGAGTGACCTTGATCTGCTTGTTGCTTCATGCGATTCTGTGCCATGACCAAATTCTCTTTGAGGGTACGGAGAATAGCCTCTCAAGCTGTAAGTGTTAGGTCAACCGCCTGGACCTTCGAGGCACCTGGTAAGTATGAGAGAACTGAAGGCGGCTTTTGTCCATATACCGCTTCAAAAGGAGTCATGCATGTAGTTGTATGGTATGAAGTGTTGTACCACCATTCAGCTAGGAGTAACCATTAAGCCCACTAATTTTTCTTTTCTGAGGCAAAACACCTCAAATATGTTTCCAAACACTTATTGACAACTTTCGTTTGGCCATCATCCTGGGGATGATAAGCTATGCTGAGATGCAATTTGGTGCCTTGTATCTTGAACAGTTCTTGCCAAAAATTGCTTGTGAAAGTTGGGTCGCAATCAGAAACAATAGAGTGCGGCATGCCATGAAGCTTGAAGACCCGATCCATGAAAATTTGAGCCACCATGGATATTGTAAACGGGTGTTGAAGGGCGCAGAAATGAGCATACTTGGAAAGGCGATCAACAACCACCATGATAACAGATTTATTTCCCGATTTGGGTAATCCATTAATAAAATCCATCGAGATATCCTTCCAAATAGCAGGTGGAATCGGGGGCGGTTGTAGTGTGCCCAGAGATTTGACTGTTTCTCCCTTGTTGCGTTGACACACATCACATTCAGCTACAAAATTACAAATTTCATGTTTCATACCGTCCCAGAAAAAGAAACGTTTGATCCTATCATAGGTTTTGGTGAACCCGGAGTGCCCTGTTGTGGCTGTAGAATGAAGCTCAGAAAGTACCGTGGATTTAATCTTTGATTGTTTTCTTAAATACAAACAGCCTTTGTATCGAATTTCATCATGGAGCCAAGAGTACCCTGGGGAAGCTAGAGCATTGGACTGCAATTTTTGGATCAACTACGAACTTTTGGGATCTTGTAGCCATTCCTGGCGAACGGATTGGAGCCAATCTGGTACAATGAATGAAAGAGAAAAAAGGGATCCTTCATCTTCATATTTTCAGGAAAGTGCATCCACAACCACATTGTCTTTGTCTTTCTTGTAAATGATCTCATAATCGTATCCAAAGAGTTTAGTCACCCATTTTTGTTGTTCTGGGGAGGAAATGCGTTGTTCCAGAAAATACTTGAGGCTTTGATGGTTTTTCTTAATTTGGAAACGTTGCCCCAATAGATAAGGGCACCATAGATCAACTGCATGCAGAATAGCCAACATTTCCTTTTCATAGATGGATTTGCCCAGATTTCTTTCAGATAGTTGCTTGCTAGTAAAGGCCAAAGGTCAACCCTCTTGCATAAGGACAGCACCAATTCCTTTCCCTGAGGCATCACATTTCAACACAAAGGTCTTTGTGAAATCGGGAAGGGCGAGGAATGGAGTGGTGCACATGGCCATCTTCAAGGTTTGAAAAGCTTGAGCAGCGGCTAGAGTCCAAGTGAAAGAATTTTTTTTTAGGAGAGTAGTGAGAGGTGCTGCAATCTTCCCATAATTCTTAACAAACTTGCGATAATACCCTGTTAAGCCCAGAAATCCACACAATCTATTAAGAGTCTTTGGGTGAGGCCAGTCTTGCATAGCTTCAATCTTTTTAGGATCCACCCTGACGCCATATTTGCCAACCAGATGACCCAAGTATTCTACTTCTGAGGCGCCAAAAGCACATTTACACTTTTTCAGGAAAAGTTGGTGCTGACAGAGTAGATGGAGAACTCGGTCCACATGAGAAATATGGTCTGTCCAGGTTTTTCTATAGATGAGGATATCATCAAAGAAAACTAAGACATAATGGAAGAGAAAAGGACGGAAGACATGATTCATGAGGCTTTGGTAGGTGGAGGGGGAATTACACAAGCCAAAGGGAATGACCAAAAACTCATAGTGGCCCTCATGAGTTCTAAAGGCAGTCTTGGGAATGTCTACCTCTTTCATATGTATATGGTGGTAGCCCAAACGAAGATCCAGTTTAGTGAAGAATTGTGCACCACTCAATTCATCCAGGAGGTCATCAATGACAGGAATGGGGAATTTGTCTTTGATGATAAGTTTGTTGAGGGCACGAAAGTCGGGACACATTCACCAAGAACCTTCTTTCTTCAGGACCATGACCACAGGAGAAGAGTAGGGGCTCATACTAGGGTAGATAACGCCTGCATTAAGGATGTCCTGGACCATTTTCTCAATTTCATTTTTTTGGGAAAAGGGGTGATGATACAGATGGATATTGGGAGGAAGGCTTACGGGTACAAGGGGAATGGAATGATCATGAACACCACGGGAAGGAGGGAGTCCTTGGGGAGTGGAAAAGACCAGCTAATGTTTAGAAAGGATGGCTTGGAGGTCTTGCGGGATCGAGGGTGTCTCGGTTGCTTGTATGGCATGGAGTTGGGCAATAACACCAGAATGACCTTTTTTGAGCATCTTTTCCATGCATTGGGAACTAATGATCTCAGTTGAACCGACAGTGATGCCTTGGAACTTATATTGGTGGCCCTACTGGTTGAATTGCATGGTTAAGTCTTTAAAATCCATGAGAATGGGACCCAAATTCCTTAGCTAGTGTGCACCCAACACAATGTCACAACCTCCCATGTCGATATCAAACATATGGGATTTTAGGTGGTAGTCACCAATTTGGAGATGCACATTTTCTCAACGCCCTCCACATTTCATGGAACCACCATTGGCAATCATGGTTTGGAAATTATTGACGGCATGGATGTAGCAATGAGTTTCTTGGGCAATGCGTCAATGAATAAAATTATGGGTACTGCCACTATCAACCAGAATGATGACCTTCCGATGCTTGATGTAACCAATTAGCTTGAGGGTTTGGGGAGTGGAGAAGCCAGTGAGATCATTGAGGGAAATGATCAGTTCTACTTCGCGAGAGTCTAAGGGAGGGGTTATGTTAGTGGATTCAGGTGAATCAGACACAAAGGGATTTTCTACATCCTCTTCCGAAATATCCTCGGAGATGGCCATAAAAATATTTTGTTCTCTACACTTGTGGCCCGGTAAATATTTTTCATCACAGTTATAACAAAGGCCTTTGAGTTGGCGTTCAGCCATTTCATCCCTGGTCAATTTTTGGATCTTTAGTGTAGCAGGTGGAGTAGTGGGATTTACTGGTTTAGGGCAAGGGATAAAGGAGGGTTTTTGGTTTTGAGAAGATACAACATGTTGTGCTTATTTATCTCTTTTAGAATCCTCCACCCAACTCTAAGGCCGAGCCATGAGGACATGGGCCTGAATCTCATCCTCGAGGCCGTTGTTAAAACACTCTCAAAAAAAGGCATCAGGCATGCCTTCTGTTCTAAAATCCAGGTGCTCAAAGGCAGCTATAAAGTCTTCCACTGTTCCTAATCGTTTCAACTTTGTCAAACGGCCCAAATGGTTGGTGTCAATGTCAAAGCATTCATAAATCTCTGCCACAAAGTGTGCCCAAGCAATATACCCTTGACGAGAAGTTTTTCTCCATTGCCACCATTGCCAACGTTCTTGATCTAGATGGAGAACACCATACCGGAGTTTGGCCAAGTCATCTGTAATGTCGTATAAAGAGAAATAATGTTCCATTTGGGTTACCCAACTAGTGGGGTCCGAGCCATCAAATTTGGCCACATCCACCCACGGAAGGCGTAGGTCACATTGAAAGTGATGGTTCTGAAAGTTATGGGAATGAGAGGAATGGTCACCTTTAGTATGTGGAGGTGAGGAAGAGGAAGGGTTATCTGTAGGGATATGCAGTTTTGTGCAAAGTGCCAAAAAGATTGATTCAAGCTGGGTGGTGAGGTCTTGTTTGATTTCCTCCTTTGAGGACTGCATGGTTGTATTGATGGCAACAACATTGGCACTGAGTTGTTTAACTTCTTGTTGGGTCTCGATGAGACCAGATTGAAAGGTGTTGAAGCGAGCTTCCAATTCTTGGCTACGGGTATGGGCCATGAGGATGGGGGAACTGAAAAGGGGAGGGTGGGGTCAAAGATTTTGCCGAAAAATTATATGGATGAATGAAATAAGGGTGAAGAGATGAATCCAATGGAATAGGTCTCAAATAATGGTGAAAAAATTTCCAGACTTTTTTGTTTTTACACCTGCGGAGTTATACTCTGGTCTTAAGAATATTGCAGAGAGGAAATGCCCAAATGCTTAACCAAAAAGAAATGTGTATTTACTTGGCAACCCGAACACAGTTGCTTTGCAATAGATCTTGGCTATTTTAATTTGTTTATGTTTCTATCCCCAAGGGTTAGGTATTCAAGGGTTCTACAAACAAGGGTTTTCCCTATGCTATAGCTCTCTAATATACGTGCGGGGTCCAATAGTAGTACTCGGCCCAATATATCAGGGCACTAACTAAGGAGGATAGACCATACCCTTAGCCATACTACTCGACTACCTAGTTACTAGAGAGCATCTTCTGGAGTGTTGTTCTCGGTGACACTATAGCAATCAGGCGGCTGATCGGTTTATCTAAAGAGGGCTTCAGGTAATCTAGGTCGATCCATACACAGGTGTTGTCTGATGCGCTACCACTCGAAGGGGTACCAACAGGGGTTACAAGGGTGGCCAACAGATGTGCACTTAAGTACCACTTGTATTTCCTGCGTGTATGAATCCCTCAACTGCAGGTTTATGCGCGTAACGACAGATCTCTATGGCTTAAAGATGTCGGAATATGTCTCTACCCTGGAAAAAAAATTTAACCCACACTTTCTGCCGAGGAAAGTGCTCTGATACCACTTGTAATATACCAGATATAAAATGTATGCAGAACAGAAATAAAATGCTAGTAATGGCAGAATAACATCAATATAACCAGAACATTCACCATAATAACACTCAGATGATAAGAGAATAATAACAGAAATAGCACTTTGAATCTGAAAGCAATGTTTACGGGCCTCTTCGAGGGGGAAACCTCCAATTGAGTAGAGCTCTATTACAATATTATCCAAGCTAGGGTTCTCATACCCTTGACTCCTATTTATACTAAAAAGAAGCATCTAGAGGAAGATCCTTCTAGAAGCAGAATATTCTATTAGGTCTTCTTACATCCTCATTTTTCTATTTTATTGAAAGGCCTTATTAATATTGTCCTTTATTACATCCGAATATATTTTTCTACCTATGTGCGGGTTAGGACCCTAACAAAGATCAATTGGATGCTTGACTTGGAAGTGTGTCGGTACCCCGATGGGTGAGGAGAAGATGTTTTTGTACTCTTCTACGATCCTTTCCACTTGCTTCTGCTACAAAGAGAGGCTCTGTGTAGAGGCCACGGATGTGGCGGAGACCTCCTGCTTACTGTGAGAACGGATCACAAAGAAGATAAACTTCCCAGTCTATGAAATGACCTTACTGCATGGCTTAGTAGAGATTAAAGAAATAGCGATAGGTTGTGCTAGCTCTGGTATCCTGTACAATTGTCTACCCAAAGTAATAATAACACTGTGGGGTCTAGACTCATATACAGCATGACGCTTCCAAAAATTTGGTTGTCCTAAAAAAACATCACAAACTTCAAGGGGAGAAATATCATACAATACCTCATCTTTGAAAGGCTTGATTCCATAGGGCATATGACATTGTTGGGTGACACATAGATCTCTTCCCTGGAGAAGAGAGTCGATGGTCTAGGGTTGCGGGTGTGGTGTCGTCAACAGGTCCAATCTCTTGATGACCTCTGCTAAGATTAGATTATTTTGATTGTCATTATCGACAATGAAATGAAGTGGAGCCCCCTTTACCCACATCTATTAGTGAAAAAGGTGTTCCCCTTCCTCTGGTTCTTTTGGCTCGCTTGGCTGGACTTTGGTGGTAGCGACAGTGGCACTGGGTTCAACATCGATAATCCACTTCCCTCCTTCTAGATTTGATTCAGAGTTAGAATCGGCCTCGGACTCGGATGCCTTCAGCTTTCCCACAAGTGATTGCTTGGAGCGACATTCTTCAGTGTTGTGCCAAGGGATTTTATGGTATTCACACCATTTTCCCATGTCCTTCTTTGTCTTTTCATTTCCCTTCTTGTGTTGTGTTAAGAACCAAATATCAATATAGCATAGAAAAACATCAAAATAAGTAATCAATTCCTTGAAAAAGAAATAATTTCAGGTAATAAGCCTCTTCGAGGGGGCAACCTCCTTATACCCCACATAAATGTCCAAAAATAATATGATTCCAAATGAAAATGTCTCCTTGGTATATATAGGAGACTAGAAGGTACAATTATAACTAATGGACTAAAGCCAACATAAATAAAATAACATTACTAATGTAATATGCCCCAATTAAGGGGTAATGAGACACTATTTAGGGCTTAACATGCCCCTCCCCTTGAGACAAGTATTGTCTGCAATGCTTGAGTAACTTTGGGTGCTTCTATATAAAAGACTCATCTTCCCAAGTGGAATCTTCAGCCGGTAGTTTCCTCCATTTAACGAGATAATCTGAAATGGATCTATTCCTCAGCTGGTGAATTCTTGTGTCAGTGGTGGCTTCAGGCTCCAATATGATTTTTCCTTCCTCGTCAAGTTCTGGCAATATAGTTTGAACTGGGATCTTGTCACCTATAACCTTCTTTAAGCATGAAACATGGAAAAATGGGTGTACTCGTGAAGATGCATGCAACTCCAATTTGCATGCCATAGTACCAATCTTTTGCAACACCTTATAAGGGCCATAGTGCTTTGGTGATAATTTATTATCCTTCTTGGCTTTCTTGAGGGGCATCTGTTTGTATGGTTGTAGTCTTAAAAACACCCAATCCCTTACTTCAAAACTTCTTTCACTACGATGTTGATCTGCTTGTTGTTTCATGCGATTTTGTGCCATGGTTAGGTTGTCCTTTAAGATTTGGAGAACTTGTTGTTGATGCTCGATGTGATCTTCCACTACTTTAACCTTAGATTTTTATTTTAGATAAGATGTGATGGAAGGAGGGTGGTATCCATAGAGTGCCATAAATGGTGTCATTTTTGTTGCAGTATGAAAGGAAGTGTTATACCACCATTCTGCCAAGGGTAACCATTTGAACCATTGTGTTTGTTTATCAGAGACAAAGAAATGAAGGCAGCCTTCCAGACATTTGTTCACTATCTCGGTTTGTCCATCAGATTGAGGATGATAGGATGAGCTATGAGCCAATTGAGTTCCCAAATAAGAAAATTATTTTTCCCAAAAATGTCCAGTGAAGATGGGATCTATGTCACTTACAATAATCTTTGGGCTGCCATGTATCTTTTGAACTATCTCCATGAATGTGGTGGCAACTGTATTGGCTTTGAAGGGATGAGAGAGTGCACAAAAGTGTGTGTACTTGGTGATTCTATCAACAATCACCATGATGACACTCTTTGCTTCAGACTTTGGTAACCTTGTTATGAAATCCATGGAAACCTCCTCCCAACACTGACTTGGGATGGCTAATGGTTGTAAAAGACTTGGGGTCTTAATTATTTTCACCTTGTTTTGTTGGCAAACCAAACATCATGCACGAAACCTTTGAACATCAGTTTTAAGGCCATCCCCAAAAAAATCCTTCTTAACCCTATGGTAGGTTTTCAAAAATCCCGAGTGCCCTCCTACTGGAGAGGTGTGCAATTCCAATAGTACCTTTTGTTTGAGTTGGGAGTTATTACATAAATATAAGTGATCTTTGTACCATAGTGAATCATTTTTCCATGTAAATGTATCTGATGCACTGGAATCCTGTTGCAACCTTTGAATGAGAGTCCACACTTTTTCTTCATTCTTCCATTCATCCCTTGCTTCTATTATCCAATCGGGTTGCATGATCAAGATAGCACAGAGAAAGGCCTCAACCTATTCATCCTTTCTTGAGAGTGCATCTGCCACAACATTTTGCTTCCCTTTTTTATACACGATTTCAAACTCATAACCCAATATCTTGGTCACCCATTTTTGTTGTTCTTCTGAAGATAGTCTTTGTTCCAAGAAGTATTTAAGACTATCATGATCTGTTTTGACCTTGAAGTGCCTACCTATTAGGTAAGGATGTCATTT
>ML784289.1:88658-99549 GCA_009831015.1 Picea engelmannii | reverse complement strand
AAGTGCTCATCTGGAATATCTATTACCTTTATATTCAATCTTTGGAAGTTCTCAATGTGCTCTGTAACTGAACCCTTTTGCTTGAGATTTATCAATTGGCTAAAGAAGGTATTGCTCCTTGTATCCTCATAGTGTGCTATCATTTCTTTCGTGAAAATTTTCCAAGTGACGAGTGATTTGCGAGATCAAATCCATCGATACCACACAAATTGATTGGGTTCTAAATATAAAGAAGCAATCTATACCTTTTGTGTATGTGGCACATTATGTAGATCAAATAATTTCTCCATCTGAAGTATCCATGTGATTTGATCGTTGCCATCAAACTTCCTCATATCGATCTTAGGAAAGTGGTTGGTCTTCTTCCCAAAGTTAGATTTTCTCCATTATTGATTCATCTTCCTTGTGTCCTCATCATGAATTTCATGGGATACATTTTCACTTTCAGGTGTCCTCTCTATTAGAAAAATTTTCAATCCTTCCATGATCTCCTCTTTTAAACCATCCATCTTAGTATTTATTTCCTCCAACTTAGCTTCCGTTGAATCCATCATCTCTTGTAGTTCATATTTTTTTATTGTCTTCTTTTGTAAATCATTTATGTCCCTACACATTTCTTCACCTTCATCAAGAGTCCAAGTAGGATTTTCTAGAGGCTTATTTGGTGTATAAGTTCCCTTTTTTGGTGGCATGTTGGCCAAGTATCACTTTAAACCTTGATTTTGAGGTGGTTCTGCTAGACAAACTTCCTTTTATTGTATCTCCAAAATTTTGGCCCTTCTGGGTACGAAATTCTATTTTTTGTAGTTCTCTGATATTTCTTCTCTGCAATTCAATAGGTCTGATCAAAATTGGATGTGCCAAGTGGAATTTATGGTAACTTCCCCACAAGTTGCTTATTTTTGGTCTTTTCGGGAGATCTCACTTGTATAGCGTTCCCCACACAAAATAATTGATATAGATTCTAAAAATCATACCAGAAATACTACAGATGGTCCACTATCCAATGCAACCAATCTCACTCAATTTGGATACTCTAGGAAGAAGTTATGATTGTTTTACCTGGAACACCTGCTTGAGACTAGTCAGATACCCTATCTTCCACAGGGTGTATCTACAAACGTAAGATGACCCAGATGCTAAATTTTTTACCACAGATACCTCACTAATTTCTATGAATATCCTCCAGAGTTTAGGCTCTGAAACATTACAAAAAAAAATTTAAAGCAAAAATTCTGCAATGACTCAATTCAGGATGATTCCAAAACCCTATCTTGCACAGGCTATATCTTCGAAAGTATAAGGCCTCAGGAGATTAAATTTTAATCCAACATACCTTGATCCATCTTCTAAATATCCTCCAAGAATTTCCTTATGAAACATTGTATAAAAAAAATTATAACGAAAATTCCAAGGTGTCTCAGATGTAGCAGCGAATCCCCAAGACCTTGAGCTCTGATACCATATGTTAAGAACCAAATATCAATATAGCATAAACAAACATCAGAATAAGTACTCAATGCCTTGAAAAAGAAATCATTTCAGGTAATATGCCTCTTTGAGGGGGATACCTCCTTATACCCCACATAAATGTCCAAAAATAAGATGATTCCAAATGAAAAAGTCTCATTGGTATATATAGGAGACTAGGATGTACAATTAAAACTAATGTACTAAAGACGACATAAATAAAATAACATTACTAATGTAATATGCCCCAATTAAGGGGTAATGAGCTAATATTTAGGGCTTAACATGTTGCTACTTGGATTGGTTGTCCTGAGAGAGACCACTATCCCTTTCTGTGTGGGTTGGGGCCTCATTTTCTCTGCTTCGACTGTGAGGAGTTTGGAGATCCAAACTCTCGCCTCTTCTTCTTAATTTTTTGCTCGATATTGACAGCATATCTATAAGTCATACCCATTGAATCTATGTCCAAAAAATCCATTTATGTTTGAATGTATCTATGCAAACAACCACGATATTGGAGTACCAAATGTTGCTCAGAGTCTTTGATACCCAATTTGGTGCGCAGGGTATGGAAATTATTGGTTAAATATAGTACTATCTGGTGCCTTTATTGACATAGGGTGGTCCATCGAGTGTACTAGTCCTCACATCTTCCAACGGGGTAGTATTGTTCTTTAATGGCATCCTGGAAGGAATCCCGTGTAGGGGAAACCACAAATATTGTTGATTCCTCTATGGCCCTTTTCTCAGAGTAAGTATACCACCAGTATTTAACATGGGGGATGACCTTGAGGAGTGAAAAAGTGATCTTTTCCCTATCAAAAAAATTATGGACCAAAAAATACCCTTCGAGAAGATTCAACCATTTATCTACAACATTTGCATCTATCAGTCCTTCAAATAATGGAATATAAAAATTTACCTATACCTTGAAGGGGGTTGCATGGTTGCTTGATGAAGATGCTTCTTCTGTGGGCAATCATCGATGGATATGCGCAAAGTTGTCCATCATTTAGTTCCTTTGTCGTGCGAGGGCTTCCTCAAGAAATTTTTTAAAAGGATCTCCTGGTCCATCATCTTTCTTTTCGTCCCCCATGGTTTGTTGTTGGCCTCAGTGTGATCGATATTGCAACGAATCGATTGGTTCGAGTCCCAACTTCTTGTACCCATATCTTGTTGGGGACAAGCAAAAAGAAAAATAAATGAAGACCAGACCACTCTATTACCAATAATCCAGATTTAGGAGAGGAACGAACTGATTAACAGATTGAATACAATAAACACAGAGATATGAAGAACAAAACAGATATCCAATGAACAATATCTTCTATTGAATAAATGAAATAGGCTTAAACTGTAAAACTGTTGAACTAAAACACTTGCTCGAATGGTGGTATCTATCTCTGAGAAGAGATGTGGATGATACGTGCATCTGTCTGATAAGAATGATTACAATGAGGCTCTAGAGGCCTTTTTGATATTACTCATGAATGCCAAAACTCTAGACATCCAAAAACCTAACCCTAGAAGGTGAAATTCCAAACATTATGTGGCCCCCTATGGGTAAGTTGGTACCTCAACTTTCCAAGGTCGTAACTTTTGCATACGACCTTCGTTTGAGGCGTGTGATAGCCCATTGGAAAGGTCTTTCAGAGAACTACACATTACATAGTCAAACTTTGACTCTGTCTATATTTTGTCTATGGAGAGCCCAAAAAACAATGTTTAGGGCCCCAAAATGGATCTGGAAGTACAACAAGATCTGTTGACATGAAAACATACAAAATAAGCCAATTGGATTAGATGGTAGGACATTAGTATCCACCTGGAAGATGTGTAGGGATTCAGACAACCCTAGAAGTATAGAAACCACAATTATAGAGAAGTACATAAAAATGTGTTGAACTAAAAACAGTCAAGAGGAGCTAGTTGGAATAGGTGGGTGGCCACCAATATCCACCTGGCTCACAAGATCATCATTGAGCGTAGTGTTCAATTTGAGTAAAATCCCTTGAATGCACCATTGGAGCCACATGCAGATACCTATGTACCACTGCATGAACCAAACATTAGTGATGACGAGTCTACTCACTCAGATCATGGTTCAGATTTGAGCTCCAAATTTGATTCGAAAGATGATGTGTATGCATATGTTGATCCACCACAGATTCCCAAGTGGGCACAGACCACCCTACAGGAAACAAGATACCTTTTGGGGGATCCAGTAGATAAGAGGAGGATGAGGTCTTAGTTTGAGGATCCTCCTCATGCACTCACAACTACTGAAATAGTGATGCTTATGCATTGTTATATGGTTCTAGCTTCAGACTCGTAAACCTATACAGAGGTTGCAGGGAATCCCTTTTGGGAAGCCACTATGCATGAGTATTACAACTCTCTCCTCGAGAACCAGAATTGAGCTCTAGTTTTGATTCCTTTAGACAAGAAGCTTGTCAGATGTAGATGGGTCTATAGGACCAAGAAGCAAGCAGAAAAATAGGTGAGCAAGTATAAGGAAAGAATGGTTGTCGAAGGCTTTCAGTAGATCCATGGGATAAGATATGATGAGACCTTTGCTTCCATAGCCAATATGAACTCCATATAATTGTCCCTTGCCATTGCGGCATCCAAGGGGTGGGAAGTTCACTATATGGATGTGAAGAATTATTTTCTTCATGGGGATATGTCAAAGGAGATTTACACGAAGCAATCACAGGGGTTCATTTGGAACTCATCCTTAATATGTCAACTAAAGAAGTCCCTTTATAACCTCAAGCGGACACCTAAAGCATCATATGTGTAGATGGATGCATACTTTCTATCTCATCACTTTTTCAGATGCAAATCAGATCTGAAATTTTACATGTTGAGGACCTCAGACTCCTTATTGATCTTAGTTATTTATGTTGATTACCTCCTGATCACAGGAAGTTCGACCTCAACAATTGTTGTGGTCAAAGACATTTTTCATGACATGTTATCTATGATGGACCTGGGTCCACTGCACTATTTCCTTGGTCTTGAGATCAATCAGGATGCTTCAGGCATCAACCTATCTCATAATAAGTATGCAAGGGATCTCTTTGTTATATTCCACATGACCAACTACAAGTTGGCAGCCACACCCTTTTTGTCTGGGATGCATCTTGAGGATGGAGGAGATACACCAGTGGCGGACAACACCTTGTATCGACAACTTGTGGGGATCCTTATATATCTTACCCACAACCAACCGAATCTCTCATATGCAGTAGGGGTAGTTTCCAAGTACATGTAGGAGCTCCATGAGCTATATTAGAAGGAATCCAAGCAGATCCTTAGATATCTTCAGGGTACTAGAGGTTATGGGATCCACTATGTAGCAAGTTGTGCATTGGATCTCATAGGCTTCACTTATTCTAATTGGGATGGCGATAGGATAGATTGCAAGTCCACGTATGGTTATGTTCTTAGTTTGGGTTATGATCCCATCTGTTGGTCGAGCAAAAATAAGTCAACTATTTCTCTATCGCGAGTAAAGATCGAGTACAAAGGAGAAGTCAATGTCATTATTCAGAAACTTTGGATTCAAAACTTCCTCACGGATCTTGGCATACAGTTTCATTGTGTGACTATCATTTGGTGTGACAATCAATGTACTCTCAATGTTTTCAGAGACCTAGTGTAGCAAAAACAGACCAAACACATTGAGATTCATATGCATTACATCAGAGAGATGGTACATGATAGGATCATCGATTTTCAGTACTGTCCATCCATCGAACATACTGCAGACATATTCACGCAAACATTCACTGAGAAGAAGTTCTACTTCCTACGCAATTGTCTTGGAGTGAAGGACACAGTTGCTTAGCAACTTCTTTTGTTCCTTCTTCATTTTTTTCATTGTTCTTTGAGGGGGGGGGTTCCGATGAGGTTTTCCCTCTTTCCTTTATTTTTTCAGTGTTTCATTCTTAGATGCATTGTACAATAGGTACCTAACATGGCCTTGATTGTCATGACCCATTCATCATGTACACCCTAGTAGTGTTCGGGGGGGTGTTGGAGATATTACACACTCACCTAGTATTATTTTTCCTAAGTTTGATAGTCCAATGTTGATAACGCTTCCTTAGATGAGAATATTCTCTCTAGATAATATTCCCCTACAAAATAGGGCACTCCTCTTCAATTCAGAGTCAGTTACACTCAGTTAGACTAGTGGAAGTCACTCGTGCATGGAAACCTCGGTTTTATCACCAACTATTGCATGTGTTTCTCTCACTTCCACAAGTGTGACTCGGTTAATTAACGATTGCATGGATCAGTTAACTAGGACTAGGTGGCAGATTACTTCAGTTTTTGTTAGTGAGTGTCTAGATATCTCTAGATCACTACTATGGTGACTTCACATAGCCATGTAGAGTATATCATGTGTATGTTGGAATACTGAGAGAGGGGTGAATCAATATTATGCACTTTTTACCACTTTTAATCAAAATATGTAAATATCAATTATCAACAATATATCACTTACGATTGCATTCAAGATATTATGAACAATGTCATTCAATAACACATAACCATAGATACACAGTACACAATAATTTTACTTGGAAACCCAAATGGGAGAAAACCACATAATTCTTTATTATATATCAGAAGATTACATTCATAGGAAGCACCAACTTCCAAAATTCTCTAGCACCAACTGGAAGGAGGAATCGACCCCCTGTTTATAGGCTCCAACTTCAAGGAAGCTACAACTCCTTAAATTCTCTAGCTCTAACTGGAAGGAGGCTCCAACCCCCTGATTTACAGGCTCTAAACTGAAGGAAGCTATGAGTTCCTGTATTATCCAACACCAACTAGAAGGAGGCTACAACCCCCTTTCTTTGCCCCTTCTTTCCTCCTTGAAATATAAATGGAGACTCAACCTGTCAGCTGTCATTGTCACTATTATTGTCAATGTCTCTATCATCAATACTAATATCTCATCATCAACAAAATTAGATCCATTCACATAAATCATATTCCTATAGATTTTAACCTTGTACAATATTTAATACAAATATATTTTCAGAAAAAGATACAATGGCAAATACAAACATTACACAGATATTTTTCCCCTAGAAACCCAAACCGGGAAAACCAACATATTCTATATTCATTCATTGCGATACATTGTTTACAATACAATATACATATAGGAGCCAGTGGCATCCAAAACCCTAACCCAATGAACTGGATTAGTCAACAACCCTATTCCTTAACCAGAAATAGAAAACCATTGCCAAAAAAAACATGTGTCAAAAAACCGCCCAACAATGGACACGAAAAATCGAGGAAACATGAAAAACAAGGCAAAAATGTGACACATTTCCCGAGGGAAAAATAATTTCTTGGGGCACTGCCCCCAAATCCCTGTGCGGGGGGTTGTCGCCCCCCTGCACCACACAA
The DNA here is from genome assembly GCA_009831015.1 of Picea engelmannii. Lineage (NCBI taxonomy): Eukaryota > Viridiplantae > Streptophyta > Pinopsida > Pinales > Pinaceae > Picea > Picea engelmannii. Next base: position 92,640 of record ML784289.1, on the reverse strand, counting down.
GAGGGGGCCTACTGGCCCCCTTGCATACCCAACGCAACATAGACACTACTACTCATGCAAAGAATATAACACATAAGCATTCTCCAACTTGTTGTTTTCTTTGCATACAGGGGTTTACAGGGTTACATAGTCAACAATCCAAGGCATCAACTCCCATGGATCCTCTATGCCAAGAGAACTTCTCAGTACTCACATATTTTTTTAATGAATCTGCAACATTCTTCAAAGTGTCCACTTTCATTAGCAACACTTTCTTTTCTTCATCCATGTCTCTCACAAAGTGATATTGAATATCAATATGCTTTTTCTTTGAATGATAAGCCAGGTGCTTTTCCAGAAAAAATGCACTTTGACTATCACAATATATCCTTACAAATTGTTGTGCCAACCCAATACCTGAACACAATATTTGTAACCATATTGCTTCCTTACTTGCATGAGTGGTTGCCATGTATTCAACTTATGTAGTTGAAAGTGCCACTACAACTTGTCTTTTATTCATCCAACTGATTTCTCCTACAAATAGGTTAAACACATACCCGCTTGTAGATCTCCTACAATCCAAATCTCTAGCCCAGTCTGCATCCACAAATCCATGTATATCCAACACTCTGTCCAATCCAGGTCTTCCTTGGTAGCACAATCCATAGCTAGTAGTGCCATGTAAATACCTAAAAACTCGTTTTACTGTTGTTGAATTCTCCTTTTCTGGTTTTGACATATACCTGCTCAAAATTCCCACTGCATCTACAATGTTCGGTCTAGTACAAACCATTGCATACATCAAACTGCCAACTGCACTCACATATGGAAAACAAGACATGTCCTCCACCTCTTCTTGTGTCTTGGGGCACTAATCCGCAAACAACTTTACACCAACAGGAATAGGGACCTTTACTGGTTTACATTCCTGCATATTAAATCTCTGCAATATTGTCTCGACATATTTTCTTTGATTTAATGAGAGTTTCCTCTTTTTCCGATCTCTTTTAATTTCCATGCCCAAAATGAAATTTGAATCACCGAGATCCTTCATGTCAAACTTAGAGGAAAACTGAGTTTTCAAATCCTAGATAATCTCCTTGTTGCTTCCTATCAGCAACATGTCATCCACATACAAGACTGAATAAATCAAATGATCACCAATTAATTTAAAATACACACAATGATCCTGTTTGCTTCTTGTGAATCCAAGTCCCAGCATGTAAGTATCAAATTTTTGATATCACATCCTTGGTGATTGTTTTAAACCATATAGGGACTTTTTAAACTTGCATACCAGCTCCTTCTTTCCCTTCACAACAAAACCTTCTGGCTACTTCATATAGATTTCTTCTTCTAGATCCCCATGTAGGAATGTTGTCTTCACATCCATCTGCTCTACTTCAAAATCAAATTAGCAGCAAAAGATAACGAAAATGTTATAGAAGTTAACTTGGCAACAGGAGAAAAAATCTCACCAAAATCAATTCCCTCAACCTATGAATAACCCTTTTCTACTAACCGAGCTTTGTATTTCTCCACTTTTCCTTCTGCATCGAGATTCTTTTTAAATACCCATTTTCTTCCAATTTTCTTTCTTCCAGTCGGAAACACATACCCAACAATGCCAAGATCACCAAGAACATCTCTCAAACATATGCCCAACATCACCAGCATATGCCTCAAACCATATGCCAAAAATATCCCTCAAGCAAGTGTCATATCATCCATGATAAACCATAAACGATGTACCAGAAATATACCTCAAATCATATGCCCAAAATATCCAAGATACACCTCAAACCATGTGCCAAAAGTATGCCTTAAGCATGTGCCAAACCATTCAAGATATGCCTTAAACATATACCATAACTACCAATATTAAACACATAGAAAACATATATTTAATCATATAATCAACCTAGTGCATAAGATCATAGCCAACAGACCTTCATCAACTTCTACATCAAGATGTAGCATCTTCATTGACCTTTCCTTCAGCCTCGTTGGACAAAGTTGGGAAACTAGCAGTACCTCGCTTGAAAAGTTATATTGAACCTGTGGGGGACTTGCTAAATACCTTCTATATAACCCACAGGAGCCTACTCAATTAAGGTTTTCATATAACCCTTCTCCCACCTACAACTATGAGACTTTTCTCCTTTGCACTCCTTTGCTTCCTTAGATTCGCTACCTCGAACTTACTAAGAGATCGTATACTTTATTGGATAGTTTATCAAAATGAGAGGCTATTGATGAGTATTTATACGGTTTCAAGTAACTACTTTACTTAAATTTAGGACCGACCTATCACTTCTTGTTTGCAACATATTTTCTCCTTTAATTAATTTTGAGGTTGACTTATAACTTGTTGTTCAAACTGTTTAGGGGCTTCTTAACCATACTCTGGGGATTCATATTTAAGAGGGAGTAACTTCTCAACCATGAGGAACTATGTGGCATATTACCTACAGTTGGAAATAGAATGATGATTTCTATCCATCTATGAGAGTTATGAATACATTTGCAATGTCCTACATCCTATTTTTCCTCAAACAACTTTGGGATTTATGACCACACCTCAAGGCTTCTTGTAGACTTATTCAAAGCATCTTTCCGTGAGGGCCATGCTTAAAGCTATGCCATAAGGGGGGCACTTTGGAGACTTATTGAGAAACACCCATTAATTCTAAAGGATTGTATACTTCTTCTAGAGTTGACATCAATGACAACCAATTTTCCAACAATCTCCCCCTTTGGCATTGATGGCAACACTCATGCTACCCCTTGTGACCAATACTCCCCCTATATTTATGTGCTCCCCTTGTATTCATGATTTTTTCCTTTCTTTCCCCCTTTGACATCAATGGAAAAGGGTAACTCCCCCTGTTGATTTTTCTCCCCATGTCTTCTTTGCAAAATTTTTGTGTAGATCACTATGGGGAAGAAACTACTCCAAGTTTCTATCCAAGATACTCAAATGTTTCCCTTGGAGGAGGTTTGGTAAAGATATTTGTAATATGTTCTTTTGTCCCAATGTACTATAACTTGATATTATTTTCTTTAACTTGTTCCTGCAGAAAGTGAAACTTAATCGGAAATGTTTGTTCTTGGAATGCATCACTGGATTCTTGAAGATACTTATAGCAATGGTATTTTCACAAAATATTGATATAGGCTCATCATATTTTACTTGTCTGTCTTGCAGGGTTTTCTTCATCCAAAGGACCTGAGTACAACATGTTTCTACTGCAATATATTCTCCTTCTGTTGTAGACAATGATACTGAGGATTTCTTCTTACTTAACCAGGATACCAGACAATCACCCAAGTAGAAGGATACTCCACTAGTACTTATTCTATCATCAATGCTTTCTACCCAATCTGCATATGTGTAGGTGACCATAGTTAGCTCATTCCCTTTCAGATACCACAATCCAAATTCTATTGTTCCTTTGAGATATTTGAAGATCCTATTTACTGCCAGAACATGAGTTTCCTTCGATGTTGCTTGAAATATTGCAACCTTTCCAACAACTTACATTACATATGGTCTTGAGGTTGTCACATAGAGTAGGTTGCCAACCATCGATCTATAGAGTCTCTGGTATGATTTCTTAGATTCATCAAATTTTCTCAACTTGCAACTAGTCACCATAGGAGTACTTATAGGTTTGCAATCTTCCATTCCAAACTTCTTCAGCATTTATTTGATGTACTTGGTTTGGGAAATGAAAATACCTTTCTCTAGCTAAGATATCTAAAGTGACAAAAATAAATTCAACTCACCAAGCAGAGACATTTCAAACTCATGAGTCATTATGCGTGTCTTTGGAAAACATCTTACTCATTATGTCATCGTCACTTCCAAAAATGATTTCATCCACATATACTTCAATGATAAGTATGTTGTCCCGATCCAATTTTATGTAGAGATTATTATCTGCATTGCCCTTTTTGAATCCTTGTTATTGCAAGTACCTGTCCGATCTTGAATACC
>ML784289.1:46049-85417 GCA_009831015.1 Picea engelmannii | reverse complement strand
AAAGGTGGTTTTATAACTATATATTAGTGATTTTTAAGGATTTCTAGGCATGTTTTGGAGATTTTTGGCCCATTTGGGGGGATATTGGGCCCTTTTTGAGGCCAGATCTTGGGGGGAAGTTGGGAGATGGTTACCAAATTTAGATCTATATAAAACAAGCCTTCTTGAGGCCATGGGAGGAGATTCAGAGCAGGTTTATGCTCAATATTTTCCAAGCCAAAGCCATTTTTATGTAGGGAAGGTGTTGAGGAGCGCACCTTTGTGGGCCATTTGTGGGAGCTCCAGTCATCCGATTTGAGTGTCGTTTCTTTTGTTGGGTTCTATAGATCTGGTAGAAAAAGAATAAATTAGTTTTGTAACCTTTTGGCACTGTTATGATGTACTTATTGAGCTTTGAACAGAAATAAGAAATCCCCACCCACTGAGACAAAGGCCCAAAGACGTAGGCAAGATTGTTGAACTCCATTATCACATTGGTGTTATGGTTTGTTGTTTTGTTATGCCTCATTTCAGTTCTGTACGTGTTCATATGGATGCTATATTTATTCTATAATTCTTCCTCTTTCTTTAAGCTTCCTAATTGGTTAATTAACACATGCATAATAACTCAACCATAGTCGTGTAAAAGATATTTTCGGATCAAGTGGTATCAAAGCTAGTTGACGTTTGGATTTGAGTTTTGCATGTTAACCAGGGAAAAGATACATCATGGTGAAGGAGAGATTGTTAAAGAGAATCCATTTATTGTATTGAGAAAGAGAACTTCTCAAAGCAAGAATATGGCATCAGAAGAGGGACTTTCTCAGGATGAGAAAGAGTTTCAAAAAAAATTCTTTGCTATGTCGGAGATGATGAAAGTTTTTTATGAGGATTACTTGGAACATAAGTGACCAGTTCTTGGTGAATCTTCAAAGGGAAAAAATGAAGAAGGAGAGGATCCTCCTCAAATTCCTCCTTCACCTCCTTCTTCTCCTTCTTCTTCAAGTTCAAGTTCTAAATCCAATGCAAAGAAACATGTTCATAAACATAAGAATGAAATGCCTTTATTAAAACTCGATGTTAAATTAGAATTACCCATATATGATGGTGAAGTTAATGCTGAGAGACTTGACAATTGAGTCAGACAAATGGAGGTCTATTGCAATGTGCAACAGATCAAGGATGAGGCCACACAAATCAAGTCGGCATCATTGAGACTTGCAAGCACAACACTCATCTAGTGGCAAAGCACGTTACAAAATGGAACGCAACAAGTGGGTAATGTATTTACATCATGGAAAAGTTTGATTTCTGCACTTGGAAAACAATTCTATCCTCTAGGTTATAAATAGAAAGCGTTAATTGAATAGCAAGCTTTAAAACTAAGAAAAGGAAAAATAGTGCAAGAATACACAAATGGCTTTCGTACAATGGCATTGATGTTAGATATTTCTTTACATACTCAAGAAATGCTTATGAAGTATATAGGAGGTTTACCTGCACATATTCGAAATATTGTATTCATGTTTGGACCAACTAATCTTGATGAGGTTTATGTTCAAGTGACATACATTGAAGCAGGGAAAACAGGTGTTGGTGTATCAGGGGAATCGTCTTCAAGGAAAGAGGACAAGAGGAAGTGGCATGGAAAGAAGTCAAATGCAGTGATGAGAAAGAAAGAGAAGCCCTCTTGCAAGCATTGCAAGAAAGAGGGGCATGATGAGGACCGTTGTTGGCAATTTCATCTCGAGAAGAGGCCAAAGTGGTTCAAGGAAAAGAAAGGGAGGCAAACAATTGCAGCGACAACACGACCCACATACTTGGGATCAGATTCAAGTGATGAATCTAAGGTCTCATTGGTTGGTATGACAAGTAAAATTGGTGAAGGAATTGATTGTAGAAGTAACTTGTTTCACATCAGGGTCATCATGAGGCACACTAAGGTTGTACATTGATAGATAGTGGATCTCAATATAATCTAATTTTAGAGGAATTGGTTAAGAAATTGGGATTAAAAACACAAATACATCATAGGCCTTACACACTTAAATGGATAATCAACAATCATCAAATGCACATAACCAAGCAGTGCACATTAAAATTTTCAATTTCAACTAAGTATGTGGACGAGGTAACATGTGATGTGGTGCCACTAAGTGAATGTGGAATGGTCTTAGGTAGTCCATACTTGTTTGATCGTAAAGCAACCTTCTACGGGACAAAGAATCAATATCATTTAACCAAAGCTGGTCAAGAATATGTGGTTCATGCTCATCATGTAAAGGCAAATAAAACTCTTCAAACAATGGAACAATTAAAGAAGGTGGCTCAAGCAAGTAACAAACCTATAATTGTTTCAAATCAAGTAATCGATCTTAAGCAAGAATGGGAGATGATTGTGGAATGGAAAATCAATCACAGTTTGCTTCAAGATAAGCTTATGTCATGCAAATATTACAAACATATCAACTCATTTGCAGTCATATTTTTTATGCTATCATTAGTAATGTTTTCTACATGGATGATAGTGGCTTTAGTAAGATGTGACAGGGTTCAAATGGCTAACAATATGTTGTCAGTTGTCATGATTGTGTTACAGTTGATCTTGATGAGACAAATGCACAGGACAAAGTTCAAAGATAGGGAACAAGCTAGGTGGCCTATCCCAAGATTGATGACTGGTCAGTAACCTTTTGGAGACCAAAAGTTCCTTTAGTGGGGAGGTGTGATCTAGAATCGGATCCAAGATCTTGATGGGGCCCAGCAAGGCCTAAAAATCAAATTTCTCAGAATGGCTTCAAAATGGACGTGTGTGTAGGCTTCGTCGATATGACCCCAACACAACTTGAACGGGATTAAATGAACGTCATATGCTCAATTTATGGTGATATGTTCGTTTTGCCAAATAGGCAAAAACAATGATGATTGTATAGTCCATACAGTCTGTATAGTGCCACGTGGAAGCTGACTGTATGGGATGAAAGGGTCCTGCAGTTGATGTGGCAGGCACAATTGGCATCTTTGGGAGGTGACATGTGGCAGGTTGAATGGGCATACGGAGCTGATGCAGACAAGACAGATGAACCAATTTGTGGGTGACACGTGGCACGCCCATACCGATGACATGGAATGCCCATATGGTGACATGTGGTAGACGGTGACTAGGCAAATTTTGGTGATAGGGAAGACAAGTGGACCAACTAGTGTTTGAAAAGTGGCAGAGCTCATAGCATATGTATCGATGCCACGTGGCACCCATGTATTGGCTTAGAGTGTCTTTGCAAAAATATTTTGGACTTTATGGGAATCGAACATGAGACCTCTCCACCGAGTGAAGACTTGGTGGGGTTAGGCTAACAAGCCCGCCCGTGTGTAGTACTTGTTATGTAAGTGACAGACTTTATATTAAAGTTTTTTTTTTTGATATTTGGATGGGGATAAGGGTTGGGGCCTAGCCCCAACCCTGGTTGCGAACATTTCCATATGCTTGGGGACCATGGCACATAACCACGGCCCATCCCGTTGACACTTGGCGCAGGTGCTATGGGTTTAGCCCCGATTTCGGGATATACAATATGCCCACCATAAGACCGAGTTTCAAACAGTATTCATACGAGTTATGGTTAAGCCTTTAGTCTCGGGGTTCCACCATTTTGTGCCATGTGAGCTGGTATTACGGAGGAGGGGTCAGAGCGCATCCCCTAGGGGACTGGCGCTTGGCCATATGACCTCATGTGACCGTGAAAATGGGGTGTGCACCCAAGATAGAGGGGCTTAGCCCAATATATTAACAAAAAGTGGTTTTATAACTATATATTAGCGGTTTTTAAGGATTTCTAGGCCTGTTTTGGAAAGTTTTGGCCCTTTTGGGGGGATATTGGGCCCTTTTTTACGCCAGATATTGGGGGGAAGTTGGGATATGGTTACCAAATTAATATCTATATAAATCAGGCCTTCTTGAGGCCATGGGAGGAGATTCAGAGCAGGTTTATGCTGAAGATTTTCCAAGCCAAAGCCATTTTTATGCAGGGAAGTTGTTGAGGAGCGCACCTTTAAGGGCCATTTCTGGGAGCTTCGGTCTTCTGATTTGAGTGTCGTTTCTTCTGTTGGTTTCTAGAGATCTAGTAGAACAATACCAGATCATTTTTGTAACCTTTTGGCATTTTTTTGATGTACTTATTGAGCTTTGAATAGAAATAAGAAATCCTCACCCATTGAGACAAAGGCTCGGAGACATAGGCGAGATTGTCAAACTCCGTTATCACATTGGTGTTATGGTTTGTTGTTGTTTTATGCTTCATTTCAGTTATGTACATGTTCATATGGCTGTTATATTTCTTCTATAATTCTCCCTCTTTCTTTAAGCTTTCTAATGGTTAATTAACACATGCATAATAACTCAACCATAGTCGTGTAAAAGATATTTTTGGATCACCCATTCTTTTGTGCCAAACATAGATGATTTTAGGGGCTAAATTTCACAAATGGGATAATTTTCCATGGTTTTTCCCAAAAAATGATTCGCCAATTTCCATTTTTTCTAAAAACTATTCACCCAAATTCCATAGAATAAAATTATTTTACCTTAATAATCACCAAAGTTTTATAGAAACTATATAAAATCTAGAAATTTGAATATTTTTACAAAAGTATCACCAAACATTTTACATTTTTCATATGAAGGACTAGTAAGATTAGCCCAGGTTTTTACATTTTAATATAAATTTCCATCCTTAAAAATAACCCTGGTGCCAAAGACAAATTTCATTTTCCTTTCCCAAGCAACATCTTTCCTTTCCAATTTTATTTAAGATGTATATGTTGTTTGGAGTTCTTATTGATGTAGCCACCAATTTGTCTGATCCTTCTTTCCTTATCTCACATTTCTTTGAGTCGAATAGAAGTGTGTGTACTTTCTCAAACATTTGACACACACTTACCAGATTGTGCTTCATATTTTCGAAAAGTAAAACATTTTATGCCATGATATATTTACTTCCAAGCTTGACTATGCATTTTCCTATAATTTTAGTTGAGTTATCATTTCCAAACGAAACCGATCCATCTCTTTCTTTCTTTAAAGTTACAAACTTGTCCTTTTCACCTGTCATATTCTTTGAACAACCACTGTCAACATACCAATCATTTTTTCTGCTTTGGGCTTGTAGAGCAATAGAACATTCTTCAATATTCAATTTATCTTGCTTCTTTTTCCATATTCTTGATGGTTCTTTTACATGGATGTTGAAATCATACTTTGGTTCCTTTGGAGGAACAATCAATCTGCAATATTTGGCCATGCATAAAAAATGTTTGCATTTATAACATTCTACTTCATCACTTAATGAGCCAAAACTGTTATAGTTCATGTTATATGAATTATGAGGATTTTTGAGATGATTAATTCTACAATAGCCTTCATAGTTGCTTCTATTCTTAGCATAGGCTCTACAGTTTACAACCTTGTGTCCAAAATTGTTACATGAATAATATAAACCAAGAAAAATAGTTTGGTACCTGAGTGTGGGGGATCTTCTAAATGGTGTTTCTCTTTTGTAATCTTCTTATTTAGTTCTTTCCATTGTTGGTTGTTGATTATGAATTCTAGATCTTCTAGGTGGTGCAATTCTTTTGTAATATTCTTCTTGAGTTATCTCCATTTCCCGGATGTTCTCTTTTGAAGGCTTGCATTCTCCCTTCTTGATGTGACCTCTGATGACTTATGCATAACTTATTTGTTCACCTTCCTTTTGTGTTTTCATAGAGATTGAACCCTTCTCATTATGCATCTAGTTGTATCCTAGTCCATACTTGTCATGGTATGTCCTTTGACTACTAATGATCCAATATTTTGTTGTTTTCTGTTGCATGTCTTTCTATTCAAGTTCCTTCCTTAATGAGACTACTTATGCTTCCAAGCTTTCCTTCATTTTCTTTTTTTCTTCCAATTTATTTTTGAGTGTTTCTTCAATCCTTATGGATTCCTCCATTTCTACCTTTATATTCATAATCATTGTTGGCACAGGGGCAGACCTAGGGTTCAATGCTTCAACAATGCACCAATAAAACCCTAACTATCAACCCTTTCGGCAACACCTGCGAAGCAGATGAAGTCTCACCCGAGGTAGAGGTAGGGGTGGTTGTAGGACTCAAGTGTCTACAACCTAGCTGGGACACAGATCTGTAATTACAACACTTAGCAGATCACTTAGCAGTTAATATTCATCAACATTTAACTCTTATTCACGTCCTAGGTCGGAACCCTAGTTACAGAGCAGCACAATATTTAACAAGATCTAATACGTCCATCACTTAGCACATCGAAATAGATCAGATCTAGAATTCATTCACATTACTAAGCACTAAGATATTATATCATATGCATCTACATATATCATTGCACTAAGAATACATCACATCAATAACATAAAAACTATAATGCACAAAGCAACCACAACACAGGATATACGTGGTTCACCCCGACGTGGGGATACGTCCACCAACTCTTATTCTCTTTATTGTCTTTTGTCAATCATCTACATGAACAGAGCCACAAAATCCTACTTTGCACAGGACAAATCCATCTTACAATCTTGAAAAATCCTTCTTATGGTCACTTGCACTTAGCTCTACAAGTGTTCGACATAACATGCACAAAGAATTCATAACTATTCGCACTTCGCTCATCGGTCTATCACCGGCTTAGCACATTGGCCTCTTCCTACATCTTCTAGATATCTATTTATCCATTACAAAAGGGACAAATCATGGGTGAACCCATGGGCCGACATCCCATACCCGTTACATAAACCCTAATCCAAAAACTGCCCTAAAAATGGGTCGAGATCCCGCAATCTCCACTTTGACTTGCATTCTACCTTCAACCAACCTGTCGAAGTCCCAACATGGTCAAACCTGACCAAGGATCTCCAAAACTTGGTCAAGGGCCAACAGGCCCCCAACACTCACCCGTGACTCGTCTCGAGTCACTGTGATCTGGGTAACTCTGCCTCAAATGCCTCGAGATTGGCTCGAGCTGCTTCGACCTACTGCTTAGCCAAGGCCTCCTGCTTGGCGAACTCCTCAATAATTGCCTCATTTGCAGGTCCTTCCAAGTGTTGTTCTAATGTGGTGACTACTTTTTCTATTTCTACTCCTCGTCCTTCAATCTCCTCAAAAAGTAGGCAAGCTGCATCCTGGACTAGCTGGAGCTTCTGAGTCACTTCCATGCCTTTTCTCTATATGGGATGGACTTGTTGCTGAGTCGTGCACTGTTCTTGGGATCTTTTCATTCGCTTGACTGCTAACAAGGGCTTGAATGGTGCTTGTACTGTTGTTTCTTGCTGCTTTTCCTCCTGGATCTATGACTCTAATGTCTTTAGTTCAGGGTCCTCGATAAGGCACTCATAATTCTGCGGACTTCGACTGCTAAGTTGTTTACATTCCAAGACTAATGTGTTGATTCTCTAGACTGCGCTTCGGGCAGTTTCTTCTCTCTGATCCCGCACATCCTGTGGAGTGCTTGGCACTATTTGTAGCTCTAGTTCTTCTACTCTCTGTTGAAGCTACTAGATGGATTCAGCAAGCTTCGCTACTTGAATCTCCACTGGGTCTTCCTCCGTTTTCTCTAAGCCTGTCACAGAGCAAAGTGCTCTATTGATTATTTCTTTAACTCTGACCCACTCTGCGAGAAACTGTTCTTTCTCCTGCTGGATCTGCGCTCTATCCTCTGCGAACTTTGCTTGGAGGTCGTCTTTTTCCTACTGTGCAACCTGGCATTGCTCTATGACTTCCTCTTGTACTTGCTTCAGAGAATTTGTGGCTTGTTCTTTTTCTTCTTGGACACGACGAAGGTGAGCTTCGATTGCATCTGCTATTCTGCGGAGTTGGGTAGGCTCATCTCCCAGCTCTATCTCTTCTGATGGCGGAGTTGTAGTGGACATTGTGCGGCTGGAGTGAAGGGCTTGTTGTACCCCTCTTAGCTCTGTTTCAATCCTTTCATACATGGTTTCCTTTTTTTCTTCATTGCGTTGTAAAATATCTTCTGATATATCAGAGACAACAGCGATGATTAGGTCGATGGCATCCATCATGATCACAATTTGCATCTGTGGTTTACTAGCTTTGGAATTCTTTCGCGATGTAGGTTTAGTCGGGGAAACCTTTCTTTTGTTGGATGCTTCATCCTCATTAATGGGATCCCTAGGCGATGTTACTTCGCCTTGCTTCTGCTTGTATTCTTCCCCATTTTTCTCTTCTTTGTCTACTTCGTCATCACCTCCTCATGCTGGTGACTCTGAGGCAGTCTCATCTGATGCGGTGTTCAACTGTTGTACCTCTTCTTTCTTCTTCCTTCTTCTACTTCCAATTGCATCGTACTCTTCGTGAGTAACCATCGGACTTCCAATTAGGTCGGGGTCAGACAGTTCGTCCTGGTCGACTGATATAAGGAACTATGCGGGCCATTCCTTAGTGATTTCTTCCATGTCCTCCTCTGTAAGCTTGTAGTAGGATTGTAGTTCTTCTTTATGCTAGTCTCCACGCGCAGTGATATAAATAAAATGCCTATCTATGCAAAACTTCGTTATTGGCCTGGACCTGTGAAGGGTGTTCGGTGTCATACGAGGGAAGGACTCAATAACCCTCTTAAACTGCAGGTAGTAGGTATCAAACACCGTGTTTGATTGCCATTGTTTCCCCATGTCACTCAAATACTAGATCATGGTGAACTTCGTGGCTAATGGTTCAGACGGCTCAATTTCCAGGAAGGTCTCTCCTTCCAGCATATCCCAAGCAATGAACGCGATGAGGATCATGAGCCAACTGAAATGGAACTCATAGCTTTGATCCTGATCTTCCCCACAATCATGTTCTAACCGGTTGATGAGGTAGCTCGCCCAGTTCATTTGCAGTCCTTCTACGCATTTTCCCTCAAGGTCAAAAATGAACCCTCTGACCTGTGTAGGTTTGTTCTTCCTTACTAGATTACCAACAATTAACTGGAAGGCTAGGTGCATTGTGCCATTCTGAATGGAGGCTACCTTGTATCCTTGCTTCCCCTTCTCCACATTTCCATAGGTGTCTTTAATATTCTGCGCCAGGGTGCGATCTGCAGCCTTCCCTAGATAAAATTCTTGTGGGTTTGGTCCCTGCATGCTTAATCCATAGATCCTATGGATCAGCACTGGATCGATGGTGATGCATCTGTCCAGCCATAGATAACCACCATGGAAACATGACAATAGGAGTTTAATGCATGCGTTAACCTCCTGGTGTCTTCCAAAATGGGGTATCTTCATTGCATTCAGAATAGTGGATCTCGCAATGTCTATAGTCCACAGTTGGGGGATGATCTTCGACTTCTTCCCCTTCATCTTGGTCAAATATTTGTGAGGTGCAAGCATGCCATAGATTTTGCGGTCTCCTAAGTTATATTCATTGTTCTTCAAGGTTAGGATCCTTTCCAACTGTGGTTTAACTGTGTGTATCCCCTTCGAGAGGTATGCAGTAATCAACATGTAGTCGAAGTCCCTCGGGACACTGTCACGACTCACCATGCCAGCCAGAGGCGGGATGTAGTCGGGCAGGATGGATGGGATGAGATTCGCATTCACCAAGTTATCTCGATGCTTTGTTATTTTCTCGATCGTAGCTCGGGATGGTCCAGATCCACGATCAGTCGACGGGGAGGCTTGCACTCCTTGCATCGATGAGGCTTGAATTCCTATGAACATCACCTTCTCAGCCATGAGGTCGATTAGAATTTCTTTGACAGAATTTTCTACTGCACTAATCATCTAACATCCATGCTTGAGATCAGGTATCTGAGTTCGATGATCAAACACTCACTGTAATAGAATGGGTGGCGAAGTATCAATAAAAGCATGGTAGTAGTCAGTTCTCTATGGGATTGAATAATCATTGTTTTCAAAAGTGTTCTCGGTGCAATGTTCGACGAGATAAATACACAACATCGTAACGGATTCTTCCAATGGGTAAAAAATCCTTAATCAATTCAATTCCATCTGTTATGGCGCAGTCCCAACGGTCCAATGGTGAGATTTCAGGCCATAAATTCTTTCCTAATCGTTCAGAAGCGCCGATAAAACGGTCATAATGCCTCCAACGGTCATATTACTCCGTCATGGAAAAGTTCCAATCTGTGTTGCATTGATATTCCGGTGAAGTTCAAGTTCTTGAAACCTTCCTTCTGCGAAGTCTTCTCTGGAATTTCTTGCAATTTTTTTAACTTTGTTTTCTTCTTGCTGAGTTTTCTAGCCTTCTTTCCTGTAATCTGAGTTACTGGGTTTCTTTTTCCATTTTGATTCTTATCTTCTCTTGGCATAGTACCTTCACGTTGTTGATGGTATTTCATAGGGTTCAAGTGTAATACTTATTCTCTTTTTGGGGTAGGTGCTCTACTCTCCTGTATGGACATGTTTTTCAATTATGTATGTGTTCTTTCAACTTCGAGATCCATTTTTCTGGTCTTTAGTAGCTTCAACTTGTTTTCTTGTTATTTTATTAAGTGTGATATTCTCCTAGTCATGAAATCTTTTAATTCTTTATTTTTATGTTCTAGAGCTTCCTCCTCTTGTTTTCTTCGGATCTGATCTTTCTCAATCCAGGTTTTTCCTAGCAGCATAGCAAATGGGGCGTTGTTCTCAATAAATCTAATGACCTCAAATTCTTCCTCTGTCGAAGTTCCACGAGCACTCATAGATGTCTGGGTAAGTCTTCCACATAGGGTTATTAAATTTCCTCTAAATAATCATATTCCTCCCAATGAAGGAATCATAGTGGGTTTTTCCAAAATTTCCCAAGTTTTTTTTGTCATGATATTCACATGTGTTTCCTCATCTAGAACACAGTCTATGTTGAAGTCTCCTATTCTTGTTTCTATGCACTCTTTCACTTTTAATATCTCTGATAGATTGGTGTCTCTGTGATCATTCATGGTTTCTTTGATCTGCAATAATACAGTCTCTGATTCTTTCTGGGATTCTTCCATAGTCTTAGTCTCTTGGCCTTTCTCATGGTTTTCTTGTCTCATATTCATCTTTTCAACTTTAGCAATCATTCTAGGGCAGTCCAAAACTTCATAGTCCATAGCTTTACAACAAAGACAACTAGGACCTCTACCAGGGCATTCCTTATCAAGATGTCCCGATCTTCTGCAACTATAACAAAGAGTTAATCATCTCTTTCTTTTAAATGACCCCCAACCTTTCCAGTACTACGCATTGGGATCACAGTAACTAACCTACAAAAAATTATTTCTAGGATCCTGCATCCATTTTTTAGTCCAAACATTCTTTGTATGCATAGGAATAACATATCTTTCATTATTTCTATCAGATCTATTCATATCAAATCTTATTTCTTCTAATTGTGCCCTAGTTTTCAGGCTAGGACAAAATTTATCAAACATACCTAGATTCATTCTTTCGAAGAAAAAAAAAATCACTTATCTTACCTTTATCAGAGCACAAAGATTTAAGATCTTACTTTTTTTCTTTAGATCAAACTTCTCTTCTTAGCACAGAGCTTCGCAAGTCAAGTAGAATACTACATACTAGGGAAACAAATCTACGCACAGAGATTTACCTTTTCTTCAGTTCCCACCAATCACAGTTTCAGGTCCCAGCAATGGAACCATTTGTTGGCACAGGGGAAAACCCAGGGTTCAACGCTTCAATAAAGCATCAAAAAAACCCTAACTATCGGCCCTTTCAGCAACACCTGCGAAGAAGATGAAGTCTCACCCGAGGTAGAGGCGGGGGTGGTTGCAGAACTCAAGTGTCTACAACCTATCTAGGACACAAATCTGTGATTATAACACTTAAAAAAACACTTATCAGTTAATATTCATCAACATTTAACTCTTATTCACATCGCAGGTAGGAACCCTAGTTACAAAGCAACGCAGTATTCAACAAGATCTAATACGTCTAGCACTTAGCACATCGAAATAGATCAAATATAGAATTCATTCACTTTACTAAGCACTAAGCTATTATATCATATGCATCTACATATATCATTTCACTAAGTATACATCACATCAATAACATAACAACCATAATGCACAAAGCAACCACAACACAGGATATACGTGGTTCACCCCAGCGTGGGGCTACGTCCACCAACTCTTCTTCTCTTTATTGTCTTTTGTCAATCATCCACATGCACAGAGCCACAAAATCCTACTCCATATAGGATAGGAGATCTATGTGAAACTCGCTAGATACTCCTTTCCCAAACTAGGTTACAGCACATATCCCTCTTACAATCTGCATAAATCCTTCTTACAGTCACTTGCACTTAGCTCTGCAAGTGTTCGACATAATATGCACAAAGCATTCACAACTATTCGCACTTAGCTCATCGGTCTATCATCAACTTAGCACATTGGCCTCTTCCTACATCGCCTAGATATCTATATATACATTACAAAAGGGCCAAAAAATGGGTGAACCCATGGTCCAACATCCCATACCTGTTACATAAACCCTAATCCCAAAACTGCCCTAAAAAGGGGTCAAGATCTCGTGATCTCTGCTTCGACTTGCGCTTCGCCTTCGACCAGCTTATCGAAGTCCCAACATGGTCAAACTTGACCAAGGATCTCCAAAACTTTTTCAAGGTCCAACAATCATCTGTTGGACTTCTTAAGGGTTGGAATTTTGAGAACCTTCCTTTAGCTTGATCAATTCTTCCTTGAGTGACTTGTTTTTATTTCTTTCTCTTTTTAGCTAACTTAGGGCACTGATAAGTTCTGCCTCGAGATCTACTTCACCTTCTTCTTCATAATCTTCTTCATCATTTTCAAACTCCATAAAGAGTACTCTTTATGAAGCATTTTCACTATTGTCATCCTCATCTGATGAGGAACAATCTTCTTTTGAGTAGAGGCTTTTCTTAAAAAAAATAAAAAAATATTCCCTTTTGATATTTCTTGTCTTTCTTAGGAGCTTCTTCATCATAGCTATTTATATTCTTAGGATGAGGACATTTAGAAGCAAAATGACCAATTTTACCACCGTTAAAACATATTAAGGGAAGCATACATTTATACTTCCTAGTTCCTCTCTTCAACTTCCTTACAAAGTTGACTATTTCTTTATCTTCATCTAAATCATCACCGCAGTTGCAATTTGGATTTGGTTTTTCCTTATTCTTCTTTGTCTTCTTGGATTATTTGAAAATTGCTTCCTTCATGGATGGATTATCTGACTTTATTCGCATTTCATAAGCTGTGAGGATTCCATGTAACTCGTCCATGCTCAATGTAGCAATATCTACTCTTTCTTCTAGGGATGAAATATTAGGATCAAATATCATTGGAAGAGACCTTAGTACCTTTTGAACAATGACTGGTTCTTTAATTTCCTCTCCCAGACCCTTAATAGTGTTCACAATTTCATCAAATCGTAGAAAGTAAGCTACAATATCTTTAACTTCCTTAATTTTCAGTTGTTCAAATTGACCTCTATAAGTTTGAAGCTTGGCCCCTTTGACTTTGGAATCTCCTTCGTAAACATTTTGAATTTTTTCCCAAATATCCTTTACAAAGTCACAATGCATGACCTTGACATATATTGAATCAACCAGGCCATTCAAAATAGCATTTTTAGCCTTAAAATTGTTTTCATTGAGTTTATTTCCATCTTTATATGTTGGGGGAGTTGAAGGTACCTTGTATCCATCTACTATTGATTATCAGACATCAAATCCATGTTCTTGCAAAAACGTTTTCATCCTTCTATTCTAGAAGGCATAATTTTGACCATCAAACATTGGCGATCCATTCTTAGTGAAACCCATGATCTACCTTCTAGTGGTTAGACTGATTTTGAAGGACCTTCTCTGATACAAATTATTGGAATACTGAGATGGGAGGTGAATTAGTATTATGCATTTTTACCACTTTTAATCAGAATATGTAAACATCAATTATCAACAGTATATCACTTACCATTGCATTCAAGATATTATGAACAATGTCATTAAACAACACATAACCACAGATACACAATATTTTTACTTGGAAACCCAAATGGGGGAAAACCACAGAATGATTTCTTATATATCAGAATATTACATTCATAGGAAACACCAACTTACAAAATTATTTGAAACCAACTGGAGGGAGGCACCAACCCCCTGTTTACAAGATCAAACCTAAAGGAAGCTACAAATCCCTAGATTCTCCAGCTCCAACTAGAAGGAGGCTCTAACCTGAAGGAATCTACGACTCCCTATATTCTCCAACACCAACTGGAAGGAGGCTAAAACCCCTTTTCCTTGCCCCTTTCTTCCTCCCTGAAATATAAATGGAGACTCAACCTTTCACTGTCACTATCATTGTCAGTATCACTGCCACTGTCATTGTCACTACATCATTGTCATTGACCATATCGATTCACATAAATCATATGCCAATATCACCAAGAACGTATCTTAAACATATGCCCAACATCACCAACATATGCCTCGAACCATATGCCAAAAATGTACCTCAAGCAAGTTTCATATCATCCATGATCAACCATAAACCATGTACCATAAATATACCTCAAATCATATGCCAAAACTATCCAAGATACACCTCAAACCATGTGCCAAAATCACACCTTAAGCATGTGCCAAACCATCCAAGATATGCCTTAAGCATATACCATAAATACCAAGATAAAACACATAGAAAACATACCTTTAATCATGTAATCAACCTAGTTCATAAGATCACAACCAACAGACCTTCCCCAACTTCTACATCAAGATGATAGCATCTTCATTAACCTTTCCTTCATCCTTGATGGACAAAGTTGAGAAACTAGCGGTGCCTCACTTGATGAGTTACGTTCAACCCATGGGGGCCTCGCTGGACACCTTATATCTGACCTACAAGGACCTTATCAATTAGGGTTTTCAAATAACCCTTCTCCCACCTGCATATCGAAGACTTTTCTCCTTCACACTCCTTCACTTCCTCATATTCTCTACCTCGTACTTACTAAGAGATCACATACTTTCTTGGTTGGTTTATCAAAATGATAAGCTCTTGATGAGTATTTATATTGTTTCAAGTAACTCATTTACTTAACTTTAGGGTTGACCTGTCACTTCTTGTTTACAACAATGTTTCTCCTTTAATTAATTTTTGGGTTGACTTATAACTTCTTGTTGAAACCATTTAGGGGCTTCTTACCATACTCTGGGGCTTCATCTTTAAGAGGTTGTAACTTCTCAACCATGAGGCACTACATGGCGTACCACCTACCATTGGAAAGGACATGAAAAGGTCTATCCAACTACAAGGGTTTTGAATACATTATCAATATTTTATGTCATGTTTTTCCTCAAACAACTTTGGGCTTCATGACCACACCTCAAGGATTCTTGTAGACTTCTTCAAAGCATCTTCCCTTGACGGTCATTCTTAAAGATACACCATAAGGGGACCACTTTGGAGACTTCTTAAAATACACCCATCACTTCTATATGATTCTAGACTTATTCCAGGTTAGACATCAATGACAACCAATTTTCCAACAGTGTATTTTACCATTTTACTCATACAGTGAATACAATTCTTGATTATCTTCTCTCATCTCTTCTCTCCTTCTCTCAATTTGCAAGATTTGTGCGAATTGTTGTTAACTATATTATCTATTCAAGTTTCACCACAATTCTACATGCATGCTCAGTTAATTAACACATCGTGTTAGTTTAGGCCAACATATCGTGATTGTGAATTGAAAACTTTTAATAATGATTTTATGTAATCAGTCTTGACTCTTGACAATAGAAACAAAAGTCAAGTCTTGAATCTCTAGAATTCAACATTTCTCTAGAGTTATCTATGTTTTATCCAATGTTGGATTGAATGTTTCAAACAATCCAGGTGTGTAAATTAGTTGTTTGATGGAGCCAAAGTGATGAGTTTGACACTTTAATACAAGATAATCATAGTTTGTTGTGTAGGCCAATCTAAACAAGAAAGAAAGTATACTTCCATCTACCATTGTATCTGACCAATTTTTGGATTGTATTTGGCATTGCACCCATGTATCGAGCAGAGAACTAAGTTGAATTCTGAAAAGGATCTATGTTGATTAAACGGACAAACCATAGGTCCATCGTTTATGGATCATTTAGAGGCATTAGTTAGGTGTTTTTTAGGATGGAACATGGTGGGAAAATGAAAAGGTGATCTTGTATCATTTTACAAATGAATACATTGAACTTAATTTCCATGCAAAAACTACAAACTAAAACATTTCATGGATGAAAAACAAGGTTATTGATGGAGGTCAAGGTCTAGGATGTGGCTAGGGAATAGTTTTATCTTGATTTGGGGCATCAGATACAAATAAGGAAAAATATCAGTGTGGAGTAGAAATGGAATTTAGGGCCATGACGATCAAGAAGAAGAGGAACATGGATAACATGTATGGAGCTTAGGTCAAGGAGTGTGTTTATAGGTGCAGATCTGTTTGTGGGGAAAATTTGTGGGAACAATTTATGGCATTGATTCGACCAAGTTATGGAATTCATCTATTTCATGTATATGATCATAGTCACTGAATAAAAATAAATTGTTTGTAAAAAAAATTATAACAGATGAATGTGGTAGAATGATCACACACGACAAGTTTATGCAGGTTTTATGCTTCATGGTAGGATGATCGTTTTTTACTGAGGTAGCTTGACCAAGATAAAGTGAACTAAAGAAAAGTGGTATATGGGATTCTTTTAACCAAGGTGAAAAGTGATATATGGGATTCTTTTAACCAAGTTGAACCCCTTCAGCTTCTCAAAATGGAATCTCAGTCTTTCCTCTTTGAACTGTTGCACCATGGAATATTTAAGAACAATAACATAGTTCTAAATCTATTTGAAAAGGATGGGAGTTGATTTGTCAAGGCATGAATGGTGACTATGGAGGATGAAAGAGTTGAGTATTGAGTTGATCTGATTGAGGGTCATCCAATCTAGGAATCACCTCGATTCGATCTACATGGAATTCTATCAAGAGTCAACACAGAGGAGATTGAAGGGGTCACTCCCTGATCTGTATTTAGGAGCGAAACGAACTGATTAATAGACTGGATACAATAAACACGGAGATATGAAGAATAACACATATATCCAGTGAACAATATCTTCTATTGAATAAATGAAATAGGTTGAAACTTTAAAATTGCATCACTAAAACACTTGCTTGAATGGTGGTATATATCTCTGAGAAGAGATGTGGTTGCTACATGCATCCTTTTGAGAAGAATGATTACAATGAGGATCTAGAGGCATTTTTTGTATTACTCATGAATTCCAAAACCCTAGACATCCAAAACCCTAACCCTAGGAGGTGAAATGCCAAAAGTCATGTGGGCCCCTATTGGTAAGTTGGTACCTCAACTTCTCGGCGTCATAAATTTTGCATGCAACATCCATTTTAGGGGCGTGATATCCTGTTGGAAAGGTCTTTCAGAGAACTACAAATTTTTCCATCAAACTTTGACTCTATTTACAGTTTGATTGCGACGAGCCAAAAAAACATTGTTTAGGGATCCAAAATGACCCTGGAAGTACAACAAGATGTGTTGACATGAAAACATTCAAAATAATCCAGTTGGATTAGGTCAGAGACCACCAGTAACCATCTAGAAGATGTGTAGGGCTTCATACAACCCCATAAGTGTAGAACCCACAATTACAAAGAAGTACAGAAGAACATGTTGAACTAAAAACAGACAAGCAAAGCTAGTTGGAATAGGTCGGTGGCCACCAATATCCACCTGGATCAATCCTCCCCACTTAGGAAGAAATGGTCTCCATTGCGTTGAGTTCCCCCATTAGGTGAGGAAACTTTTTTTGTATTTGGCCCCGAGTGAGCCACTTGTCGTGGTGTAGGAGCTGGCTTGCCTTGAAAACCCGATAAAGTTGGATCCTTTATTGGCAACTTCCCTTGACCTGTGTGTCCATTATCTGATTAGTGGATGTTTGTTCCATGCATTCAGGGTTGATCTCAAAATAATTTCTACTCATAGCCTTGGTGATAGTGTAAGGCCCATAGCAAAGTGGGTGGAGCTTCCAATGGGGCCCTATGAGATGCTCCTTCTACAAATGTAACCATACTTTTTCACCAACCAGAAACTAGTGTGGTACCCTGTGTTGATCATGGCACTACTTGTACTTAGCATTGGATTTCTACAAAATATCCTGGACCTGTTGGAAGATGTGCTAAATCCACTCAATGAATCTGGTGGTTGTTTCGATAGATTGATCATGGGAAGAGTATGTCTATGTTGTGGAAAGAGGTAGTGAAACATCAATGGGACCTAAGGGTTGGAATCCTAGCCCCACCTGAAATGGGGATATGTCTGGTGGAGCTATGGAGAGACCTATTGTAACTGTGTTGAACATAGTGGAGACTCTCATCCCATGTGCATGGATGCTTGGAGTCGTACATGCGCAAGATGTGCACAATCATCCAATTGAAGACCTTTTTTTGGTCATATGTTTGGGGGTGGAAAGCAGTGGATTTCATGATCTTGGTGTCCACTAGTGACCAGATACTCGACAAAAATGTGATGAGGAACATATTTTCCCAATCGGAGATGATGGTCTACGGTATCCCAAAATGGACCCACCCTCATTTGAAGAAGAGATTTGTAGTATCTATCATTGTGATGTTCTTCTTGCAGGCTGTGAGGATGGCCATCTTCAAAAATTGATCAACGACCAAAAATACGTAGTCATTTCCTTGCTTGGTGGATGGAAGGCTAGACATGTAATCCATTGAGATAGATTCTCAAGGCTTCTAGGGAGTAGGAAGAGGGGTGTATAAGCATTTCTTCTTGATGGATGGCTTGGAAATGGCATAGGCAAGGCAAGATCTGAAATACTTGTTGATGTCTTGTCGAATTTTTGGCCAATAAAAATGTTTCTAAAGAACGACCACATTTTTCTCCATGCCAAAATGTCCTGCCATCCAACTGTAGTGGGATTCCCAAATAATCTTTGCACGCTCGCTTGTAGAAACACAGAGATGGCCCAGATGGAATAATAGTCTGTCCTAAATGTGAAAATAGGTGACAGTCACGCATGTACCCAAGAGCTTATAGGTGGTGGCAAAGTCCAGATATTGATGATAAATTTGGGGCCACTTAGATGCCTCATGTCCATAAGAATGGAGCACAGTGGTGAGTGTCGAAACAAGAGGTCGACTGAGGTAATCAAAGAAATGATTTGAGATCCCTATCTTATACTTGATCTTGAGATGGAACTATTGCAGGTAGGTGGACCACTTCTGATGGAGGTTGTTCTACAATTTCTCCTATGTCTGTATGAACTGTAGAGGCTTGTGATCAGTGTGGATGATCATATCCTTTCCAAGAATGTAATGTTTCCATTGACGAAAGACTTGTATAATGGAATACATTTCCTTGTCATAGGTGGGGTATTTATGGATAGTATATGAGTGTGTCTCACTATGGTATTCCACTGGATGATCGTACTGAGTGAGAATTGTGCCTACAACATAGTCAGATACATCAGTCTCAATCTCGAACGATTGTTGCAGATAGGGTAAGGAGAGTACTGGAGATGAGCACAAATGATGCTTCATATCATCGAATTCTCGTTGTTGTTCCTTTCCCCACATGAACTTTTCCCTGTCACCGCCCTTGTTGACCTAGTTGAGGGCCCATGCAATATGGGAGAATCCCAACACAAACCATTGGTAGAAGTTGTCCAGTCCCAAGAAGCTCCAAATCTCGGTCAGTGTGGTCAGGGCTGGCCAGTCACGAATGACTTGGATGTTAGCTAGATCAACATGTACCCAATGCTCATCAACAATGTAGCCCAAGTATTGGACTATGTTCATGACAAAAGAGCATTTTTCCAAGTTGGAATATAGCTTGTGCTATCACAGAGTGCTCAAAACCTACTGAATATGTCGCATGTGCTCCTCCCAAGTTTTGTTGAAGATGAGGATGGCATCCAAATATACCACCACAAAGGAGTGGGTGAAGGGTCTCAATACATCATCCATCAACCTCATGAAAGTGGATGGTGCATTTTTTAAGCCAAAGGGCATGACCAACCATTCGAAGAGACCTTCTTTAGATTTGAAGGATGTCTTCCATACATCAGTTGGTTCGATGGGAACCTGGTGGTAGCCAGACTTTAGGTCAATCTTGCTGAAGAACTTTTCCCCCTTGAGTTGGTCAAGAAGGTCATCAATCCTGGGAATGGGGTACCAGTTCCTGATTTTGATTTTGTTTAAGGCTCTGTAATCAATGAAGAGTCACCAAGTCCCATCCTTGTTCTGCACCAGTGAAATCAGGCTTCCGCAAGGGGAGGAACTGGGTCTGATGTGCCCCTTTTGAAGAAGCTCTTGGATATGATGCTTGATTTCTTCATTTTCCATCAGTGAGCAATGATAGACTGGTCCATTAGGTAGAGCTACATCGGGGGTCATATCAATTGGATGCTTGACTTGGTAGTGCATCCGTACCTCGGTGGGTGAGGAGAAGATGTCTATGTATTCTTCCACGATCCCATATAGTTGCTTCTGTTGCAAAGAGAGGCTTTGTGTAGAGGCCACAGATTTGGCGAAGACCTTCTACTTATTGTGAGAACGGATCACAAAGAAGACTAACTTCCCGATCTGTGAAATGACCTTACTGCATTTCTTAGCAAAGATTAAAGAAATAGCGGTAGGCGGCGCTACCTCTAGTATCTTGTACAATTGTCTACCCAAAGTAATAATAACATTTCGGGTTCTAGATTCATACACATCATGACGCTTCCACAAATATGGTTGTCCTAAAAGAACATCACAAACTTCAAGGGGATCAATATCACAAAATACCTCATATTTGAAAGGCTTGATGTCGTGGGGTAGACGACACTTTTGATTGACATGGATATCTCTTCCTTGTTGAAGCCAGCTGATGGTGTAGGGCTATAGGTTTAGTGTCATTGGAAGGTTTGTCTTCTTAATGACCTTTGTTGAAGTCAAGTTCTTCTAACGACTGCTATCAACAATAAAATGAAGCAGAGCCCCCTTCACCCACAGTTGTGAGTGAAAGAGGTGTTCCCCTTCCTCTGGTTCTTCTGGTTCGATTGGTCATACTTTGGTGGTAGCGACGATGGAAGTGGGTTCAACATCAATAATCTACTTCCCTCCTTCAGGAATTTATTCAGAATCTAAGTTGGAATCTAAATTGGAATCCTTCAGCTCGACCACGAGTGACTGCTTGGAGTGGCATTATTCAATGTTGTGCCAAAGGATTTTATGGTACTCGCATAATTTTCTCGTGTCCTTCTTCATATTCTCATTTCCCTTATTTTGTTGTGGCTTGGACCGGTTGTCCTGAGAGCGGTCATTTTGGCTCGGTCCCTTGATGTGTGGGTTGGGGCCGCCTTTTCCCTACTTCGGCTGTGAGGAGTTCTTAGATCCAAACTCTCACCTCTTCTGCTTAAATTTTTGCTCGATCTTGACAACATATCTATAAGTCATGCCCAATGAGGAGATATCTAGAAACTCCATTTATGTTTGAATGTATATATGCAAACAGTCATGGTATTTGAGCACCAGATGACGCTCAGAGTCTTTGATACCCAATTTGGTGCATAGGGTATGGAAAATATTGGTCCTAACTTCTTGTACCCATATCTTGTCGGGGACATGCACGAAGAAAAATGAATGAAGAGTAGACCACTTTGATACCACTGATCCAGATTTAGGAGAAGAATGAATTGATTAACAGACTGAATATAATAAACACATAGATATGAAGAATAACATAGATATCTAGTGAACAATATCTTTTATTGAATAAATGAAATAGGTTGAAACTATAAAACTGCAACACTGAAACACTTGCTCGAATGGTGGTAGCTATCTCTGAGAAGAGATGTGGCTGCTACATGCATCCTTCTGAGGAGAATCATTACAATGAGGCTCTAGAGGCCTTTTTGATATTACTCATGAATTTCAAAACCCTAGACATCTAAAAACCTAACCCTAGGAGGTGAAACGCCAAAAGTCATGTGGGCCCCTATGGGTAAGTTGGTACCTCAACCTCCCGAGGTCGTAATGTTTGCATACGACGTGTTAGCGCTTTGTAAATTTCCAAGAGGTTGTTAGGAAGAAGAAATCTACGAGAGGTAACTTTATCCAACCGCTTTTGAAGATGGGATCTAGCCCTTCCAACTTCATAGAGGGATCTCTCTACATGATTTAGATAGGTTTCGAATTTTTAAATATTAGGCTAGGTAAATAAATAAGTTGGTTTTATTGTCGAGTTGGTTGAGACAGTTTACACACCCATTGGGCTATGGGGTCTGTGTCGTAAAGATGAAATCCAAACCAGAAAAACAAGGGAACCTTTCACTGGGCGAGATAATATAATCACTGGATTCTTTAGTAGCATAAATGAGGAATAGCAGAAAAGATGAGAAAGACAATTACAACAAAGAAGCAGTTAAGAATTTCTTTATTGTAAAATGAGAAGATAAACACTTAAATCTTTTAAGTCGGGAACAGGGTATACGGGATAAATCCTGCAACGTTCGTTACTTCCAAAGATTAGATTTAGAAAACAATGTGATAACAAAGCAAGAATAACATTTAACTTAGAGAGAAAAACATCAGCAGTGAATACACGCAAGAATCCTGTAAAATCCCTCTTTGTATTAATGGGAGATCTCTTCAAAAATATTATAGTCTGATAGATTCAGGGTGTGAAGATCAACAACCCTCAATACTTCGAAAGATGAAGTATTTATAATTCAAAATTACAAACAATCCTGTCATCAAAGACCAGGACGTGCTAAATCTATTTTTAGCCTAACTAACTTAACAAATTACAAAAATCTAGGAACTGCTTGATGATGTGTCGTAACTGCATGCTGATTTCTGGGTGGGCCGTTGGTGAGGCCTCTGCACGACCTCATCTGACTGGACAAATGACTAGGCTGGAACAGCTCATCAACTACTTGATCAGATCACAGAGTTCCTCCCATTGAAGATGAATGGGCACGTTGAGTTTGAGTAGCCTTCGATAAACTTTGTCCATTTCTGTGTACTTGGCGAAGGTAGGTTTGGTGATGAAGATGTATCGAATCTCATGTTGAATACTAATGTCCCACTGAAGTGCATCTAGAAACGCCTTGCCAGTGATGCTGCCTTGAATTCCTGCAAACTTTGAACTATCCTTAGCCACATCGGCCAGTCTCTTTTTGTAGTCTGGGAGTGTCATCAATTTGTCATTGATTACCTTCAGACCAGGAAGACCTTTCTTCTGTAGAGCCTCAATCTTACTAAAAAATCTTTGTACCCCTAGGTCCATGGCCTGAACCTTTTCTTCCAGCTGATGCATTAATCCTCTCTTGGTCAAAACTCTTTTGACCTCGAGGATGGTCTCTGTTCTATCCTCAATTTTCAGCGCTTCCAGCTCCTCCCTGGTCTTAGAATTTAAGAACTTGATGATTCCGTTAGCCTGTGTTGGCATCTCTCCCAATTCTGATCTGATCTTCTCAATGGCTTGTTTGCTTCTCTGCACCAATTCATTCTGCTCAAACATGATCTGTATCATGGGCCATATCTCGTTCATGGACTTGGTGATGTCTGTCCATACACTTTCTTTAACCTCAGCCAAAGTTTTACCTACCACTGTTTGCTTCCGGAGCTGTTGTAACTCTTGTTTGAGCTGGTCTGACACCTGCTTTTCCTTGGAGAGGCTGATCTGAAAGGAAGATTTGAGTTCCTGAACATTCTCAATCTCCTTTTTGAGCTTGCTGATATCTGTTTCCTGCAAGTTCATATTTTCCATAGACTTAGCCAATTCGGCTGTCTTTTCCAGAGATGTCAGTGGATTTGTCGATGGGACTTCTGCTACTGATGCTGTGCTCACTCCTCAAAGTGGAACTTCACTCAATGGAATGACTTCCATTGGATTTAGTTCTTCTTTCTCTTTCACCAGCTTCTCCATCTCAGCTTCCATTTCCTTTAGTTGTGCATTCTACTCCATAATTAGTTTGAGCATCTCATCTTTTTCTCCCTCCACCTCTTCTATTTCCTTCGACTGTGAATCCTCTGTGGGTGGGAATTTCAATTGTTTCCTTAAGGAGGCTATGTCTGCATTTTTCTTTTTAATCATCTCCTCAGCTGCCTTCACGTTCGATGGATCGTACCCGATCTTAAGGACCAATTCCTCCAAAGTCTTGATTATGTTATCCTTGGCAAAGGACGATATCTTCTCTAACTTCAATTGTGTTTGAATGTTGTTCAGGGACACTTGCAATTTGGACGCAGTAGTGGAAGCATGCTCCAGAGTATAGAAGACCATTTCCCATGTTTGCTTGTGCAGATCCATCTGATTGTTTGGGTGCACATCCTTTGTCTAGAATTCAAAGGTGTCCCTTTTGTAATCAGTGATTACCTTTGGATCTAGCACATGTGCTTCGAGGAATGCCATATGCATTCTGCCCTTCTCAGTGTCAAATGCCGATAGCAGCCTATGTTGTGCAGTTGACGTCTACTTCCAGAACTGGGCACAAGTGTTGCTGGTCAGGGTCTGGTTCCTTTTCTTGATTAGCTCATATTTTTCAAAGATGCTCAGCTTCGGTCCTACCTTGCCTGGCTGGGTGGTCGATGGAGAATCTGTAGACTTCTTCGGCAACGCTAAGGTTATGATATGCTGGAGGCTTGCACTAAGGGGTGTCCTATCAACCTTGATCACTGTAGTAGCGGGGACTTCCTTTTCCCCAGTCAGGTGAGGAGCTGAAATGATTTTAGACCTCTTGGTATGCAATTGGAATTCTTTTGATGACACCTCAGTGACAGACGGAGATGAATCTTGCCTAGGCCTTTTCTCTTTCGGAACCTGTGGTGTGGTTGTTTGCGATACAGTGGTTGGGGGATCCTTTTGTTCTGCTTCAACCAAAGTGTTAGGTTCCCATACTGTCTGGTTTGCAAATTTCTCGACTTCAAGCCTAGATTCGTGGACATATGGGATGTTCTTGTTTTTCACCCTCATCTCAAAGATAATCCCACATGGATTGTAATGCCATGGGAAACTCATGAAGAACTTCATTTCCTTCAGCAACCTGTCTGCTTCTTCTCCAGCGCCACAATTGTTGCAAATGAAAGAGCCAATCTACCCTTTGATTCTAAGTTGTTGCTTTTTCTTTAGTGACACGAAGTGAATGTCATCAGAGTTTATCATCTGCCTTATATACTCCAGGGAAAAAATTCTGACAGGTAGGTATTTGGCCAGCTTATACGGTGCCAACTCACACTCATATACTCTGATCTCAGTGTGATTTTGGTATAAATACCAATCACCTATCTTTGTGTGATTCGAGAGATGCAAGATCCTCTGAACTTCATCATTTATCCTAGGCTCGGGCCGGCCGCTAAGCATACTTACCATTGGGTGGTAGAATTGATCGATGATCTCCTTGAAACTGAACTCTGTGGAGTTATGCTTGAGCAAGGAGGTCCATGCGGTCACTGCCTGGGGTCTACCATCTCCATCCATCTTCTGCATGGAAAAAGAAAATTTGTCCGCTTGGAAGAAGACGAACAAGTACGCCAGTATGGAAGAGTACCGGAACATGTCGTCCGTGGCGAAATTTACAAACTGTTCGTGAATATTGTTCTCCAGGAACGTGCTGAATTCGAACTGGGTAGTGGGCTTCTCGTCGGTGTAAAAAATGGATAAAAATCCCAAAATGGGTTCATCTACCCACTGATCTGAATAGTATCCCAACAAGGCGCATAGGGACGAGATGATCTGGTTTCCTTTGGTCGAAAACATGGAATAAGGATAAGGGGGATTTGTGGAGGGAAATTGAGTGGATGGTGGGAGGAAAAGCTCAAATATTTGATCTCTTTGGGGGAAGGTCATTTTCTAGTATAATTCTATGAGAATTTCAAGGTTGAAAGGTGATGCAGAGTCAGCTCGGGGGCTTTGCATCATTTGGTCGATGGATTCAGGCGTGATGAGGAACAAAATTTCTCCAGACGAGGAAACGACGGCTCTTTTCTTGGGAATGTAGTGGGCTTGGCACTTGAGGGCAAACTCTGGAAAAGGGTGAATCTGAGGAAAGAGATATAGGGGTAAGTTGGACTCCCAGAGTCCAATTTCATCACTCTGGTCCAGGAAAACTTCCTTGAGCCACGACTGAAGGTCTGCGAAATCAAAATCGTACTTTGTATCTGTGATTAAGCGATCTTTGTTGGCCAGTGGATCCTATCAAGGTTGACAGGAGGTGGGAGAAATGGATTCTCCTCCCCTTCTGCTTGTTTTGACTTTGGCACCATTACTGCAACAGTACCTGCAAGAAAAACAACGTTAGCGGGGGCAACTGTGGATGGGGAAACTGACTATAACGGAGGAGAAAACGGTGTGAATTTCTCTGCTGCGATGAGTGGGTAAATGGTGAAAGTAGGAAGAATAAGGGTAGTTTTGAGTAAATGGGTGTCCATTGGGTGCGGGAGATAGGTCAGCTGGTTAACGGATAGGTTATCCAGTAATAAATGTCCAACGGATCACTTAGAGTGTAAGATGGCGGGTGACAGTGACTGAGGGATACGGATGTGTGAAGTGGCGGTTACTGATTAGGGTAAAAATCATGGTGAGGGGGCTTGCCAAGAGCGAATGGGGGGAAAGGACTGACAGAAATTATGGGACGTGACTATTTCGGGAAAGGTGGATGATGAAATCACGAGGTGACGAAGGTATGTCAGTCAGTAGGAGGCGATGGGACTCGGGACCGGTAGATTGATGCCACGTATAGATAGGGGCTCGCCAGAGGAAATATTCCATTCCGGACCCCCCCCCCCCCTTCAGTTAAAGGCATATCAGTCGGGGGGGTCCGAAAAGCACCTTGAACCGTTGATCTGTGCGCTTGCTTCTTGGCCGCAAATCTGGGTGCGTTCTTTATCACACATTTTGGACCCCCCCCCCCTCCATTAAAGGTAGAATGGACGGAGGGGTCCGGAATCCAATATTGATTGTAGATCTACGTGCTTAAACCTGAGTCGTCTAGATACGCGCGGGTCTTATCATCAATTCTGGATGCCCCCCCCTCCGTTAAAGATAGAACGGTCGGGGGGGTCTGGAAAGATCTATTCACCGTAGATCTGGGTACAATCATCCAGACCATTGATATATGAATGGAGCATAAGTGAGGGCACGGAAAACACATGCGCCGAGAAACATAGGATAAGTGCATTTCACGGGTTTTTTCCCAAGGCTTTTCACGTCTACACCACCAAGGGGTTAGTCAAAGAACCTTTTAGGTATCCAAATCATGGTGTAACATTGATCATCAAGTTGGTTTTATTGAAGTAAAGATACTAGCCTATATTCTAACCTATTTTACTATGACAATTAACCTAGATTAAACTGTTGGGTTAAGAATTTACTCTACCCTGGGGCTATCTGACCAAGATTAGACAGTCTGTCCAGATTTATTCACTAATCTAACCTAGACACTTTGGCTAAGATTAAACGGTTTAGACAAACTTATTCACTAACCCTATCAACATCAATTTAAAGAGAACTTGGCCATGCTTGAAAGGTATGGACCAAGTTACTATTATTGCATGGGGATTTATTGAAATTCTTTTATGCCCTCTTTTCTTTTTCTTTCTTCTTTTTCTTTTCTTTTCTTTTTCTTTGTTTTCTTTCTTCTTCTTTTTTCAAATTATTTGCAGAATGAAAAATCATTTGTCAATAAAGACACTAGAGATAGATAATATTCCAGTCACCAGTTGATCCTATAACTTATAGGGTGATAACAGCGGCTCCACCTGGGGATGGTACTTTCCCTGTGAAGTGCCAAGAATCCTGGTTCCTGATGTTTTGAAAATTTCTTCCTAGTCACCTTCGTTGATTGATTGGTTTTATTCTCAAAAAATGGGAGAACAGTGGTCAGTGGCTTAGGGCCTTCTCTTCAGGCTTCAACCAGCTGACTAAAGTTATTCACTCAGAAAATGCAAGCGAAAAATAAAAATGGTATGTACAATGGAGAGTGAAAATTCGAGTCTCTACTGAGGCGGTACATAATGCTTCAGCATTCTGCCATTTACAGGTCCTCCTGGCAGATCTGTCCCATCAACGTTGTTTAGCAAGAAAGTGTTGTTTCCTCTGAATGCTTGAATCATGAATGGTCCCTTCCACAGACTATCGAATTTTCTGTGCTTTCCCTTGTCTTCATTTCTGGCATCCCATCTCAGCACCAAGTCTCCTAGCTCAAAATCATCCTCCTTGGTTCTTTTGTAAAAAATCTTCTTGATGCTTTCTTGGACTACCTAAGTCTTGTTGAAAACTTCTTCCCTAGACTGTTGCAAATGAATCATCTGATTGATCCTTCTCTGTAAGTCATTTGGCTCGGCTTGTATGTCTTGAAGCAATTTCATGATCGGGACTCCTAAGGAAGTGGGGAAAACTGCTTCTGTTCCATAAACCAGCTGATATGGTGACATACCGATAGACCTTTTGGTGGTCAGTCTATCAGCCCATAATGCGAACACCAACTTGTTATTCCACGACTTCTTTTTTTCCTGCAACGTCTTCTTGATGATGTTTACCAAGGTTTTGTTTGAAGATTCCACCAGCCCATTCCCCTGAGGGTAGTAAGATGTAGAATGTCCCAAACCAATGTGATACTAGTTGCAGAAATCTATGAGTTTCTTCGATAAAAAAGGAGCTGCATTATCAGTTATAATCTTTCTAGGACATCCAAAGCGAGACAAGATATTATTTTCAAGGAATTTGATAATAACAGAATTAGTGGCTTGCCTGCTTGGTACTGCTTCGATCCATTTTGTAAAATAATCTGTGGCAGTGAGAATCCACCTGTGCTGGCCTGAAGAAGGGGGGTGTATTTCTCCAATGAAGTCCAATCCCCATTGCTGGAAAGGGGATTCAACTGAGATTGGTTTCAAGGGTAGAGGAAGGAGTTTCCTTTTTCCTTCAAACAGCTGACATTGATGACATGAAGTCACTATATGATGTACATCAGCAAATAGAGTGGGCCAATAGAATCTAGCTTTGAGGATTTTGTTGGTTGTGACCTTCCAGTTCAGATGGCCACCACATTCTCCTGCATGAAATTCTTGTAACACTTTGTTAGCTTCATCTTTCAATAAACAGTTTAACAAGATACCTCCAGGATCTTTCCAATACAGATTGCCTTCTAGAATACAAAATTTTAATGCTTTCAACTTCAAAAATCTAGCTTTAGTCTTAGTCAAACCAGGGGGAGCTTGTAAATTATGCAAAACGAATATAAGGTCTACGTACCATGGAGAGTTGATAAATACCTCTCTCATGCTTAGAGTCGTTGTCTCGCCCTGTTCATCTGCAGCAACTAAGAAATTAATGTCAAGAGCATGGAAATTGAATTCAGCCATTAATTTTGCTAGGCCTTGACCTTTAATTAGTTTCGTAGGCTTAATCTCTATGTCATATTCTAAAATGAAAGCAATCCATTTTCCTCTTCTTCCATCCGGATTGTCCTGGGTCAAAATGTCTTTTACTACCGCATTCGGAACATATGCAATGGTGTGGGAATGGAGAATGTAGACTCTAAAATCTTTGATGGCTTTTACCAAGGGAAAATCTTGTTTCTCCATTATCTTGTAATTCAAAGTAGCATCTCTTTATGTTTTACTGAAGAAAGCTATGGGCTGTTCATACCCTTCGTTGTTCTTTTGTAGTAATACCGCTGCAATGGTATGTTTGGAAACGAAAGAAAAAAGATAGAAATCCTTGGTAAAATCAGGACTGATCAAGACGGGGGCCTGTGTGAGTGCTCATTTGACTTGTTCGAAAGACTTCCTGGACTCGGTGTCCCATTTTATTTTTACATCCTTTTTTAACATATTTGTAATGTTTCTGAGGAGCTCTGCCATATTGGGTATGAATCTTCGTAGAAAATTTATTTTTCCGATAAAAGACTATAATTTTTTTAAGTTTCTTGGGTGTTCTAATTTTTGTATGGCCTCGATTCTGCTGGGGTCTATTTTGATTCCGTCCTTGGAGATTATGTGCCCTATAAGTTTGCCTTCCTCTAGTCCGAAAAAGGATTTTCTTAGGATTTAAAGAAATCCCAAACCTCCTGCATTTCTCAAAGACTCGTCTGAGATGCCTCAGGTGCTCGTCATCAGATTGGGAAAACACAGTTACATCATCCAGATAAATGATGATAAATTTACCTATCTCTTCCACAAAGGCGATGTCCATCGCTCTCTGGAAAGTAGCTCCAGGGTTCATCAAACCGAAAGGCATTTTCACATACATGAAAGTGCCCCATGGTGTAGTGAAAGCGGTTTTGTCTTGGTCATCTAGGTGAACGAGGACCTGATTATAACCCGAGAACCCATCCAGCAAAGAGATTCGACTGGATCCAACTACCCTTTGTATTATGTGGTCCATTTTTGGCAAGGGGTAATTGTCCTTCAGGGAGACCTTATTCAGATTTCGGAAATCAATGCAAAGCCTAATTTCCCCAGATTTCTTACATGTAGGGACCAAATTTGAGACCCAATTGGAAAAACGTAACGGGACTATGATTTTGGCATTGTACATTTTTTTGATTTCCTTTTCTATCAGAGGGAGTAACTTGGGATTGATTCTCCTAATTTTTTGTCTGAACAGTTTTTGATCTTCTTTTATTGGAATCCTATGTTGTATGATGTTGGTATCATAAGCTTTCAAATCCTCATAACTCTAGGAAAAAACATCTGAATATTCCTTGAACAACTCAATGTATTTGAGTTTTTGCTCAGGAGATAATGATTTGTACAATTTGACCATCCTGGGTTTCTCTTCTATCCCTATATTACAATCTTCTACTTCTTGTCCACTGGCTTCGATTTTTGGTTTTTTGGCTACGTCGTTAAAATCAAACAAGTCTTCTAAAGGAACTAGACCCCTCAGTAAAACATTACTTTTCAAATGCAGAACATCAGTCTCCATCTCATCATCACCTAATTCTCCTGAATCTACGCTATTTACACTATCATTTTCAAAATCAGATCTATTTACATTCTCATCTTCGTTCTCTAAATCTATATTTGTACATTCAAAATCATTTTTACACTGCAGAAAGTCTTCGATTTGATCATCATTACCAAACACTTGCCAGTACCTGATATTGTTGGGAACGGCTGGTCTGCACTTCACCTCTACCGTGTATGGGTGAGTTGAGCAAAAAGGAATCTTACATGTGGCTGCTGACGTAGCCAATCTGTCTGCCAAAATGTTTTGTCCCCTCGGCATTACCTGCAAATCAACTTCAGTGAAACATCTCAGGGCATCAAGAACAACATTCCTATAAGCTCTAAGACGGGGATGTTTCGCAGCATACTCACCTTTAATTTTCTTGATTATTAACTCAAAATCACCTCTTACCATAATCTGTTTGGCACCAACTCTTTTCAAAAGTTTCAGACCAAGCATCAAGGCTTCATACTCGGTGATATTGTTAGTGCATTGGAAATTTAATTTGTAATAATGGTTTTCTGAATACCTGGTTCTGTGATTGTGCAGCCAAACTCCCGCTCCAGCTCCTTCTTTGCTTACTGCTCCATCAAAATCCATACTCTAGAAATCTGCCGGTAATTCTTCAGTTATCACGTTTTTCTTTCTTTCTACCTCAATGATTTCTTGGCCTTCATCCGGACCAGATGTATCTTCTCCCAGTTGATTGATTTGTTCCTCTGTGTCACCATTGTTATACAGGATAAAATAATCCAAGTCAAAATGCGCGGAGTAAAGAGGATAATTGTGAGGTTTTTCTTGGCTACTGACCATGTATTTCATAAATGTTTCTCTGTATAGCCTTCTTTGTTGCCCGAAAACTGAGATAGTGGCATACGACATATCCAGATGTAGGGTACCTCTCAGTTTAGACCCCCAAAACCGGGATAGCAACATTCCGTACTTCGGGGGAATGTCTGCAACTACTACATCCATGACCATGCTCTTTGCAGGAATCTGAACCAAGGTGATACACAGGTCTTTGATCAAACCAATACATCTAACTTTATTGGAGTCAAATGAGTGTAAATCCTTGTAAGGTCTAGTGACCTCCAGTCCCAGTTTCTCCATCACTGCTTTAGGCATCAGATTATGGGAAGCACCCGAATCCAGCATAACATTATGCAAGATCAGGTCATGTATATTTAGACTGATGTAAAAAGGAGTGACAGCACCATTATCAGCTTGGCCATCTACTTCAAGTCTGAACAGAAGTTCAGGTTGATCATATGTAAGGTTCACAGTGTCTGAATGATTTTCTGATCCAACGGTTAAGGCCTTTGTACCTATATCAAGTTCGATGGTCAGCGCCTTAATCACTTGTAAACGATAAGCATCTTTGTTCATCAACTCGGAAAGTGGAATGGGAATTTTTACTTTGGCTAATTCCCCTTCAAGGATGAAAGGTGTAGGGGCTCTACTTTGGCTCATCAATTCTGGTTTGTCTACCACCTTCTTCTGGCCATAAGTACTTGGTTAATTAGATGATGAAACCTCAGGCTGTGGCGATATTTTTAGAATAGTAAGGTTTCTCTTCACGGGAACTTCGGCAGTGCTCTTCTCAGGAATCTTCTCGGCAGATGGTTCAGAGGCTTTTTTGGTTTCGACTACCTTCTCCGTTTCAATAGTCTTTTTTGGGGAACTTCCTTCTATCTTTTTACTTCGCAGATTGTACTGTCGGTGTACCTCCAAAATGGAATTTTTGAATGCCTGATGTTCGACATCTTCATCTTGTTCACTTACTTTTGTTTTATTGAGAAGAAAAAGTTCTTGCTCTTCTTGGGTAAGGAAAATAGCTTCGTTATCGTGAATGCCCATGAGATTTATGTGAGTATCCTCTAGTTCCTCGATCACTTCCTCTCCTTCATCAGCATAATTCTCTTGTAGGGGGGGTCTGATCTGTTGATCCGGTCCTCTCTGCTCTCTTTGATCCATAGGATCTCTCTGTCTGATTTGAGGAGGGTTTCTCCTGAACTTAGGATTCCGAACTGGAGGGGCTGGTGGGTTTTCTCTCTGTGGGTTTCTTTCTGATACCGTAAGTCTTTCCATCATTATTTCCATTGCTCTGGCCAAGGAATCCAATTTGGAATCGGAGGTTGACATGGAAGGTTCATCTTTAATGGTGACTCTCCTCTCTGACCTCTGTCGTGCCCTTTTTGCCAACAAATTGGCCTCCACACTTATTGTGCTTTTTTGCATGTCTTCCAGGGTGGTAGAATTTCTTTCCCTTAGTTGGTACAACATATCAGCGTCAAAACCATCAGGGAATTTTATCAATGCCAAACCCTGTGGAGGTTTGATTTCGGCTGGGATCGCATTGTACAAGTTATTGAAATGAGTTCAGTAATCTTGTACTGTCTCACCTTGATTTCTTCTGATATTTTCTTATTCCGACAAAATTTGGAGAGGGTTTTTCTTTACCTCCCATCTGTATAGAAAACTCCTTTGAAATGCGGTAAGGTCAAGGATTGAGGTAGTGCATAAACCTTTATACCATTTCTTACCGTCACCTATCAAACTTTGGGCAAACAATCTCATTTGAATGTCACCCTCATCTACTTCGTGCAGGTCAAAATAATCATTCATTTTGTCAACGTGTTGTTGGGCGTTCAAAGGTCCTATTCCATCAAACTGTGGGAGTCTCGTTTGATAGTCTTGGGGCATAGCGTGAAGAGGCACGGCCAACACCAAGGGAGTGTATCTGGCTACCATGATATGTGGAGGAGGTGGGATAAAAAACTGGATGATAGGTGAGGTAGCGATTGAAGACGAGGACGAGGAGGGACTGGCTAGCATTGAGGGAGTGTTTTGCGGTTTAGCAGCGGGAGATAAAACTTCAGGAGTCTGAGGTTGCAAAACGGTTGGGTCCAAAAAGATTTCAGTCACAAAACTATCGGATCTTGTCCTAACCAGGCTTTGTTCGGAAAGGGTGTCTAAGTCAGGGTTTTGAAAGGTAATGAGATCCCCTGAAAAGGAAAGGTACTTATGAAAGGGAGTATGAATTACTGAGCCTTCAGCTACGGTCTTTTTCCTGAGCAACTGTTCTGGGTTATCTGTTACTATCGTAGGTTCTGGGTCTAGATGATATCGAGTATAAACTTTCTTGGGAGCCAGATTTCTTTTTGATTTTTATATATATACTT
Organism: Picea engelmannii; assembly: GCA_009831015.1. Taxonomy (NCBI): domain Eukaryota; kingdom Viridiplantae; phylum Streptophyta; class Pinopsida; order Pinales; family Pinaceae; genus Picea; species Picea engelmannii. The sequence goes on along the minus strand of ML784289.1, from coordinate 51,216 downwards.
TTTAGTTTTACGAGTCTGAAAATAATATGTACAAATTTTAATCAACCTCTAAACATTACTTTCTTCTCAAATTTGCAATATTTCAGGAACAAACTTTTCTTCTAGGGAAAAGAAAATGTGAAGCTATAAATTTTAGTTATGTTCTTCCCCAGTGGAATCGCCACTATGTTAGCGCTCTGTAAATTTCCAAGAGGTTGTTAGGAAGAAGAAATCTATGAGAGGTAACTTTATCCAACCGCTTTTGAAGCTAGGATCTAGCCCTTCCAACTTCAGAGAGGGATCTCTCTATATGATTTAGATAGGTTTCAAATTTTTAAATATTAGGCTAGGTAAATAAATAAGTCGGGTCGGTTTTGTTGTCGAGTTGGTTGAGACAGTTTACACACCCATTGGGCTATGGGGTCCATGTCGTAAAGATGAAATCCAAACCAGAAAAACAAATGAACCTTTCACAGGGCGAGATAATATAATCATTGGATTCTTTAGTAGCATAAATGAGGAATAGCAGAAAAGATGAGAAAGACAATTACAACAAAGAAGCAGTTAAGAATTTCTTTATGGTAAAATGAGAAGATAAACACTTAAATCTTTTAAGTCGGGAACAGGGTATACGGGATAAATCCTGCAACATTCGTTACTTCCAAATATTAGATTTAGAAAACAATGTGATAACAAAGCGAGAATAACATTTAACTTAGAGAGAAAAACATCACCAGTGAATACACGCAAGAATCCTGTAAAATCCCTCTTTGTATTAATGGGAGATCTCTTCAAAAATATTACAGTCTGACAGCTTCAGGGCGTGAAGATCAACAATAGTGAATACTTCGAAAGATGAAGTATTTATAATTCAAAATTACAAACAATCCTGTCATCAAAGACCAGGACGTGCTAAATCTATTTTTAGCCTAACTAACTTAACAAATTACAAAAATCTAGGAACTGCTTGATGTTGTGTCGTAACTGCATGCCGATTTTTGGGTGGGTCGTTGGTGAGGCCTCTGCATGACCTCATCTGACTGAACAAATGACTGGGCTAGAACAGCTCATCAGCTACTCGATCAGATCACAGAGTTCCTCCCATTGAAGATGGTTGGGCACGTTGACTTTGAGTAGCCTTCGATAAACTTCGTCCATTTCTGTGTACTTGGTGAAGGTAGGTTTGGTGACGAAGATGTATCGAATCTCATGCTGAATACTGATGTCACACTGAAGTGCATCTAGAAATGCCTTTCCAGTGATGCTACCTTGAATTCCTGCAAAATTTGAACTATCCTTAGCCACATTGGCCAGTCTCTTTTTGTAGTCTGGGAGTGTCATCAATTTGTCATTGATTACCTTCAGACCAGGAATACCTTTCTTCTGTAGATCCTCAATCTTACTAAAAAATCTTTGTACCCCTAGGTCCATGGCCTGAACCTTTTCTTCCAGCTGAAGCATTAATCCTCTCTTGGTCAAAACTCTTTTCACCTCGAGGATGGTCTCTGTTCTATCATCAATTTTTATCTCTTCCAGCTCCTCCCTGGTGTTAGAATTTAGGAACTTGATGATTTTGTTAGTCTGTGTTGGCATCTCTCCCAATTCTGATCTGATATTCTCAATGGCCTATTTGCTTCTCTGCACCAATTCATTCTGCTCAAACATGACCTATATCATGGGCCATATCTCGTTCATGGACTTGGTGATGTCTGTCCATACACTTTCTTTAACCTCGGCCAAAGTTTTACCTGCCATTGTTTGCTTCCAGAGCTGTTGTAACTCTTGTTTGAGATGGTCTGACACCTAATTTTCCTTGGAGAGGCTGATCTGAAAGGAAGATTTGAGTTCCTGAAGGTTCTCAATCTCCTTTTTGAGCTTGCTTATCTCTGTTTCCTGCAAGTTCATCTTTTCCATAGACTTAGCCAATTCGGTTGTCTTTTCCAGAGATGTCAGTGGATTTGTTGATGGGACTTCTACTACTGATGTTGTGCTCACTTCTGAAAGTGGAACTGCACTCAATGGAATGACTTCCATTGGCTTTAGTTGTTCTTTCTCTTTCACCAACTTCTCCATCTCAGCTTCCATTTCCTTTAGTTGTGCATTCTGCTCCATAATTAGTTTGAGCATCTCATCTTTTTCTCCCTCCGCCTCTACTATTTCCTTCGCCTGTGAATCCTCTGTGGGTGGGAGTTTCAATTGTTTCCTTAAGGAGGCTATGTCTGCATTTTTATTTTTAATCATCTCCTTGGTTTCCTTCACGTTCGAGGGATCGTACCCAATCTTAAGGACCAATTCCTCCAAAGTCTTGATTCTGTTGTCCTTGGCAAAGGACAAAATCTTCTCTAACTTCAATTGTGTTTGAACGTTGTTCAGGGACACTTGCAATTTGGATGCAGTAGTAGAAGCATGCGCCAATGTATAGAAGACCATTTCCCCTGTTTGCTTATGCAGATCCATCTGATCGACCAAGTGCACATCCTTCATCTGGAATTCAAAGGTGGCCCTTTTGTAATCAGTGATTACCTTTGGATCTAGCACCTGTGCTTGGAGGAATGCCATATGCATTATGCCCTTCTCGGTGTCAAATGTCGATAGCAGCCTATATTGTGCAGTCGACGTCTGCTTCCAGAACTGGGCACAAGTGATGCTAGTCAGGGTCTGGTTCCTTTTCTTAATCAACTCATATTTTTCAAAGATGCTCAGCTTCGGTCCTACCTTGCCTGGCTGGGTGGTCGATGGAGAATTTCTAGACTTCTTCGGAAATGCTGAGGTTATGATATGTTGGAGGCTTGCACTGAGGGGTGGCCTATCAAACTTGATCACTGTAGTAGTCGGGACTTCCTTTTCCCCAGTCGGGTCAGTAGCTGAAATGGTTTTAGACCTCTTGGTATGCAATTGGACTTCTTCTGATGACACCTCAGTGACAGGAGGAGATGAATCTTGCCTAGGCCTTTTCTCTTTCGAAACTTGTGGTGTGGTTGTTTGCGATACAGTGGCCAGGGTATCCTGTTGTTCTGCTTCGACCAAAGTGTTAGGTTCCCATACTGTCTGGTTTGCAAATTTCTTGACTTCAGGCCTAGATTCATGGACATATGGGATGTTATTGTTTTTCACCCTCATCTCAAAGATAATCCCACATGGATCGTAATTCCATGCGAAACTCATGAAGAACTTCATTTCCTTCAGCAACCTGTCTGTTTCTTCTCAAGTGCCACGATTGTTGCAAATGAAAGAGCCAATATGCCCTTTGATTCTGAGCTGTTTCTTTTTCTTTAGTGACACGAAGTGAATGTCATCAGAGTTTATCATCTGCCTTATATACTCCAGGGAAAAAATTCTGACAGGCAGGTATTTGGGCAGCTTATACGGTGCCAACTCGCACCCATATACTCTGATCTCAGTGTGATTTTGGTATAAATACCAATCACCTGTCTTTGTGTGATCCAAGAGATTTAGGATCCTCTGAACTTCATCATTTATCCTAGGCTCGGGTTGGTCGCTAAGCATACTTACCACTGGGTGGTAGAATTGATCGATGAACTCCTTGAAACTGAACTTTGTGGAGTTATGCTTGAGCAAGGAGGTCCATACGGTCACTGCCTGGGGTCTACCATCTCCATCCATCTTCTGCATGGAAAAAGAAAATTTGTCTGCTTGGAAGAAGACGAACAAGTACGCCAGTATGGAAGAGTACCGGAACATGCCTTCCGTGGTGAAATTTACAAACTATTCGTGAATATTGTTCGCCAGGAACGTGTTGAAGTCGAACTGGGTAGTGGGCTTCTCATCGATGGAAAAAATGGATAAAAATTCCAAAATGAGTTCATCTACCCATTGATCTGAATAGTATCCCAACAAGGCGCATAGGGACGAGATGATCTGGTTTCCTTTGGTTGAAAACATGGAAGAAGGATAAGGGGGATTTGTGGAGGGAAATTGAGCGGATGGTGGGAGGAAAAGATCAAATATTTGAGCTCTTTGGGGGAAGGTCATTTTTTGGTATAATTCTGTGAGAATTTCAAGGTTAAAAGTTGATGCAGAGTCAACTCGGGGGATTTGCATCATTTGGTCGATGGATTCAGGCGTGATGAGGAACAAAATTTCTCCAGACGAGGAAATGACGGTTCTTTTCTCGGGAATGTAGTGGGCTTGGCACTTGAGGGCAAACCTTGGAAAAGGGTGAATCTGAGGAAAGAGATATAGGGGTAATTTGGACTCCCAGAGTCCAATTTTGTCACTCTGGTCTAGGAAAACTTCCTTGAGCCACGACTGAAGGTATGCGAAATCAAAATCACACTTTGTATATGTGATTAAGCGATCTTTGTCGGCTAGTGGGATCCTGTCAAGGTCGACAGGAGGCGGGAGAAACAGATTGTCCTCCCCTTCTGCTTGTTTTGACCTTGGCGCCATTACTATAACAGTACCTGCAAGAAAAACAACGTTAGCGGGGGCGACTGTGGATGGGGAAACTGACTGTAACGGAGGAGCAAAAGGTGTGAATTTCTCTGGTGCGATGAGTGGGTAAATGGTGAAAGTAGGAAGAATAAGGGTAGTTTTGAGTAAACGGGTGTCCGTTGGGTGTGGGAGATAGGTCAGTTGGTTATGGATAGGTTATTCAGTAATAAATTGCCAACGGATCACTTAGAGTGTGATATGGCGGGTGACGATGACTGAGGGATACAGATGGGTGAAGTGGCAGTTACCGATTGGGGTAAAAATCATGGTGAGGGGCTTGCCACAAGCGAATGGGGGGAAAGGACTGACAGAAATTATGGGACGTGACTCTTTCGGGAAAGGTGGATGATGACATCAGGAGGTGATGAAGGTATGTCAGTCAGTAGGAGGCGATGGGACTCGGGACCGGTAGATTGATGCCACGTATAGATAGGGGCCCGCCATAGGAAAGATTCCATTCTGAACCCCCCCTTCAGTTAAAAGCAGATCATTCGGGGGGGTCCAAAAATCACCTTGAGCCATTGATCTGTGTGCTTGCTTCTTGGCCACAGATCTAGGTGCATTCTTTATCACACATTCCGGACCCCCCCCCCTCCATTAAAGGCAGAATGGGCGGAGGGGTCTGGAATCCAATATTGATCATAGATCTGCGTGCTTAAACCTGAGACGTCCAGTTGCACGCGGGTCTTATCATCAATTCTGGATCCCCCCCCCCCCTCCGTTAAATATAGAA